>CAUJNA010000090.1:165000-329376 GCA_963377175.1 Effrenium voratum
GCCCTTGAATCCCAAACATGAAACCCCAGTCGGAAGGCACGATTTCATCAATCTCTGTGAGCCTCCCCGTTGTCATCTTCTAACAGCTGGTGGCAACGGTGCCTTTGACCCCGCCTGTCCGCCACCAACACCTACACCACCAACACCTGACTGTCCGTGATTGAGTATCGCAAGGGGCCTTTGAACAAGTGGCACGGCAAAAAATTCGGAAATGGAAAACGCAGCTCGGTCGGGGTTGCACGGCCCGCGCCAACAGCTCTGAGTGAATGCGAACCTGCTGAAATCTTTCCATCGCTCCATTAAACCAGGGGTGGTTGATGGCGAAAAGGGACACCTCTGTGTTTGAGTCTACCTTGAGATAATCAAACATGAAGCCGCATAATTAATATTGACCCCATAAAATACACCCCCAGTTTGTGAATAGGGTGTTGGTGGGTTAAGTGGAAAATCCTCACCTTTCTTCGTTGGGGGGGGAAGGAACACCCCCATATTTGTCTGAAACGGCATTGCCGGATTCATCCGGGGTCACACAGATCTCCACCCGTTTCCGGACGGCTGAAAGCCGGCACCATGCACGACTTCCCGGCCATCTCCAGCTTGAACTGGTCCTCACATAGCGCGGATGTAGGCGCAGACTGGGGGTGTGCTCTGGTGGTTTCCCAGTGGCGTCCGTTGAAAAGAACTGGTCAACCGTTATGGATGAGGCCAATTCCAAAAAAAAGAGAAAAAACACCCCGAAGAACTGTCCAGCTCCTCCACTTTTGGAACGCCTCACATTTGAAGTCACCAGCTGCTTCCTACTTGGGTGCTCGGCCAGGTGGCTAGTAACCTGGGTTATCACCTACTTACAACTGGTCCCACTCACTCATAAGTAGGTTTTGCCCCAGGTGGCAAACCCCTTTAGACTCTTGGCCGAACATCGAAGCAGTGGCTTCCGTTAAAAACAAAAATGCCGCCGCGCAGACTGTTCAAGTGGCGCCTCCACTTTGCTGGCAAGAAGCGTATGCAACCGTGGTGACGTTGCCGTCCATTTGCGCCTCGGCCCACAACTGGCCCACAGTGACCCCACAAACAACACATGAAGCAAGGGGATTCTGAAGCTCGCACAGGTACGTGTCAAGGAATTGGGATTTGGACCCTCAAAATACTGGCTCCCCTCTATTTTCGCTTTAGACCAAGCTGAAAATGGGGCCCGCAAGTGGTATGGTCAAACCTCTGCTTGCGGGGCGTGCTCACGGCTCAACGGAATCCTGACACGGGCGGTCTAAATTCCACACTAAGGTGGTTCATAGTGGAATGTCCCATGGGAATCCGGATCACTGTTGTGAGAAACACCCTTCCTATCCATCCAGGCTGATCCGGGGACCACGAAACACCCTGTGATGTGACGCGACGAAACTGACTTTGTGCCCGGCCTCCATCAGCAACGTTCGGTTCTCAGCTCGCAGCAGCAGCAGAATGAAGCGCACCTGGAGGATCAAAAACGATTCGCCGTTCGTCTTCCCTCCAATTGGCTCGGTGGCTTGGTGGCAACTTTCCCGTTTGGGTGTGGCTCAAAATTTTGAGAGCTAGGGTTACCTGGAGTCTCCTTCTGACCCTTTAAAAAATAGTTGGTCATTACCCAAAATAATGGGGTCATGGACCCATTTTGAAAGGGCCATGGAGAGTCTAGGTACGCAAATGTTCATCTGTCTTTCCATTCACCAGGGTGCCATTATGGTTCTGAGCCACAGCCATCTACAAAGCCAGGGGTTCAAATCCCCAAACGAGTTGAGGTTTACCTGAGTCATGGAAACTGGACTCCAGCTGGTTCATTGCCCAAACCAATCAAAACCACCAACTAAGGGTCCGTTGAACCATTTTCTCCAAGCAGATCCAACTCCATGATGACGAGCACTGCGATGTTGTTGAGAAAACAATTCTACACATCCGCAAACTACTTGTTGCAACAAAAAAAAAGGGAAGCACGCGTCACATTGGACAATCCTTCCACCGGATAGGACCCCGACCTTTGGCACCAGTCGTTGGACCGCCATCATGCGAATGATGTTCTCCGTGTCCTGGAAAGCCGCGAGCCAAAAAACAGAATCCATCCATGGCTGCTCCGGCTGTTGTACCGCGAAAAATGGGAGTTGCTTTAAAGGGACACCCAAAGGAAACCACCTTGGAAGGTCTTGTATTTTGAAACACGCCTAAAAGCAGCTAGCAGTCTGAAACCTGGACTTGCCCTGAAAGCTGTTAAGGGGAAACGAAACCAAAAAGAACCAACTTTTAGTACTTCGTCGCCCGCGCAATCGCTGGCCTGCTGCTGCGACCACCGCCCTCACACTCTCACTCTCCCTCTTCCTCTCCTCTCCCTCTCCCCTCTCCCCTCTCCCCTCTCCCCTCTCCCCCTCTCCCCCTCTCCCCTCTCCCTCACACCTCTCCTCTCCCTTGCACGTTTACTCTCGCTCTCACTCTCGCTCTCGCTCTCACTCTCACTCCACTCTACTCCACTCACAGGCTCACTCTCACTCGCACTCAAACTCTCACTCTCACTCTCCCTCTCCCTCTCGCTCTGGCTCTCGCTCTCGCTCCATCTCGCTCTATCTCGCTCTATCTCGCTCTCGCTGCGCTCCACGCCACTCCACTCTCACTCACCAGACCCCTAGCATTGCCTTATTCTTTCCCCCATTCCATAAGATCTCAATCAAACTGGCTGCACAAGCTTCGCATGTGGGGCTATTTGGCACTTTATCGGTTGAAGTGTGCCATCTGCAGATTGCGTATCAATCAAGGCTTTCCGTCCTCCTGCATGACACTGGTGCAGAGCAAATTCGGCAGGATGAACCTTTGGACTGGCTCGGAATTTTGGTGAACCATATTTCATGGTGGGTGGGTGAGACTGCCCCTCATCCAAATTCTCCAGTTGACATAAATGGACCGTTCACGTAACCGAGGCGGCGGCACGCAGGTGGCAGAGCTGATGGTCACCCGGTTCCTCGACTTGAACTGATCGGTTTCTCCAAGCGGGGGGGCTGTTTGAGGAATCGGGTTTCCCATTGAAAACCCGGGTTTTCCGATTGAAAACCCGGGTTTTCCGGTCGACAAAAAGGAGGGTATGGGGGGTAGGTACAAGAAAAGGCGACTTCCCCCGACGGTTGAAAGGTCATGAGGGGTGAGTTCCCAGGTCTTCGCCGGAAACTCGTGAGTTGCCGATTGGTCATGGCCTACAAGGGCCTCAAAGCCCATACCCGTGACACAACCACCACGGCTGTGGGCAAGTTCTGGATAAACTCCGATTTGCGACAACCACCAAACAGCTGGCCCAGGATTCTGTCCATCTACAGTATGGGGATGCCTTGGGGGAAAGGGGGGGAATAATTGTAGAGTTACAGTTCAAAGCCAAAACAAATCAACCAACCGCAGGTTTATTCACAAAGATGTGTCAGAAACGAGCACCCTCAAGCAAGTGTTGAGCCATACCCCAAAAGCCTGAAAGAATCACAAGGGCTGTCTCGGAAGTCCCATTTTTTGAGCTACCGCGTACCCAGCTGTTGATTGTGGCTTTGGGGTGCCAGCTGTAGTGACCTTAGGCAAGATAATATTCTACTAAAGATTTTGTAAAATTGCATGGCGGTTTATGCAGATATTCAAAATAATAGTTGTGGCTACACAATGGCACCCCCAAAACCAGAAGTTTTAACGTGAATGAAAAGGCTGGCACAAAATGACAAGCCCCTTGAAGATTGCTTTAGCACCATGATTTGTCCCCAAGTTCCAACATGAGGTGCCACGCCTTGCGAAGGAAGCGGTCTGTAAAGCCCTTTCTCATTCGCCACACCCTGCCCCGACAAATCGAGACCTCCTTTGGCGGTCACAACATCTACCGCAAACCGCGCTTTCAAAGACGCAGGATTCGGACCGCCGGGGACTGCCTTTCCGCCGGCGGAGGCTCTGATTTTCTGAGCTCCGTCTGGTCGCGGCAGGTATCCATCCGAGATGTTCAGAGCTCAGTGCCCAAGGCAAAGGCCGCAGATGGCTAGTAGCGCACCACTTTCACCAGGTGAACCTCAAAGATCAGATCCGCGCCGGGCGGGATCTTGCCGGAGCCTCGCGGCCCATAGGCCAAGGCTGAGGGGATGGTGAGCAAGGCCTTCTCACCTTCCGAAAGTCTCATCATTCCTGGGAATCGCGTCACGCGTCCCAAATTTTCAGCTAGCTCCTCCAGTAGAGAGGTTAGGATTAGGGTACTCGATTTGCTTTCTTTAGTCTAGTTTAGTAGTCTTGGGATTCGAAACGTCACCTTTTGAAGGTGCACATGTCAAGTGCGCTTCCTGATACACGGGGACAGCTGGTGATCATTGGGACTTGGACGACCAGAAAGTGTCCCCAAAGTTCGGCAAAGATGGCATCGACCAAACAAACCACCAATCCAAATCGCCAATCCAGGCTTACGTGAGCTAAAAGGATAAAGCTGCCAAAAACAGCTAAGATTCCCATGTCGAAGCCAGGAATGACCTTCCCAACGCCAACGTGAAACTCGAATGGAAAGGCGCGGTCGTGCGTGGAGTCAAACTGCTTCCCGTTGGCAGCCAACCTTTTCACACAACCGCTTCTGGCTTTTGGTTTGAGGGAGGGATCTGTGGGTCTGAGGGAGGGATCTGTGGGTCTGAGGGAGGGATCTTTTGGTCTGAGGGACAGGCGTCATCTTCTCCATAGGAGTTTCCAGGTTTGAAGGTGCGGAAGAACCAAGAATGGAGCCCAATCCCCTGACAAGGGTTCGTCTTCCGCGAACCTCTGCACCGCAAGAGAACCACCTTCAACCGCCTGGCATGAGATTTGTGGCAAAGCTGTCGCCTGTCGCAGCAATCTGGCCTTGAGGAGGGAATCAGGCAAAACCCCCGTAACACTCAGTAGCAGGAAAGAAACAACGTCTGGAGTCTGGAGAAGCTGGTCTAATGAAATGTCGCGGGCACAGCTGTCCCAGCTGGTTCGCTGGAACCAGACATCAACATCTTCTGCATCACCAGCATCATTTTGGCCGGCTCATGGGTGTAGAAAATTGCCGTTTTGCAGATGCCAAGTTGATGCTGACAATGCCGACAATGTTGGCGCTGTCAGCATTGCCGGCATTGTCGGCATTGTTGGAGTTGAAACACCCGTTGTTCGCTGCATCTAAAGAAGACCAAGCATATTCTTCTTCAAACTCCATCCCAAGCCCGCGATTTCAGAACAAAAGGAACTGTTGAAACGGGTGTCTTGAAATCGGGGAACCCCAAAGAAAAGATATCCCCGCCGATTGACACGAAACGCGCTTTGCGCTGGCATCTCACGCTACAAGAAGGTGAAGGAAAATACGACAAGCCCAAAACAGTTTATCCGAGCACAAACATCCTTACACAAAACACGAAAATCCTTAAACCAAGCTTTAAAACTCCCCCCGACCTTCAACAATTGCGTCAAATACCGCAAAGAACGCGTGTGAGTGTGATAATTCCGACACTAAATCTTCATATGCGCAGATATGCATCGACGTATGTATGGTTGGCTTCCTGAAAGCCACTAAAAGGCGCTTCCCCAGAAAAAGAACATCCACGGTATAGACACGCCTAACCCCCCCCCCCCCCCCCCGGCTCGGTCCGCGCCTCCCGATGTAGTGCACCGTGACGCGGTCCCCGGCTTCGGCGAAGGTCCTGCCGTCCCCGGGCTTCAGCGTCTTCACCGCGACGCCGCGAGGGTCTTGCTTCACTTCCTTGGAAGTCCAACTCAACAATACTGAGCTCTATGCATTCATACATATATGTGTATATATATATATATATACATATATATATGCGTGCATCCAATGTTTTGTTCAGAAACATGTGGATAACTATTGCGAAGGAGCACCAAAAGGAAACCCACCACGAGGGGTCCATTTGACACAGGTTCCAAATTTCTTGGCAACCATGGTGTTGACTACTTTTAGGAGTCCAAGTCAGAAACCCAATACTGGCCTCCAAGCACATATATATTAATATGTATCTATGTATACTTGTATCAAGTCTTGTTCCGAAACATGAAACAGGAAACCCACCACAAGAACTCCGGCGACATGTTCCAGATTTCTTGGCAACCATGGTGTGAACTGCTTTTAGGAGCCAAAGTCAGAAACCGGAAAGCCACGTCAAAACCCACGAGGCACCCAAAAAGCTGGGCGAACAAAGTTCCCTTGAGTCGTGGCGTCCACCTCCAGGAGCGTCACATCCAGCGACAGGGGCACGTCGCAGGGTGGCAGCTTCTGCCCCGAGATCTCCCAGACCTGGCGATATGGCTGTGGGTCAAAAGCCCGTACCCCCACTGAACATCCCAATCCCCACTAGAATAGACTAAGATGGGTGGTGCACCTACCCCAAAATGCTACCATTGGTTTTGACCCACAGCTATATCACTGGCCTCCTTCTTTCAAACAACAAAGGCAGCCCCGAAGTGGTAGGTGAAAGGGAAACAACCCCCGGTTTCTGACTTTGATTTCCCCCCCACAACCAGTTCAAAATAACGACCCAGAATCATGAACACACTGTTTTGTAAGACTAAGGACTAAATGGTTACCCTCCCATCAGCTAATGGAAGTGCACAGACCCCTGTAGAAAGACTACGTTCCTCTTGGAAAGGGCCATTTTGCACTTCCACGCTAGTTGGTGGGAGGGGTATGTCTCCAAATAGGAGAAGCTCCAAACAAGGGAGGGTTCTTTGGCTTCCTTCTTAAAAAAGGTAAAAACCCCAGATGCGCCGCGTCAAACCAAAAAACGGCTCCCAAGAACGCCGGGTCCCCCCGACCCTGCCTCGTCCGCCTCATTGCTCGGCTCTCCGTAGGCCAGCAAGCGCTTGCTCTCCCCCAAGGCCATGCCCGCCACAGCCTCGGAACCGACCCCCCCGCCCTCCAAAAAAACGACCCCCCGAAACCCTAACGGTTGTTTCGTTGGTGCCCTCCAACCAATTGACATGGAACCTGGAACCAGCGACCCGGTCCCTTTCAATGGAGAATGGTCTTCCAGGACCCGAACGTCAGGTTCCATGTGAAATTGGTGGGAGGGTAGATACTGTGGTTCCAAAACCCCCGTCAGGCAACGGTTATTCTGGATAAAACCCGGGTTGAACCCCAAGTGCCAACTGGCACGAAGTGATTTTGGCCACGGTATGTTGAACTATCACACCCTCTATATGTGAAAAGAAAAGACGTGCCGTTTGCGTGTATCCTGCACCTAGCTGTATTGCCCCCAAATGGCACTAAACCCTGTGGGTCATCTCCGAAAAGGAACGCTTTGAGTTTAATTCCCGATACAAGCCGCCGTCTTGGCTTTTGGGCCGCTAGGGAAGTCACCCCTTTTGCGGGACAAGAAAGACGAGCAATCCAAACCAGTGCTGGTGAGACAACCGGGAGTCGAGATGGGTCAAGAAAACACAAAAAAAACACCTAAGTCCCAAACAAAGAAGGGCCCCTTTTTCCGGAACCTTGATGGGCGAGCTTGTTTGCTGGAGGCTTGGAACAAGCAAGTTGGGCTCCCCGTAACGGAAACCACAAGTTGGAGAAAACCAGCTGAAGACTTGCTGGTTCCGTTCGGGCCGAGGAAGTGACCGAACCATCCAACAGGTAGTCTGCTAGAAAATGTCGAGCTTCCGGATAACCTTTTCAACATAGGTGCCCGTTTAGGGGATATAGATGGCCCTGGTAGATGATTCAACCACCAGGTAAACCAGGATCGCCCTCTATTTAGCAAAACCACCAAAAAAGGCTACCTATGCAACTACTTAGATAGCCAAGTTGCTGCCTCTTGCCAGACCCTTCACTCTCTCACAGTTGCAGACAAAAAAAGAACTGGCTGATCCAGGTGCTGCTTGAAGGGCCACCTGGAAAACGGGCCGATTTTTTTCTTTGGGGGCCCACCGAACCGCAGGGTCTGCCTGCCTTCCCGCCTCGTCGAGCACATCGGGCACCTCTCCAGCGCCAGAGGTGAAGGACAAAGGGCTGGACACCTCCTGGCAGGAAAGACATCTACTTGGCCCAATTCTGTTTTTCAGATTATGTCCCACATTTAGTCATCCTCAAGCTTTCAAATGGCTGTGGGTCAAAAATGGGGCAACCCCAAAATGGCTTGCCCTGGCAAATGGAACCCATGACTAACACAGGCGGTCCGTATCCTGGTGGTTTAATTTTGACCCACACCCAAATGGGTGCAGTAAAATTGACGGGGCATGTTTGTTTGTAGAAACAAAGTAGGGCATTCCCCAAACTACTTTACTCAGGTTCCCTTACAAAAAATGGCACCCAAACCCAACCAGGTCCTCCAGTAGAGAGGTTAGAATAAGTTGGTACCCGATTTTTTTCTGTAGTCTATTTTAGTAGGGGAACCCTCCCAACCAAAAAATCGGAGAGAAGGGCACTACTGGGGGACCTAGTTGTTGATAGAAACAGAATTGCGGCTTCCCTGAAAACCTGCAAAGCCGCAAAACACATGGGCTGTCTGCTTTTTGAGGGTACCCCCTTCTTTTGGGAGAGCAAGTGCGGACACCTTCTTACGGTTGCGGAACCCAGCGACAACCTCTAGGGCTCCTTCCACTCCAAGGGCGCGCCCGTGTCCGCGCGGCTCAGCGCGAAGTCCACCACCACCCCCAGCCCCGGCAACGCGCTCAGCTCGTCCGTCCGCGCCGACCTCCTTCCGCGCCGCGCCACCCGCGGAGCGGGAAACTGCTGCGCCGGTCTCGCCGGCCGGGCGCAGGGTCCGAGGAAGTTAAAGGAGCTGAGGCCCAGGACCAGGCCAAGGCAAAGCCACTTCATCCCATGGCACGCGAAGCTGAAAAAACAACTGCCTGATTTATATGCGTGTGTGTGTGTGTGCGTGTGTGCGCCTTCATCTTTTGGGAGACGCGGCTCCCTGTGGCAAATGTCTGGCAGCTGCATGAGCACCATTGCTTTTCTGGCTGCATCTATGCGATGAATATGATGTCATCGTCTGCCGACTCGTGCGTGACTATAGGCTGCAATCAACGCAGCGTAAGTGCAAGCGGTTCGACATTGCGAGCAGCGAGGATGAGTCCGAGCAAATCGCTATGCTCACTGGCTGAGTGGATGGCCCAAAAAAAGTCCAAAGTTTACATTTACCACTAAAATGGTCTTCCCAAAAAGTTTAGAGTTTATGAACTCAGGAAGTGAGTGTGATTCACCTAGAAACAAGTTGACTCAGGGTTTGTACTCTGTACCCGGTGAGCTCGCTATCGCATGTCCTGCATCATTGAAACTCGAGGCTTGCTTGGTGGCCTCAATTCAAGAGGCTTTGAGGGAAGCCACAAAACCTTCTGAAGGATAAGTGGCCCCATCCCGAGAGGAACCCACCCCACCACGCCCCCCCAAAAAACAACTCCATCCCGAGCGCCCCCCAAAGCCCAAAAGAAACCTTAAAGCCCAAAAAGAAAAAAGAAAAGGAAAAAGGACAAAACAAAAAAACATCCCGAGATATGGGAGGGGGGAAAGAAAAACAACACCTACAGCCCAAGAACCGCCACAGCCCCGCGCTCCCCGGAGCTGAGCCGACCGGCAGGTCTTGGTCGCTCAAGGCGGTGCCCTGAAAGATGTGAATCCGCGGGAGCATCCGGAGGTTCTCCGGCCTCGGGTATCCCTACCATAAAGGGGGAGGACCCGTGGTGGGATCCTAGTCTTCCCCTAAGGAAATGGAACCAGAAATGGAACTTGCAGGGATCCGGATGCATTAGACACCTGAACATTGCCTTCTTGGTGGTTTCCCCTTATCTTGGTGGAAAAAGCCATGCTTCAAATGGTTGCAACATGTATCTTTTAAGGAGCCCGGGCCCAAATCCGGGGAGGTCCTCTGAGAGGAAAAACGCGGCAAGAGCGAGCGCAAGCCCAAAAGGCGGAGAACAAAACCGGCCAGAGGGAGAAACCGAGAAAACAAAAAACAAAAACTGACCACCAGCTCAAAAGGTGAAAACCACCCAAGCCAAAACACTGATTGGCCACCCATTTCAGGGGTGAAATCCGGCCACACCCAAAAGTTGTTTGAAGGAGCGCAAGAAACTTGGGCAAGTTGCGCACAAAGCTGGCGCACAAGCCGGGCCGTTTGCTTGGTTTCTGTGGCTCCCCTTCCCTGCCGGAAACATCCGAACATCTGCTGGCGCAGTGGATCCACTGCTGTCTGCGTGGTTCATATCGTGACAGGCTTTTTGCATGCCAAGTGCCATTGATTCAGACCCCACATGAAAGCAATGCCCCAGTGGACCCTGGGAGAAACCAGTGACCCTTTTCGGGGTTGACCACGTTTGGTGGGGAACCCTGCAATAAACAAAAAGGGACTTCGAGGGCGCTACAGAACAGACTGGCGTATATAGATATATATGTGCGGGGGGGGGGGGGGTGAGAAGAGGGATTTGGACCCCCACCATGGTGGTTGCCCTTATTTCGCTGAAAACCGACCCCAAAATTGATCACCCTCCAAAACACGCATCCCCATAGCAGCCTCTCAAGTCAGCCTGGAGCAGCCTCTCAGCCGCGCACTGTCTCAGCCACTCATTTACCAAATCCTGTCCAGGATGACCATGCGGAAGTATCACCTCAGGCACCCATTCAGTCCAATTTTTCGCCCACCCTGGTCTCTTCGAAACCAAAGCGCGACAAAATCCCCCAGAACATAGGCAAACATCATTCTGCACTTTTTTTGGGTGGGTGCTTGGCTGATTTCCTGGGCCATATGATTCAAAACGAGCAAAGCGCCTCTACGTTGCTCTCAAAATTATCTCTAAAGGGAGATCCACAAAAAACAGAGGCTAGTTGCAGGGGTTCAGCTGTCAAACGGAATCCGCTCGGACACAAAAAGTCGGACGCACCAAAATGATATTCCGCCAATATAAACCAGCTTGTTGCTTAAGCTACAAACTAAAGCCTTCTCGTGAGCTTTGTTTAGGAACATATCGATCGGTGGGCCTGAACCTCAAGTAGCAAGACTTCCATGTGGATGTCTTCATCGAACGAGCAAACAAGAGCTTCCTTGCTCGTTTGATTCACACTCTCCTTGTCAGATCATGCCATCCGCAAAGTCTTGGCGTAGATAAGTAGATCATTCGCCAGACTACGGTTGTTGGGTGTGGACTGGGCTCTTTTAGACCTCCACCCCATCCGTCACCAACCACCGCAAGGAAACCTGCCAAAATGCAAGCACCCACCAAATCGTCTCACCAAAACATTGGGCTTATCAGTTCTACCCTCTTACAAAAATAGACATGGAACCCCAAAAGCATCATCGCGGCAAGTGGCTGCTTTCCCCACAGTGGAGTGTCTGAACGCTCAAGCTCCCGAAGCACCGAAGAGGTCAGTTCGTGTCCGTTTGGTTTCCATCCCAACCGCCCCAAAAAAGGGCACCACTTAATGTTGACCCCCTATTCATCAACCCCAGGCGTTGACACCCCCCTATTAACCCACCAGGGGTTTATCCATAGGGGGTTGCTCATTGCCAAACACCCCGCAAGATCTGAGCCGAAGCGCCGACACATGAAGGTCGTCCGCATCTTCCGCGTGGTCTGGGTGGAAAATCTCCGCCAGGAAGTTCCTGCCCGAGCTTCCGAAAGTCTGTCTTTCGTTTTTCGTTGAGGGCGCCTTCTGTGGCTTCAGAGGAAAGCCAAAAGGAAAAGCTTTGAGGAACTTGCAACCATAGCTTTGGGAGGATAGCATCCATTTGCGTTTTCGCCCCCTGGAAAAAGCGAGGGGGTTCCCCAAGTTTCAGACACACCCTATGCCTCTACCCGGCTGCTTTCAGATTGGATTCCTTCTCAAGCAAACAGCGAATCTCTGAGTCGTCTTCATAAAGATTGATGGCATGAAGTGTCGTTTCCGAAAACACTGGTGTTCTTTCTTTTTGAAAAAAAAAAGGAGCAAACAAGTTAGTGGGGGTAGCATGCCAATGGATTGACTTAATCAAATAGGACATCATATTGCTGTCTCTTGCAACAGGCTTCGAGATATTATTTCCAACATGAAAGAACCAACCAGCCAAAGTAACCCTACGAATGTTGGGAACCACAAGGTCATCTTTAGAGCAGCAAGGATAAAGTATGGACACAATGCCGCTTCATGATGGTAAGGTGATGCTCGAAACTGAACAGAGTGAAGTGTTTGGCGTATTGCAGGCCATTATATGCCACCAACAAGGAAGCCATGATGATGCCAGTGATGATCAATCCTTCATTGTAGTGTTGAGGCTACCGTAGGGAACACTACGTCTTGTAGAACGTGAGCTCAGGGTTCCCTCCTGAGCATCAGCCCGGTCGGGTTGCCGATGACGACGATATACCTCGGCCATGGCGAAGCATAGGCTTGCTTCAGCTAAGCAAGCGCTGTCAATTCCCAGGTGGAATCCTCAAACAGGTGCTTCCAAAAACTGGAATTGGACCCTTCAACCATCCAACAGGGTTTCCAAAAACTTGGACTCACCCAAACATTGCCAGTAGGGGACAAGAGAAGATCTGTCATTCGCATGGACTGATTGGTTTACTTGCACTCTTCCAATCAACCGTCGCCTAGGTGTCCCTGGGGGAAAAATCGATGGCACTGGCAAATGCTAACTAAGAGCTAAAGTGAACCCAGTGGAAGCCCTCTATGTTCAACCAAACTGACCTAAGGACGTCCCTCAAAGGGTTGATGGCCAGCCTATTGAGCCTCAATTCGAGATCCTGGAAACAGTCACCCAGTGTGCAAACGCGGCTTGGCTCAACGCAATCGCGCGCGCAAATGGTATGTGTCCCTTGAATTGCAACGGTTGCACGTAAGTTTGCCGTTGAAGGATTGATATCCATGAAAGGGGTCCAAGCGAAACGTTTCGGCGGGTTTGAAGACTAGCGGAACTAGCTGTGTAGGTTGCCCACAAAAGCTAGCCACAAACAGTACCCATTTCGGGAGCCCGATCGGTACATGGAAAGGACTAAAACCTGCGCTCTCCTGGTTCCATTTTGACCCATACCCATGTCAAGATTTTGACACAAGGGTTATGCTCAAAACTGAGAAGGAGGGCCGTGGTCAGGGTTCCCTTCCTGGAGACTCTTCTGGTTGACTTCCTCCCAACACAAGCACGCAGCAAAAGCCACCCACCCAAATGGTCGCCTCCTCGGATGCACGGCGTCCAAACTAAAACCATTGGGGTCTGTCAGACCCCCCACCCCCCCCCCCCAAACCCCCCACCGGCTGCCGCAAAGGATTTGACAGTACGCCTTGTTGGAGCCAGAAGGGAAACCGCCACTTTTTCTTGGTGGGGGGGGGCCGCGAAAAATAGACACACCACTGTCCCTTCAAGTGATCCTGCTCACGGTCTCCTCTCGAGTGCTCCAGTGATCTGCGATTTTGCTTTGGTTTTTTCACACGGCCATGGGTCAAAATCCAAATCGTAGCCCCGTACCCCAGAATGGGATCCCATTGTTTTTGACCCACAGCCACATCGCCACTGTGGCCACTTCCTCCACTCACCCAAAAACGTCCCAAAGCGCTCGCTCAGGATGTTTTTTTGACCCAAATCCGGAGTTGGACTTTGACAAACAATATCGTCTTTACAGAGCTGGGTCCTCCAGTAGAGAGGTTAGAATACAGGTACCCGTTTTTTTTTTCTGCTGTAGTCTATTTTAGTAGGGGAACCCTCCCCAAAAAAGGGTAAAAGGGCACTACTGGGGGACCTAGCAGAGGATGAACGAGATGACGATCTGGGGTCTCCTCCAAAATGAACACGTATTTTAGGGTTGACTATTTTTTTCAAACAGAAACTCAACACATTTTTGTGTACCCCAGGTTCGGGCCTCTCGTGTTGTTCGCTGTGCTGGTTGGTGATTGTCTTGAGGTTGCAACTGTAAATGAACAAAGTCCACATGGCACCAAATGGATGAAACCCCATACCAGGATAGGCCACCTAGCCACTGGTGAAGCATGTTATGCAGTATGTTCAGCTTCTGGTCCATCTTTCATCTCGCAATGCAAAATCGTGGCCCCACGCGGTCTCAGTTTAATACAACAAAGGCATTCGGCCAGAGTTGGGCCAACTTGGCGCAACGCTAACATAAATATGGGCCCAGAAAGATACACAAATAATTATCTGATCGTGACTTGATTTGGTCTTCCATTCGATTGGCTTAGGCCCATATATTACCCTCCATGCGGACAACCGCTTTAAGCTGAAACAGCGGCCCAACAATCATTTTGGAACGCGGCTCCAACAAAAACAATCAACAAATATTTGATCTGCTCGATTTCGCTCGTTGCCCCGAAGTACGCTCTCTCTCCCCTCGTTTTTTTTCCCCCCCCCCTTTTCTGCGCCGAAGGGCTTGCTGTGGAGGATGGGCTCGAAGAAGCCGCCGCCCGTCTGGTTCACCGCCAGGATCTGCAGAGAGCGGTAGGCCACCGTGGCCAGCCAGGCCAGGCCCATGTAGATGGCGAAGACCGTGCAGATGCGGCCCAGACCTCAAGACGCCAGCAAAAAGCAAAAAAGAAAGGCAAGAAAGCCAAGAAAGCCAAGAAAGCCAAGAAAGCCAAGAAAGCCAAGAAAGCCAAGAAAGCCAAGAAAGCCAAGAAAGCCAAGAAAGCCAAGAAAGCCAAGAAAGGCAAGAAAGGCAAGAAAGGCAAGAAAGGCAAGAAAGGCAAGAAAGTCAAGAAAGGCAAGAAAGGCAAGAAAGGCAAGAAAGGCAAGAAAGGCAAGAGGCAGGTTTCGACACATCTGCCCTCAAGTGAAAAAGCAACAAAAGGGGCAGGGTTCGAGTGACCGGAGAAAAAAAAGGCTGGTAGAGGTGTCTCAAGAAATAAGCTGGTTAAAAAAAAGAGGCAGGTAGAGGTTCCTATATAAAATAATCTGGTGGTGGGGTTGTTGAGGGTTGCGCAGCGCCCTTGAGGTGGTACCCCAACCCTTTCTGCGCCATATATCAACCCGCAAGTGTTCAACCCATTCAGTTGCAGGAACTGACCTAAAGGAATTGCATCAACTAAATGCCCATGCCAGTGATTCTGTTAAATAGCTACTCTTCTGGGAGCCAACCACATCAGGGCTTCGAACTACCCACCAAAGCATGGTGTGGTTTTCCCCCCGCCCAAACAGAAGGTGTTATGCACTTCCATGTGTGTAGAGAAAAATGTAACTGCACTGTTCGTGAGCTGGATGGCCCAGCTAGGGGATGACTGAAACATGTGAAAACATCAACTACATGCCCATAGGTTGGGCCAACCACTTGTTTCAACTGTGGTTGAAAAACCACTATCGCTTAAACAACCTCCTGGCTTCGCTTAACGGTTGTTACACTTTAGCATTAACATCCGGGTGAAAGTGGCACCGAAGTCCACTGACTGAACCTTCATGTATTCACCTTTTGACTCCTGAAGTTTCTCGGCCCAAGCACCCAGGCAGGCAGTATTTTTTCTATATGATAATAGATGTTGTAACTGTCAAGCCCCCCCGCACCCCAACCCAACCCTCCACCCCCCATCCCCACCCCCCACCCCCCCCCCCACCCCCCACCCCAACCCTCCACCCCCCTTTCCCTTTGTTACCCGCACCCCCCAACCCTTTGTGGTTCAGTTCCCCTTGACCTAACCTCCCCAAACCCACCTTTCCGAGCCCCCCGAGCCCCCAGCTGGTGAGCGGCACCAGGTCCCCGAAGCCCACCGTGGCCACGCCTAACTCAGCGGAAGAGGGGCCGTCAAAAGGAAGCCGACCTATTTGTGGCGATTGTTCCGTTGGAGACGCAGATGAACTTTGGAAGGGGACAGTCCCAACCACAAAGCCGACATCCACCCTATGATTCTTTAACAGGGGGGGGTTCCCCGAAGTCATGCAGCGAGGCGAAAGGAGAGACATGGCGGGTGTCCTTCTACCTTCCCTTTCTTAGAGCAACCAGCCACAGCAAATGGCTCTTTTTTCCAGGAATTCCGGAACCAGCCTGGCAAATGGTTGTTGTTTTTCTCCAGGAACACGAACATATTTTTTAATTCTTTCGCGGGAGTCGGAAGGTTCAATGCCTACTCCGGAGGAAGGATGGACCACCATTTGCTGAAGTCCACAGGCAAAAAAGAGGAAACATATGTCCAGTGATAGATGGGAAAATGTATAAAATAGTCGGAAGCAAATGGGGAAAAAATGAAACGAAACCAGCTCCATTCAGAACGAACTCGAAACCCGACCTTTCGAAACATTGTTTTCTGCTCATCTGCACGTATCACAGATCAACTAAGGAACTAAGGAGCCGTTCTAGCATTGATGGCCATCAAAGAACATCAAGACAAGACAAGGTCCATTCGGAAAACCTCGAAGACCCTGCATCAAAGGAGGGAGTTTTCTGGGTTCCCATTCAAAAAACCCTTGCCTTGCACACAGGGGGTGAGTTACCCCAGCTCCATTCATCTTTCCAATACACAAGGAACCGTTTGCCAGGGATCATCCTCTAAAGCTACAAGTCCTATGTCCCTGTGTTAGTTATTAATTTGGTTTTGTTTAAAAAAACAAAAAAACAAAATAAATAAATAACAACTTAGCTTGCCATCTTTGTGGGGCATCTTGTTAGGGGTGATGTTTGTACAAATGTTTGTCATTGCCGTCGGAAGCAAATGCTTCGAAAAGCTGGCGGTTTGGAGAAGTTTCGGGAACAATTCGCAGTAACCCTCCTCTGGATCAGCCGTACGCGCGTTCCGCCTTTGCTTAAAGAGTGGGCCGGTGAATGTTGCCACACCCGTTGTGGATGAGTGGCATCAAGTGCGAATCTTTACTGCTGTTTGAGGACCCTTGCGCAAAAGGAACAAACGTTTAAAACAAAAACCGATAACGATGGGAAGCAGCGTGGTCAGCTACGACAACGTTTGTTGAAAAACTGTACTTCATGTACTACGCGTGCGCTTCGTGTCTGCATGGCACTGGCGTTGGTGCTGGCTGTGTGGGGGAACCAGTTTGTTTCACAAAACAGGCAAAACTCTGAGGCTCGCATCTGGCGACCCCCTTCCACCTAGTCAAAACGACCTAAAACCTTGACTGTTTAACCTATTTTCTCAAAATTGGGGCAAACACCAAACCGCTTGGCACAAAGGACTTGGTTGGACTTCAGCAGCCGGTTCCAGGTTCAGGCGCAAGACACGGAGCGGGTTTCCCCGTCCGTGCGGTGGATTCTTGCTTTACCAACCCGCAAAGCGGCGGGAGTACAGAAAATGGCAGCCGTAACGCTTTCAAAGCATACAGCCCGATTCTGTTTGTATGGAAATAGAAGCGTACACAATGGCATTATATACGCGTTTGTCATTCCAAAGGGGGTATATGGTTTCCCGGCAAAACGCGGCTGAACCAGGCATATTCAAAACAAACGGGGAGCAAGCCTTAAAACATGCCTGCCGAAACTCCTGTTTCTTACCAGGAAACTCACCAGCTCTAACGCTTTGGCGGGTCAAACCTCGGAGTGCTCGAGCACCCACCATGGCGAAAAAGGCACAAATGGCAACAAGGTACTTTTGGCAGATCCCAGACTTAGACTTGACCTGATAACGGCGACAGATTCCAAGCGCGTGTTTGGCGTTTGTCCGGCTCGGCGACGACTTTTGAGACAAGGGTCTGGTGAGTATAAAGTACAGCGAGGAGATGGTGTTCCACTTCTCCTGTCAGCCAGACGCTTGCGAGCGCGCACGGCAACAGAAGGAACGTGTCCCTCTTGAACAGGTTGGCAGGAACCCGGCATGACCTGCCAAGGTTTTGAAGAGGCCCCTGGTTTTGACACGCCCCTACTTGAAGAAACACGTTTGACCGGCAACTCCTGCTTTCGTCGGCTCAAGCGCCTTGCCAGGGGAAGAGGGCCAAAAGAGTAACTGCCGGCGGCTGCTCCAGACCAAAAAAACACGCGGCTGAAGTCCCCGGAGCCAATCTGGCCAGCCTATCCTGCCTCGCCTGCGATTGCCTTCGCGCCTTGCAATTCTTGGCCACGCGTCGCGGCGCGGGTTGTCTTGAAAGCAGGGGGCCCCGAAGGCGTTGACTTTTTTTGGCTTCCCCTTCCAAACCATTCAACACGGGGTTTCCAAAAGAAGATACACACACGGCGCACACACACGTGTTTGTACACCAGTTCGTCAGGCCAACAACTCAGGCGGTAACTTGAAACTAGGCCGGGGGCAACGCGGAGTCACGCGTTAGAAGCGCAGTATTGCAGTATGGTTAAAAAGTAAAGGAGGCTGAGATGTCTGAGATAAAGAGTCACTAAGGAGCGATGATATCATCCGAATACGCCCCTCAAAACCTCTCACACTAGAACCCCTCCACACAGAAGCTGTGGAAGACTTCCAACCCAAAGTCCCAATGTCGGCTGGCGCTGAAGCATTCGAGACTGCATCCAACCAAACATGTTTCTTGGGTTTGTGGCAGCCAGGCCCTTGTAACATACGATGTTCCCCCGTTTTGTACAATGTTTGTATTGGCATGAGCTTTCCGCAGACACCTTTGTTTGTCCCCGACCCCCTGACTGGAGGGGGGGGATTCCTTTCTTACTGATTCCTTTCTGCAGGGCTGTCGCGCAATCTGCGGTCTGCTCCTCCGATCAGAAGCCAGAAGGGTCCGCAAAAGGGTGCAGACAAAGAGCAAAATCCCATGAAAGCTGCAATGACAATAGCCCCTTACCTGACATAAGGAGTCTCCAAGACCCTTCATTCTACCGAGCTCCTCTTTCCGGTGAGCGGTTCCGAAAACTGGGAACATCAAACCCTCCACGAACAAATCACTTTCGCGGAGCTTGCGCGGCGAGTTTGCTTCACTGGGCATCTACACGGAGGCTGCGAAGCTCTTTTCTTTTTCCTCTCGTAGTTAGACTTGCAAAAGAGCGACGCAAACAGGATGTGGGGAATCCTTTCGCGGAGCAACTGTAGCTTTCGCAGTGCTTTCGCGTAATTTGGAGGTCGGCGGAGCGGGCTTCTTCAACCACTTGTCGCGGCAAGCTTTCGCGCCTGCGTTTTGGCTCTCGCGGGAGAGCCCCTCCATGAACCGTTCTCATGAGTTTCGCCATACATCAGCACGTCAGAGCCAGCAGGTTTCCCAAAGGCGCCTTCTCTTGGAAAAAAGGGAGCATCCTACTGTGGATGGACGAAATCCTGCACCACTTGGGCACCATGGGAAACCATTATTGGTTGGTATTTACAGGGGAATCATTATTCCAGGGTCTTCTAGGTAGTGCACGATTTCGGCCATTCACAGTAGGGTTTGCAAGATTGGTCTAAACAGAACCAATTGTTCAAAAAATCGTCTCCGCCCGTCCACCAGCATGGAACCTCGCCAGCGAGTCCCTGGTTCGCATTTCACGGAACGGTTCGAACTCCGGCCCTCTCGGGCGACGTGCTTCGTCCTGAGAGACGGATTTCATGAACTCCGGCTCGCCAAGATTTTCCTCAGCTGCATGGCCCCATGGCCAGTTTCTTTTGGAGGTCCCTTTGAATACCAACAGGTCCATCATCTTGAGAAACGCCCACCCATGTTTGAGCGGGGGCGATTCGAAAGGCAACGAAGGGGGCTGAAACAGGGATCCGGATGCATGATACACCTGAACATTGCAACTTGTAAGTGGCGGTTTCCCTTTGTTTTGGTGTTGAAAAAGCACCATGTTTCAAAGGGTTGCAAAAGCCGAGGCTCGAAGGTCAGCATCATCATCGCCATGAGGTAGACCTGAGATTCTCAGATTGCTCCTGTCGTTTTTTCCAGGCGAATGGTTGCGATTGGTCCGGGGGATTTGAGAGGTTAGAATAAGTTGGTACCCGACTTTTTTCGGTTTGGTCTATTTTAGTAGGGGAACCCTGCCCCAAAAAAGGGGTGAGAAAGGGCACTACTGAGGGGACCTAGCTTGGCCATTTTTTGCTGCGAGATGCTTGAGCCATCCAAGCCTGCTGAATGGATCTCGCCAAAAATTTATGGGAACAAGTCAAAAGACAGACATTCTCCCTAACCTCCTACACGACTCGGGTTTTGACAAACCAGACCCGGGCCTTTCAATGGCAATTTGGGGCAAGCGAAAGAGGGGCACAGGGGCTCTCACATCACACACCTGAAAATTACCGACATTACCCCCCCCCCCCACACAGAAAAAAAAAAAAGAGCGTCCCCTCATGGGGGTGGGTTTTTGAAAGCCACAAAATGCACCAGTTTCAACCCCACAAGTGAGAATTACGCGCATTGAGGCAGATTGAGATTCACTAGTATGCGGGCAATGCACTTTTAGTGCTAGGGACCTTGGATGTTGTGCCCAAAATTGCTTGTCTGTTTCAAGCAGGCTTCATCAGACAATTGAACCTTGAAAATTGGCTCAGAATTGCTTGCCAGTTGCAAGCTTACACTATCAGACAGTGTTGAAGAAAAGGCTAGTCGCCAAAAGTGTCTTGTCTACTACTAGTGTAGCTGCAATTATCTTGGCATCTTTCTTGTCACTCCTGTTGCAGTGTTTAGCATTAGAACTGAAATAGAATTCAATGGAATCCTATGTCGAAAAACAAGTTGGTGGTTTAATCTGAATTGCCTACCCCTTAAAAGGAGAGACAAACCAATAGAAACTCAAAGGACATGCAATTTCAGTTCTGTTGGTTTACACGTTTCAGATTGCACCGCTATAGGTTGCATATCTCGATTAGCCTTCAAGTTAACATAGTGTGTTGAATTAGAATTGAAATAGGTGTCCTTTCTCAAGCAGGACTCTAGTTGGGAATCTAATAAGGAAAGAGAAGCTTGTTGTTCGTTCTAAGTTGCAATGCAAGCCTCTGAAAAGAGGGGAACACCCATGGAAAAGGAAACTGATTTCAGTCAAAAAAATGCAAGGTTTACATGGCGAGGCTTCACTTACATTCAAATTGGATTTCGATCAGACTTCACTTCATTTTCTTGAGATAGATTTTAGTCAGCACTTCGCTTCCGAGCGTCCAATTAGAAGTTAATGGGCACCTTGACTTTAGCTGTTAGTTTTAGATTTGTAATGGTGTCTTATCCAAATACGCTGTCAAGTAGAATTTTCGTAATATATCTGTTTTATTATAAATAAGTATAGCGTAAACAGGAATCCATCCAACTCTAAATGGGAATTTCTTTCCAAATATGATCTGTATTTGACATGTGTATAGCTAGAACTTAGTGTAAGTAAAGACCAGCTGGTAGTTTCTTCTATCTGATTCAATGACTGTATAGCTGCTGTTTTTTGAATCAGAATTTAGCTGGGATGACCTTTCCAAGTATCTAGGACTTTGATTAAATTTTAGCCATAATTTGGATAATATGGTGAGGAAAGACAAGCTGGCTGTTTCTTTCAGTTCATTTGAATAGAACTCGGTTGCGTTTAGCAAGTGGAATGCCCAGGCCGCTGTGGTAAATGTGTCCTTCTTGCGGAAATGTGTTTCTTCTTGCTCACCCCAACCTCAAAACCCAGCAAACCTCGAGAAACCCCAAAAAAATCAGACCCTTTTTCACACCCTATGTATCCATGCTGGCTGAGTTCGGGTCTGACATTTTTTGGTTTTCTCGAGGCGTTTTTCTCCCCCCCCCCCCCCACCCGAAAAGTGCAAAAAACCTCGAGAAAACCAAAAAAACAAAATACCAAAATTTCAGACCCTATGTATCCATGCAGGCTGAGTTAGGATCTGACATCTGTTTTTTGGTTTTCTCGAGGATTTTTGTTTTTGTTTGGAAAAGTGCCGAGGAAACATGCGCAAAAAGAAACTAGTAAATCCCCGTGTGTGAAGAAACCCACCCTTCATGAGGGGCCCTTCAAAAAAAAAAGTTACAAGGAATGGAAAGGTGGTGTGTTTTGTCTCTTGTGGACAAGGGCTCCATGTTTCAAGTGGCATTGCGCGCGCGCGCCCTTCTCGCAAGGCCGTTCCGCCTGCCCCGTTTGCGCGGCTTCGGTTTTCGGAGTCGGCAGACGATCTCAGGCGAGGGCTGCAAATGCCGTGGACACCACGGAGTCGATGAGCTGGTTGCGAAACATCTGGCGCACGGAGGGAACCAAAGGGAACCAGAGGCACCCGCTCCCGACAGCGGTCGCAGAACCCTTCCTTGAGGGGGGACTCCTGGAAGGAATGCGAGCAAGCTCTCTCAAATCTGGGGCTTTCAATCTCTCCTGTCAGTCCAAGGGAATATCCCTCCAGACTTGGACGGAAGGTTGGCTTTGTGCCAGTTGAGAGGGTGAGAAAGGTGAGCCAAGTCTGGGCTTGGGAACGCAAAAAACAGGCTGAAACCAAAGGAAACCCAGAGCTTGAGTGGACGCGTTTGATATGGGGACCCCAGCCCCAGATGCTGCAAATCTCTGCCTTTCCAAAAGGATCCCTACTTTATGTCTTTCCGATACTCATTCAGAACCATAGCAACGAGAGCCGTAGGAGGGATATGGCCCTCAATGGTCCTGAATGAACCCTAATAGGCACTACTAGTCCCTAATTGAGCCACGTGAGCCTGGCTTGTCAAAATATGGTGGTGCCCGCAACGAGTAAGGGGTTAGCTGTTATGATTCTTTGGCGGGGCCCCCCTTCAGAGGGCAGCCTCGGGGCCCAGCCCAAACTGTCCAATAATCTACATTTACGGAAGCTGAGGGAGGGTGAATTTGCTGGTCAAGAGTCAAACTGAAGGACACCCATGGCCTCGAGTCATTGACAGGTCACCTGTCAGTCTGACAAGGCTCCGAAAAGTCGCGCACATAAAATATGTTTTTTTTTGTTTTTCTCATCGCGCACTTCCTCTAGGTGTGCCTTTGGGAAACCCAACCATTGCCATCAACACACCCTTGGGCCCCTAGACCGGACCCAGGTCCCGCCGGCCTCGACGTTCACCTTGTTGGCCCTCAGCAGCTTCCGCCAGGACCGCAGCAAGTGGATGGCCTCAAAACGGCAGCGGAAAGCCCGAGGCGAGGGCATCCCAGTGGAAGGGCCCCAGAAAAGAAATCCAAGGGGAGAAACCCAACAGAAACCGGAAACCCAGGCTTGGAAGGAAAAACCATGGGTATAGCACCGAACATTTGTACATAGAGCAGGAACATTTGCAGAAAGGCGTCAAACAAGTTGAAGCGAAAAACAACATGGAAAGCACCCAATGATACATACGCACCCCACATGTCCGAGACTGACAGGACACCCTAACTGACCATGCCTTTTTGCACGACACACGAGCCTTTGGCATGGACGAGTTGGAGTTCATTTCGTCCCCTTAGCTTTTTTGGCAATAAAACTGAGTGCCCCCTTCTTGTGCCGAGCCCCAAATTGATCAGACACATCAGGAATGTTCCACGAGCCATGGGCTCTGACACTCCAGTTGCACCCACTGGTCACCAGGCCTAGATGTCCTTTGGGGGGAAAATGCTTTCCACTACACGATTGGAAGCAATCTGAGTTACGAGTGTCCATCGATGTCCCGCGCAACCAGAAAGGACCCCAATGCAAAGAGGCTTGTGTCCAGAAGCCTCGAAATGGGGTTTCCGCTCGGTTCCCTTCGTTTTCTCAAAAGCATACCCATGTCACCCAAACCGATCGGGTCTCATTGGCAACCCTCTGCGCGCCCGGCGGCCAGCCAAGATGGGGCAAACCATGTCTTCTTGCCCTGGCGATCCATTCCAACCATAGGTGTCCTTTTAGGGGAAATAGATGAATATCCCTGGTACGATGAGAAAAAACCACCAGGTAAACCAGGAATCGCCATCTATTTTTCTAGCCAAACAACCAAAAAGGACACCTGTGATTCCAACTGGGTCTGGCGACCGCATTAACTTGGTTGACGTTGGAAGGGGAGCAAAAATTTAAACTTTAGCACTTAACTTGGGATTGCCCACTAAACCACAATAAGCCAAAATGTAAAATGTGCCCCAACAACAATCATGTTAAGTGCCGTGTTCTGAGAGGAACCCGGCATTGTTATGTTAGGACATGATGATTCATGGTTGGAACAGCCTCAATCATAGCGTGCCTTGGTCAAACTCTCACAGTGTGAATGGCTCCCAGAATAGGAATCATCGTCATGGTTCTCCAAATTCCCTTGAACCAAACCATCCGACTGTCCGCCACGGCACCCGCGAAGACATGATGATTTTCATGGTTGGAACACCCTTGGCACTAGCTGGACATCATCCCCATGATAAATTTGACCCATATGTCCCATGATAAGCCAGAAGGCAAACTCAATCAACTTTGGCGCAAGGGGCATGAGAACCAATCACAACATGCGCATGACCCCTGTCCTATCTTCCGTGCTGCCCAAGGTCCTCAACCTCCGACATTCTGCCGGTTGGGAGCTTCTAAAAATGGTGGATCCCCTTTTATCTCTTCTTGGCATTTGAAGGGAAAACCAAACGGAAACCCGCTATTCTCGGAGACCCCTATTTAAAAAAAAAAAATACCATGTGTACCCAACAAATCGGGTGTCCTTTTAGTGTCCCTTTAGACCCACCCTAAAACCAGACGATGACAAAACCTAAGTGAGCTGGTTGCGTGTCCCTTTAGACCCACCCTAAAACCAGACGACGACAAAACCTAAGTGAGCTGGTTGCGCCCGTCTGCCTGTGTTCCTCAACCCAATTGGCATACCCTGGGTGTCAAAATACAACACCCCCATGGCCTCCCTGTTGGTTTCGCGAAGCAACCCGAGAAAGGGTCCCTAGAGAAGCTTGCTGGTGCTCAGCAGGGAATGAGAACTGGAATGCCCCCTACAAACAATCCATGGTTTCCTTCAATCCCAAAACGTTTCATTCCATTTCCCTACCTATCACAGGAACACCCACCCCATTTGGCAAAAATTGCGACGGGGAAAAAACCCCCCCCCCCCCCCAAAAAAAAAAAAAAAAAACGTCTCCGCTTTCGGCCGCCTCGAACTCTGCCACGGGCAGGCTGACTACGGCACCTGTGAGGTCAGAGGATGCTCCGAATGGGTGACCTGCTGAATGGGTGACCTATCAACAGGGATCCGGATGCATTATACACCTGAACATTGCCACTTGCAAGTGGTGGTTTCCCTTTATTTTGGTGTTGAAAAAAAGCAACGTGTTTCAAATGGTTGCAAAATGGAGATCGTTTAAGGAGCCCTGATCAATTGGGGTCGATTGGATGGTAATGTTGACCCAGGATCTAAGTAGAACCCGTCCCATTAGGGGGGTGTTCCCATCCAACCACTAAAAGGGGGCACCCCCTATTAATCAAGCAGGGGTTTATTCATCCGGGGGTTAGCATTACACTGGGTGTGTTTTTTAATAGACCCTTTGGTGGACAGCCTTTGGGTCCACTGAGGGATTCCCAATACTTTGAATAGTTTTGGTGCGTGCGATCGGAAGACGTTTGTTCGAACCCGTTAAAAGGGTCCCATGACATCCAGGGGGAGTCTTTTCCCTTGGTCCTATGGTGTGGGTCGGTGATTGCTTTAGCCTCCCCTTCAAACAAGCCCGTTTTCCTCACCTCCTGAGTGGACTGGCACAACACTACTTGTTGTTTGCGACTCAAAATGGTCCCCAAAAGATGATCCCTTTGAAACTCAGGAAGGCCGTCAATCCCAAGGGGTAAGATCTTTGTGTAGACTCTCTGTAGAATCGATATATGAGCCACGGTGAATACTCATTGTCTTTCCCATGGTTTTTGGTAAGTAACCCCCCATGTCCTGTGATGGTATCTTAGTGAGTGCGCGTTCAAACACCAATCGTTTGGACCTCCTTTTGGTTCCGGTACCATTTTTTGCTGCAGCAGTCGGGATTGAGAAACACAAGGGTTTCATCCATCCCAACTAATCCAAAGCCGATTTTGTCCATTCACCGGCACGTTGCCCGCTGGAGATGACAAACACAACCAACCAACAACACAGTTCAAGCGATCTGTCAAAGTCCTCCCCAAGGAAACCGGGTAACGTGGTCCAAACCTGGGGCACACAAACAATTAGATGGTCAACTTCTCTACTTCAGATTTAGTCAACCATAAAAGTATGATAGTTTGCAAGGAGGCCCCAGGTAAGGGACTGTCAATATGCACTGCGCCGTTCACTGACGAGGGAAACGAGGGAATGCGAAGTGAACTCCTGGTGCTGTCCCTTTTTCGAGGCTTGCTCCCTCCTCAACGAGGCGATCGGCTTGGAAGCGGCTGGGATGCCCTGTGCAGCCTGAGAAAAACGCACTGTAAGAACTTGCTTTTGGATGTTTAACATAGATTCTAACACGAATAAACCAGTCGCCTGTATAAGTCTCCTTGCTGTGCGCATTTCGCCAGGGGTAAACCACTTGCATTCACTCGCCGGTGGCACCATTGCGGTCCACAATCGGCATACGTGTTCCGAAAAGATCGTCTTAAAAGTCCTACAATAGGAACACCCACTGTGTAGCATGTAAAAGTGAAACCAAAAGGTAGTAGATCTTTGTGGGTGTCGCCGGTGAACGCGAACCACACCAAAGAAGACCAACAGGTTGGCCTATGAGGCAGAACCCCCTGTGGCCTATGAGGATGGAATTGGGGATCGCTATGTCGAAGAACCTCGGAGCAGCGGATCTCGTCTGCCAGCGGATCGCTCAGCCAGAAACGTGGAAGAGCAGTGGCCAAACCACAAGAAGCCACCCAAATTGGTCGAACAAAAACAGATCCTGAACCTACCTCTCACAGTTTGTGGGTTTCATGTTAGTCAGAGAGAGAAGAAGCTGCTGACTTTTGGGGCATAGTGGTTTGCTTTGGGCTCCCACGAAGAAGGAAAGGTCAAGGGAGTGCTATTCAGGACCTCGTGCCAAAAAAATCAGCCAACAACCATGAAAAGGATCAAAAGAGAAACCGGACCTATCTATCTGCGGAACTGTCTAACCTTGCTTGCGGCTCCGCCTTTTGCCCAAGCCGCTTTACGCCCAAGTCACCCCCTCCTCCCGACCCCTCTGTGGCCGGCACTGCACCTGCAACTCGCAAAATGGAAGCTTCTCCAAATCCTGGGTCCCCTTTTGGCATGGGGAAACCAAAAAGCAGACCAACCTCTCAAAATTGGGATTCAGACAAGCCCCCTTTTGGTTTGTAAAACGGAAACCACAAGGAAGCCCGTTGCCACCGATTCCTTTGAGAACCCCTGGGTGTCACCTGCAGTCCGCCCCCAAACCCCTCCGAGCGCCACCAGGGTCGTTCTCCATGTCCGAAACGGCGGCGGTTCCTTTTTTGTTCCCCTGGCGGGTAGTAAAGAAGCTCAGGTGATATCCCCAACAGCATGTGGAACCCTGGTGGAACCCTGGTGGACCCCCAAGCTTTCAGCTGTTGAAAAAAAAAGGGGAGCTTTTCCACCACTTTGGAGAGCTGGGTTTTGGGTTTTTCCATTTTTTCGTTTGCCTCACAGACCGAAGGCTGCTTCCAGCAGTCCCGTTCGAAGCAAACTTTTTGGGCCCCGGGCATCCACCAGAACCCGGACAGAATGCCCTCGCAGTGCGCAAAGCCCCAGAAGGGCAACATGAAACCTGCGGCCAAGGCGGCAGCCGGCGGGCGGCGGCCGGCGTCGGCGGCGTGCGTGCGTCGGCTCCCGCTTCTAGGGGCGTCTTTGAGATGCGAGTCTTCAGATCGAGGTTGGCATGAGGTTGGTTGGAGGTTGGCTTGAAATTGGCGTGAGGTTGGCTTGAGGGTTGTTGTTCTTCTTCTTTTTTTACTGGAAAGTGGCTGGAAACCGGAGCCCATCGACCGGCTAAGCCCTGCTCATGTGCGATCCCAACCCCGAAAGAAACCAGCCAGGAAACCAACAGGAAAACCACAATTGTTCGGCGGCCCCTCCTTTGACGCAGGCCCACATGCACCATCTGAGTGAATCATGTCATAAGTCAAGCAAAGGTGACCCGCAAAAACGAAACTTAGGAGTCTGGCGAGCGAACAAGGGCGCAGGTGATGTGCCTCCAAAAAAAAATCTCCCTCCTAGGTCCTCCAGTAGGAGGTTAGAATAAGGGTACCAACTTTTTTCTGTAGTCTATTTTAGTAGGGGAACCCTTCCCTTTGGGAAAATCATGGCGCTGGGGCTCACGAACCCTGCTCAAGGTATTATCGGGCAAGTGCGGGGCCTAGGTAATAGATGGCGGCAATGGCTTCCAAGATGAAGCCGATGAAGGTCAAGGTCTGCGTGTACCTTGGCCAGTGCCAAGCTCCGCTCGCTCGCCACTCTTCCAAACCCATGGCTCCTTCATCGGTAATAAGCTCAGGTGATATCCCCAACAGCATGCAGTGCTCTTTTTAGTGCTCGCACCACCCCGAAGCCCTCGCAGAACCTCGTGGAACCCTCGTGGAACCCTCGTGGAACCATGGTGGAACCCTGGCACCCCGGGTCAAAGTTTCTTTCTGGGCAACCAACAAGTTGAATGGGCATAATCATGTTAATAAGATAGGGGGACCCTCAAACAAACACGCACACGGGCACACGGCGACTTCATTCCCTCCTTTTCGCACCGCGAACTTCCTGAAATCGCACCGCACGTTGCTGTTTGTTTTTTTTTCCGCGAGCTAAGGCCCCCCACGTTCGCACACAAAAATGGATGGACTGGATTACCGCGAGCACAAAGTCCAGCCCCAGGAAGAACCTCGAGCTGTTCAACCTGGCGCCGGAGCCAGCGATGGCCCGAGCCCAGGAAAAGAATATCGGCTATGGGCCAAAACCCCGGTATCCCGGTGAACACCCAGAAAGCCTGCTAAAAGGACAACAGCGGAGTGGTAAGTGTTTCCCCATTTGGGCACCTTGGGTTTTGACCCACGACCAAATATCGTTAAAGATCCGGGGCGGTTCCCTTGTTCCGCGCATTTTTTAGGCATCCACCAAAGGAGCAGAGGGTCCCCTGCCCCAAACCCAATATCCAATTCAGAGAGGGCTGGATCTGATGAACGGGGTGATCCCGTGTCAAACTTGGAAACATGCTCATGGGAAGTCACCCCCTGCATGATCCAAAGTTGGCTATCCCTATGCCTCCTAGTCACCTGAAAAGCCATCCCCTCTTGGAGTCACAGATGGTCCAGATAGACCAGCCACCTTCTAGAAGGCTGCATGATTGGGTGACGACTTTGCGAAGGTGGGCCACCAGCTTGACACCTTGGTGTCAAACAAAAAACCTGATGTTCCACACAAGCAAGTCAACGAGTCAACACAGTCAACAGGGCTCCCTATATTATCTTCCCAAGATCCCATGGTCCAAAGTGAACTGCAAAACCAATTCACCCAAAAACAGCCGAAGCAATGATGTCTACAAAAACAAAACAAAACGAAAAGGGAAATGGATGGCTCGTCCTTTTTTCAGCTGGCACCCCT
The DNA here is from genome assembly GCA_963377175.1 of Effrenium voratum. Classification (NCBI taxonomy): domain Eukaryota; class Dinophyceae; order Suessiales; family Symbiodiniaceae; genus Effrenium; species Effrenium voratum. Next base: position 194,244 of record CAUJNA010000090.1, read on the forward strand.
TTTTAAAGAGGAAAACCCAAAAAGAGGTGGAGAACCAACAAAAATCCGCTAAAAAGGTGGGGGTCCGACCAAAAAGAGGTGGAGGTCCAGCCACAAAGAGGTGGAGAACCGGGGTCGCCCAACGGGCGGTCAACTGGTCGGAAAAAAAGCCTTCCGCCTCAGGCAGGTGAGCTCCAGCCCCGAGCGCCAGCTGTCCACGTTGGAGGTGGCCGCTGTCACGGACAAGGCCAGGCCCACGCCGAACAAAGCGCCCCAGAGGCCTCCGCCTGAGCCGACAAGACCTGAGGAGTCTCCTCACGTAACCAGGGGAATATCCAGGGGGGGTATCCTGCTGGTGGTGTATCCAGGCAGGTAGCCAGGGGGTAACCAGGAATCAAAAGAACCATGCTTCAAGAATGAAGAAGGCCTATTTATGGTTGGGAGTATCCCTAACCCTCATCCTCCCCGGGTTTTGATTGTGGCTCACATGAGGAGCTTCCTTGTAACCAAGGGAGTATCCTGGTCATGGAAGTCCGGGGTCTCTAGAAGCTGCCATGCAAACATCATGGGAGTTGGACTTTTCATGGTTGTTCTTGATGGACATCAGATTTAGGCCGACCACTTTGGAGGTTCCACATTGACATTCACTGCCATCAAGCACTTGGCGCAGGCAGCCACATGAGGCGTCCCAACAAGGAGTTGTATGCCAAGGTCTTGTCATAATTTATGGCGCGCTCACCTGGCGCCCTACTGGTGGTGTTCCTGTTGGTTTCCCTTTAAACCGACCCCAAAAGCGTACCCTCAAACACACACACACACACACACACACACACACACACACACACACACACACACACACACACACACACACACACACACACCAATGAAAAAACCAACCGACAACCAAGAACCAACACGGCAAGACTCACTTCCTGAGTGGACTTGCCAAAAAAAAAAACGACCTTAGTCCTCGTCACCTAAAATGGAAACCACCTGCGCGTGAAAAAAAAGGAACAAACAAACCGGGCGAGTTTTGTGGTGGGGACATCACATCGAGAGAGCACCCCATGTTCCCATAGGTGTCCTTTTAAGGGAAATAGATGGCCCTGGTGGATGATTAAACCACCGATTTTCGAGCAAAGCAACCAAAAATGACACCTACTTGGATGGTCTGGGAGTTAGCTGAAGGACTAGTGACCCTGGTTGTAACCCACTTACAATGGCTGGAAGTCCCCTGTAACCATCTAAGTATGCATTTTCCCCGAAAACCACAACGAAACGGCTCGTCGACTTTCTGGTTGCGAGCGGCCAAAGGTCAGCTGCTGGATCTCATAGTCCCAGGTGATGCCCCCGCAGTCCTCCCCGCACACCAGGCTGCTTTCCTCGGATGAATTCGCTTTCGTGGGCTTTGCTTTGGCTTCCCTGTAAAGGGGCCTGGCCTTGTTGAACCCATGGGTTGAAACCACTCTTGATTCAACCAGCTCCTTTTTGCTTCCAATTGGGCCAGGGTCTGCTTGTGGGGAAAAGCCCCCCCCCCCCTCCCGCCCGTAGATAATAGGAGGCGGTATGGTTTTGGTACTTCCTTGCCTTGCCATTGTGCTTAAAAGTGGACCCCTTGACAGTATGATGTCAACCGAGCTGAAAACAAGACGGGTTCGCGCGCCTCCCTTTCCCCTTGAACATCCCCTCACCTGTCTCACAACCTGGAGAGTTCCATTCCAATCCGTGCTGTACCCACAGAAAGCGGATTGTGCCATCTTGCTCATTGATCTTTGACGACGTGAGGAACCATAACCGGATTGATTCTTCGCAGCACATCTGCCTCCGGCCGAGTTGTGTGGCAGGGTCCCCCCGATCGGATCGGTCGGCCGCGTGGGTGTCATTGGCACCAAGCCTCAACCAACCTTCCCGGTGATCAACGGGTTACTTGCATTGCTGCCATTTTTTCAGCTGGTTGTTGTTTGTTCTTTGTTGCTTTTCTCCATCCTCTCCTTTTGCGAGTTTGTTGCGGCTTTTGGTGGCGTTTTGAACCCTAAACCTGCCGAACCCTACACCCATCCTAACCCACTTACAATGGTTGTAAGTCCCCTGTAACTGGGGTTACAAACCATTTAGCGATTCGTCCCAGACCATCTAAGTAGCAAACGCATCTGGGGATTCCACCCGAGGCTTAGCTTCCGGCGGCTTTGGGGGAGGATTTTTGCCAAGGCTCCGTGGCCATTCCATGCGACCGCTACGCTTGCCCTCCAAGGGAGGAGGGGGACAAGACGTGTGTAACAGTACGAGTCTTGAGTCCGGCTTGTTGACGGACATCAACGGGGAGTTGATGTACGTTCACCAACATGTGCATTAAAAAAAGGAAAATCATGTCCCCTGACAAAGTTCAAGAGGGCTGTAGCTCATGTGCAAAAGGTTCGAGAATGCTTAGCTTCCATTTGAAGATACTAAAAACCATGGATCCCACTTCAGGCAGCGCAGGACTCACCTGTCTGCATCTGTCGCGTAGTTGCGCCGCTTAGGTAGTTGCCTGGACTGCTGAAGTCAAACCAAGGTCCTAAGGTTCTTGAGCCTTGCCACAATCCGAGTCTATCGGATGCATCTGAGACCGCGATTAATCTGCATGCAACTGCCTGTCATGCCTGCTGCTATTTGTCCGATTCCAAGCTTCACGCATGGAGAATCATGGACTCTGGCAAGCGCCTGTGAACACAAAGCATGTCCAAATGCAATGTGACTCAACCCGACTCAGCTGACGCTCCCAACTGCCGGGCACCGGAAGCCATGAAACACCAAAACGCGTTACCGATAACTCAACTGACTGGCCGGAAGCCGTTTAACGAGCGGAGAACTCTCAACTGCCGTTGTCTTGGGACAACTGGTGAAACTCTTTGGAGAGCACTCACAGGGCCTTCGGAACAGGCCTCAGCTGAGAAAAAAAGCATTCTTGGGAAAAGGAAGACCTGGGTGTGAGTGGGTTTGTCTGTCTGTCCGTCTGTCTGTCCGTCTGTCTGTCTCTGTCTCTGTCTCTGTCTCTGTCTCTGTCTCTGTCTCTGTCTCTGTGTCTGTCTGTCTGTCTGTCTGTCTGTCTGTCTGCCTGCCTGTCTGTCTCTCTGTCTGTCTGTCTGTGTGGCTCTGTGTGGCTCTGTGTGGCTCTGCGTGGCTCTGCGTGTCTCTGCGTGTCTCTGCGTGTCTCTGCGTGTCTCTGCGTGTCTCTGCGTGTCTCTGCGTGTCTCTGCGTGTCTCTGCGTGTCTCTGCGTGTCTCTGCGTGTCTCTGCGTGTCTCTGCGTGTCTCTGCATGTCTGGGTGTGTGTGTGTGTGTGCCGCTGTGTGTCTCTGTGAGTCTGCGTTTGTCTCTGCGTGTCTCTCTCCGTGTCTCTCTGCGTGTCTCTCTGCGTGTCTCCCTGCGTGTCTGTCTGCGCGTCTCTCTGCGTGTCTCTGTGGGTCTCCGTGTGTCGCTATGTGTCTCCGCGAGTCTCTGTGTGTGTCTCTGTGTGTCTCTGTTGTCTCTGTGTGTCTCGATGTGTCTCTATGTGTCTCTGTGTGTGTCTCTGTGTGTCTCTCTGTGGTCTCGCGTGTCTCTCTGCGTGTCTCTCTCTGCGTGGCTCTCTCTCTCTCTCTCTGCGTGTCTCTCTCTGTGGGTCTCTCTCTGCGGGTCTCTCTCTGCGGGTCTCTCTCTGCGGGTCTCTCTCTCTGCCGGTGTCTCTCTGCGGGTGTCTCTCTGCGGGTCTCTGTCTGCGTCTCTCTCGGCGTGTCTCTCTGCGGGTGTCTCTCTGCACGTCTCTGCGTGTCTCGGCACGTCTCTGCGTGTCTCTGCGCGTCTCTGTGTGTCTCTGTGTCTCTCTGTGTGCCTCTGTGTGTCTCTTTGTCTCTCTGTGTGTCTCTGTGTATCTCTGTGTCTGTGTCTCTGTGTCTCAGTGTCTGCGTCTGTGTCTCTGCTTTTTGGGCAGTCTCAAAACACTTGAAAGTCACCACAGAAGAAACCTTGCTCATGCTCCACCTTCTAGAAAGAATAGCACGCCAAACCTAAGAAGATGTGCATTCCGCAAGCATCGTAGGGGGATGGGAAACTATTCCAGAGTCTTGCGGCCGTATATTTTTGGCGGGGGCGGGGGGGAGGGCCTGGTAGGATCCCCCATGCAACCGACATGACAGCAACGGGAGGTGTGACTTTGGACACTTCAAAAGGACACGTCGTCTTTTTGGAAACCTGGAGGTGGTCTCCTTCTCGGCCCAACGTGTTAGAAATTCCTTCCTTGCATGGGCTCGATCTGTGCTGCCCTTCTCACAAGCACGGAATCAAAGATTTTGACCGCTGGATTTTCAGGGCTCCTGAGTTGTTTTTATTTTTAAGAGAGTGACTCTTTTGACTGACAGCCTAGGACGTCTATTTCAGGCCCCCAACTTTGCGGCGAGGCCTCGGTTCTAAGGCGAAGTCTGCTGCACCTTCAGCTCCCACGGCCATCCACCAGACTTCATCCGCGTCATGGGCAGTCGCTCATCGACTCAGCGCTCACGGAGCGAGTTCGAAGTTCCGAGTTCCCGGACATGGTTCCGATGGGTGGGCCGCAAATGCATTTTTCACCAGGTCCCGTGATTAGAGAAACCAACACGAGGCTGTGCACATGTTCTAGCGACCCAACATGCTTCATGTGAACCAGTTGTTTTTTTTGGTTTTTTCCCCCTTGGGGAGACTTCTTTGCGCTTCGGGGAAATCCAGGAGGATTTTTCCCGAAACATACAAAACCAACGGCGCTCGCACTCCGAGGCGCGGGGTGGCGCTGCCGGCGCTGGCTGCCTCGCCTCGAAACGGGAAGGGAATCCAAAGGGACAACTCCACCCGCGGATATGCGCGACGAATCCTATTTTGGGAGTTCCGTGTCACTGCTCCTTGAGTTAAGTTCAGAAAAGCACTCCGAAGTGGGAGGACAAAGGGAAGCCAAAGGAAGTCCGGCAATAGTCTGCGGTGGTTTTGTCCTCTTTAGGAATGGCTCGAAAAAACAGCAACCCTGTTCATTCATCAGTTTGGTGTCAAAGAGGGCTTCCCATTTTGTTTGACCCATTTTCTACCCTAGCCTTGCCCCACATCTGAGCTACTCCACAAAGATGTGTTTCTGACACTGTTTTCATATCTACTCCAGCCTAACACATACATGTGCTTGGACGCAACCACGGTTCTGGCTTGGTCATAGAGGCTTGGGGCAACCCTCGTTGATCTCGTACCCAACAAACCCACGGAGCGTCCCGAGTGTCCAGGCTGACACAAAGCCGAGCACGGCAAGCCTTAGTGCCGCTCCAGCCACAGAGGCTAAAGGAAAAAGACAACATGAGTGTGTGGTCCCCCAAAATGGCTTCGGTGTACCTTCCGGTTTCCCTGTAAACAAGGTCCAAGGTGAAAAGCTGAACCCTCAAACAGGAGACACATGCACACGGCACCCCAGGAACATCTCGGATGTGTTTTCTCAAATACCCCAAATGGAGGGCTTCCCTTTGGTTTCACTTGGCAGGCAACGGAGCCTATCCGGGAGCCCACAGCTTGCATCCGTTGGGAGGATTCTCTTGAAAAAGACAAAACAAATACCCCGGGGTTTTAAGATGACCCGAAAAATCTGAAGCTACACTTGAAAACAAATGCCAGACATACCCTTCGCTCAAAATGCCCTCTGTCTGAGGGTTTTTGTATTACCCTGGGATTACACCCTTTGGGAATGACCCAGAATGTTTCAAAATAACGCGGTTTTATCCGGACATGTGCCTGAGTGGGGTCAATACCCAGTGGGTGTAACTGTATTCCCAGGGTGTAATACAAAAACCCTTAGACTCTGGAAGTTTCCCCCCAAAAAAATGGGGCGCCCCCGTGGAGACGAACCCCCCCCCCCGTCGGTTTCGCGCTCGAGATGCCAAGAGCCGGGCAGCATCATCATCTGAAGGCCCATGGCTGTCGCGTCTGTTGGCCTTCCTTGCGCCTCGAAATGCAGAATTTCCAGACGCGCCCGTATGATTTTATGCGTATACGCGTATAATACACATACAAATCTATATATATACACACACATAGGGCTTTGAGGTTGCTGTTGGGAGGCAAGTGTGCATAGTTGCCAAGCCTAGAAAATGAAGCCCCAGTCCAAACACAACTCATTGCATATCGCTGACCATGCAGTTTCCATGTGGATTTCTGACCTCCCTCCAAAGCCAGACGGAAAAGGAGAACAAGCGCGGCCCTTCCGTGGAAGGAGTCATGGATCGCCGGGTTGCGGAGAAAACGATCCAGAAAGATGATATTTCCTGAAATCGAGATTGGGGCTGATGTGTCCGGGCACCTGACATTGAGCGAGGCGGGCACGAAAGAAAGCAAGCAAGCAAGCAAAGCAAAGCAAAGCAAAGCAAAGCAAAGCAAAGCAAAGCAAAGCAATGCAAAGCAAAGCAAAGCAAAGCAAGCAAGCAAGCAAGCACCAGTCACGGGAGAATGGAACCACTTGCCTGGCAAAACGGGCAAAACTGCCCAACTGAGGAACCCGTACTAGCGCTCGCTTCGTGCTGAGGCAGGGGCCAAAACCTGTATCACTGTACAGAGGACGATGGCCGTCACGTCAATCAAGCCCTTTGTCAGGGCCTCAAAAAGTGCTCGCAACGGTGGCAGACCGCCCGAATGCTTGTCGCTTCGGTTTCCCTTTTCCAAACCATCACCAAAAGGGCACCATCTCAGGAACACCACACACCTATTCCATGCTTTGGAATACCTCTCCTACTTGAAGACGTACCCAAATGCCTTTGACCAGCTGGCTGGAACCGACAAAGCAACCAAAAAGAACATCATGGGATGGACGGGAAGGTCTGAAAGTGGGAGAGCGGGGCCGCCCCGCAACAGCTTCGTGTCGGCTTTCTTCACGCGGCGATCAGAGAGTCCCGCCCAGCATCACATTGGGGAGGGGGGAGGGGATGATTGCGTGCAGGGCATCGCATCTTGTCCACTGGAGGGTTGTTGAATGTTCAACCTACTCAGTAGATTATAAAGTTAGGAACCTTGGTGCTAAGTCAACCAACCCCTGTTCCTCTCGCAACCTTCGCCTCCACCGTGGCTGCTCCAAGCCGAGGCCGACGCATCTAATTTCTTCAGGACGCTGCCGTTGAGAGCACCGCGAGCTACCACCTCGCGGCTCGGGATTACAGAGTCGCAGAATCTCCTTTACTTGGGTACGCACAGGGGGCCCCACTAAAACGGGTCACTCAGGTTCAAAGTACAAAGTCGGAAACTCAGGCTCACACTCATAACGGGGCGGTGACCCAAACCCAAAGACTCTCTCGGAGCAGGCAAATGCCAAAATGTGGCCTGATGGGCTCCCTAGGAGTGTGGCCTCTTGCGGGGCTCGGACCTCACAACTCTGAGGCGCCCTGCACAAGAAACACTCATTGCCACCCGCAGCCTGGCGTGAGGGGCGAATACTGCTGGTAACATCAAACAATTTATACAGAAATACAGAAAGGATGAGGGGCCCAAGAATTACACTCAAAAGTCTTTGATGAGCATAACGCAAATCCGCCGACCCCTTCTTTCAAAACGGGAGGCACACGGGAAGGGTGGTGGCCAGCTCGCACGGCTACGCTTGAGTTACGTTTGAGTTACGCCCAGAAACGCTTCAGTCACGCCAAGCTACGCTTGAGTTATGCCTACGAGTGAGCTACGCCATGGAGTTACGAGTGCGCTCCGCTTAAGTTACGCGACAATATGCGTGCGTTGCGCCGGAGCTACTACGCTGAAGTTACGCCACGGGACGCTTCAGTTGCGCCACTACGTGTCAGCTGCGCCCGGGATGCTGAGTTACGCCACACTACGCTTGAGTTACTCCAAGAGACGCTCCAGCTACGCTAAACTACGCTCAAGCTACGCCAAGGGAGGTTTCAGTTACGCCAAACCGCCCTCAAGGTACGCCAAGGGTCACGCCACGGAGTTCTGCGCGCGCTTGGCCTGAGTTACGGAAAATACATGTGAGTTACGCCGGTGTTATACAAAAGGCAGCCTTCAGTTACGCCAACCTACGCTTTACGCCAAGAGATGCTTCAGATACGCCAAACCGCGTTGGAGTTGCGCCACGGGACGCTTCAGTTACGCCAAGCCGCAGCTAGAGATGCAGAGGAAGTTGCGACGATAGCCGTGATGACGCGAAGGACAACAATCATCACACCAAGGCGTGGCGCTCGGCTCCGGTGGCGACGCAAGGGATGCTGCGATGATAGTTAGCAAGGCACCGCTGGAGATGCAGAGGGTGTTACGATGATAGTCATGAGGCCGTGGACGATAGCAATCATCACGCCGATATCATCTTTCGAGGTATCCTTCTTTATTTCTTATACAGAAATCAAAAGGGAAGTTAGACACCACTTGCAATGCAAGGGATGCTACGATGATAGTTCTCAAGGCACAGCTACAGATGCAGAGTGGTGCGACGATAGTTGTGATGCCGCGGATGATGACAATCATCACGCCAAGGCGTGGCCCTCGGCTCCAGCGGCGATGCAAGGGATGCTGCGATGATGGTTATCAAGGCGCCGCTCGAGATGCAGAGGATGTTACAATGATAGTCATGAGGACATGGACGATAACAGTCATCACGCTGGTATCATCTTGTGATCTCCCCTTCTTTATTTCTTATTTAGAAATCAAAAGCGACGTTAGACACCACTTGCAATGCAAGGGGTGCTTTGATGACAGTTCTCAAGGCACAGCTAGGCATGCAGAGGATGTTGCGACGATAATGGCGCGGATCATAACAATCATCACGCCAAGGCATGGCCCTCGGCTCCAGTGGCGATGCTGCGATGATGGTTAAGAAGCACCGCTGGACATGCAGAGACTGTTACAATGATAGTCATGAGGACGTGGACGATAACAATCATCACGCTGGTATCATCTTGTGATCTATCCTTCTTTCTTTCTGATATAGAAATAGACACCACTAGCGATGCAAGGGATGCTACGATGATAGTTGTCAAGGCACAGCTAGCAGAGGATGTGTGCGATGAGAGCCATGAGGACGTGGACGATAACAGTCATCACGCCGATATCGTCTTGCAATATATCTTCCTTCATTTCTTGTTACTTCCCATTTCTTGCGTAGACTTTTTAAAAAAACGTTGAACATCACTTGCAACGCAAGGGATGCTACGATCATAGTTATCAAGGCACAGCTAGAGATGCAGAGGCGCAGAAAATGTTGCGACGGTTGTGATGACGCGGATGATAGCAATCATCACGCAAAGGCGTGGCGCTCGGCTCCAGTCGCAATGCAAGGGATGCTACGATGATAGATTTCACGGCGCAGCTGGAGATGCAAAGAATGTTCCGATGAGAGTCATGAGGACGTGGGCGATAACAATCATCACGCTGATATCATCTTGCGATCCATCCGTCTTTGTGTCTTATAAAGAAATCAAAAGGGACGTTAGACACCACTTGCAATGCAACGATGATAGTTATCAAGGCACAGCTAGAGATGCAGAGGTGCAGAGGTGCAGAGGCGCAGAGGATGTTGCGATGATAGTTGTGATGACGCGGGTGGTAACAATCATCACGCCAAGGCGTGGCGCTCGTCTCCAGAGGCGACGCAAGGGATGCTGCGACGATGGTTATCAAGGCACCGCTGCGATGCAGAGTATGTGTGCGATGAGAGTCATGAGGACGTGGGCGATAACAGTCATCACGCCGATATCGCCTTGCAATATATCCTTCTTCATTTCTTATTGCTTCCTGTTTCTTACGTAGAAATCCAAAAGGGACGTTAAACATCACTTGCAATGCAAGGGATGCTACGATCATAGTTATCACGGCACAGCTAGAGATGCAGAGGATGCTGCGATGATGGTTGCGATACCGCGGATGATAACAATCATCACGCCAAGGCGTGGCGCTCGGCTCCATTGGTGATGCAAGAATGCTACGATGATTGTTGTTGAGGCACAGTTGGAGACGCAGAGGATGTTACGATGAGAGTCATGAGGCCGTGGACGATAGCAATCATCACGCCGATATCATCTTCCGAGGTATCCTTCTGTCTTTTTGATATAAAAATCAAAAGGGAAGTTAGTCACCACTTGCAATGCAAGGGATGCTACGATGATAGCTATCAAGGCACAACTAGAGATGCAGAGGCGCAGAAAATGTTGCGATGATAGTTGTGATGACGCGGATGATAACAATCATCACGCCAAGGCGTGGCGCTCGGCTCCAGTCGCAATGCAAGGGATTCTACAATGATAGTTTTCAAGGCGCAGCTGGAGATGCAGAGGATGTTGCGATGAGAGTCATGAGGACGTGGGCGATAACAAAATCGCACGTGCCCACACTCTAACCCGCGGCCTTGACGTTAAAGCCATCCTGCCAACCCTGAGATTTTGCGTACTGCGTGGGTGCGAAAGCCAAGGTGCCAACAACACCCCACCAATTTTGAGGGCTGCACAAAATCGAAAACGGTACGTGCAGGGCCCCCTCGCAGCCACAGCAACGTACAAGCCATTCCAACCTGCAAGCCAAGCCACCACCTTCTTCTCCTTTTGACCCTTGCCCATCGCTGCTCAAGGCTTCTCTGTTTAGGAGTCCGCCTGTGTGTGGGTGTGTGTGTGTTTGCGTGCATGTCTGCCTTTCTTTCTCTCTGTGCTTCTGCTGCAAACGAAGTCCTGCAATGGCAAAACTAGCCCACTATCTCTGCAGCCTCAATTTCTTTGAACTGCCTTGTTTCAGACTGGCAACTCCCGGAAACCAGCTTTTGTGGAAAATGACGATCAACCCCCACAAACGACACCCCGTACAAATCAACCTGGTGGAAATATTAGCGTTGGCTTCCTTTCAAAACTGCACCCCCTATTTACCATGAACAGCGGGTCTTGTTTTAGCCTGGATCCCAAACATGTTCTTTCCGAATATTGAATGCGTCCAGAAGCACGCGAAGCAACTTTTTGAACACCTGTTCAATTAAATCCTGTGGCTAGAACGGTACTCAAACTGAAACTTGGCATGGCATTGCATTACTTTACCTTACATACATACAAACATACATATTATAGTTCTTAGGAAGAATACGTGTTCAGCGTGTATAATCTGCTTCAAAACGCGGTCTTCTCCAAGGGTCTGTGGCACAGCTTTCCCCAGGCCTTCGGTTCCCTTAAGCCGAAGACGCACCCCGGTTCCCCGGTTCACCCCCGGTTCACCCCCGGTTCACTCCGTGTCGACGGAGGCTGCGCCTTCACTGCTAAGGGGCGAAGGATTTACGGATTTGTTCAAGCGATGTTTGACGACTTTTTGAGCATATCAGCTGCATCATCCGCATCCAAGGCGGACATTGACGCGGATAATGCCGGTGATGCGGGGGATGCTGGGGATGTTGTCCCCTAAGTCGTGCCAATTTTGCCGACAACGTGGAAAAACACAGTGCTTTTTTAAGGTTTTTGGCGGGCGCAAACGTGAAAATATGGAAACCTGCCTAGTAGGCAGGCCTCAATGGTCCCGGCCGAACTTTGCAGAATTTTCGGTGCACCATACAAAAAAGCACTGTGTTTTCAATCGTCTTGTATGGATTCAAACCCGGGCGCAAACGTGGAAAATGTGGAAACCTGCTTGGCAGGCAGGGCTCAACTCTCCCCGGCCGAACCCGATTTCTGGCGGGTTTTTAGTGAACAAGTAGGAAAAACAAGCGTTTTTGATGGTTTTGTATGGATTCAAGGCCGCGTCGTTGCGGAAATCATGGAAACACGTGGAAAATCCATGTTTTTAGTGGCATTTCTGGAAGGTGCTTAACTTGCTGGCAGACCCTGCGTTGTCCCATGCTTTTTGTCTGCGGGCGCCCGGCTGTCAGGCGTAAGCCCTTAAATCAGGCGAGTTTTGACGATTTCCCCGAGGAGTCAAAGAACATGCGTTTTTTAGGTGTTCATAGTGGACAACATCCCCCGCATCACCTGCTTCATCCGCATCCTCGGCGGACATTGATGCGGATGATGCAGGAGATGCTGGGGATGTTGTCCACGCCAGTGAAAGCACATGTGGGGAAATGAAGGGAAATGTAGCTGCCAATTGATTGGACAGTGCAGGGAAAACGGATGGGCAATTGAGGGAAATGCATGGATGGACTGAAATGAAAAGCGGAAGATGGATGCAAAATTGACGGAACATGGATGCAAAATTGGTGGCAACTGTACGGAAAATTCATAGGAAATTGCTAGAAAATGGCCCAAGAAGGGAAATGAAGGGCCATTGATGAAAACGGAGGGAAAAGGGATGGATGGACAATGTATGGACAGTTGATGGAAAGTTCTGGAAAAATGCATAGATGGAAGGAATGGAAAAGTGATGGCAAAGGATTCAAGAATTGACGCCAATTTGCGGAACTGTCATGGACAATTGTTGCACAATTGATGGAGACGTGGATGGAAGACTGATGGAAGTTTGATGGAACGCGGATGGAAAATAGGTGGAGAAAGGATGGAAAACGGATGGAACATGGACGGAACATTGATGGAACATTGGTGGAAAATAGCTCGAAAAACGCATGTGAAATCAGATTGCTTCCTCAAATTGTCAAATATGATTAAAGTCGCAAAATCTTGGAACTACACTTAAAATCCTGAAATCTTAGAATATGAATATCTTACTTCTTACAATATTGAAATATTGAAACCTTGAGTGTTTTTTTCAAAATCTTAAGTTCCGAAAATCTTCAAGCCTGAAAATCTTAAATTTTTAGACTCTCAAAATGGATGGAAAATGGATTGAACATGGCCTGGCTTGAAATCTGAAAACCCTTCAAATCTTAAAAACCTCAGTATCTTAAAATCTTAACATCTCAAAATTTTATCTCAAAATCATGGACTGGCAGTGACATAAGACATAAGTGGGTGGGCGGGTTGGTGGGCAGGTGGGTGGGTGGGTGCAGGAACGGGGGTTCCTGACGGGCTGGGTTCTCGGTGGCCGGCTGTATCGCGTAGCGTGAAAATTATTCAGGCTCTGACAGGAACTGAATTAGAAAACCAGACAAAGACCAGTGCCATTTCTGTTCAACCGACCTAAAAAAGGGTACCTACGTGACCTTCGTGGGTAACGTTGCATACGGGTTCATCTCTAAATGGGATGGCTTCGCCTTTAAGACCTCACAAACAAAAGATACGCCTATGCCAGCAAAGCTCAAATGCCGCTCTCATCGAAAGGGGTTGATTCATGTATGCGTGACCCGTTCATCCTGCCACCTCTGCCCCGGCCCCCCCCATCCTTTGGAATCGTTGCAATTGTTGCCAAACCTCCTCGTTGCTGAGAAAGTTCTCGACTTCAAGCAACCAAATGTCCAATTGCCAGTGTCAAAGCTCCCTGTGTGGGCTGCGGTCAAGGTTCCCTCGATGCAATAATTGTCCAAATTTCCTTCAGGGTGACAACTACCTCCCACAAACATGGAAGGGCGCAAACCCCTCTTGCGAAAGGGTGTTTACTCTTGGAAGAGTTCCACCAGCGGTGATTCCAACTCAAAGTTGGTACACCAACCACATCAACCACAAAACCTTGGCAAGCAGTGAACTACAGGGTTACCAAGAAGTTGCCAACTCCTTGCAGTACTTATACTTCGTTGCTAAGCCATACCTCCCTTCCCGCCATACTGCTCCAAAATTACTATCTTCAGAACATCGGCACCAAAAATCAGAGAGAATGAGGCGGCACGGACCAAGTGTGGCTCAAAATTAAACAGGAGGGAGTACACAGGTTTTGGTCCATGTTTCCACTCACCAGGGTTCCATTTTGGCACCGGTTTTTTGAGCCGCAGCCACTTTGTTTGATGGTAACCTTTTGCCTGGTCGCTTTAAAATGGTAAGTTTGAGTCAACCCCCCGACACCAATGCCAGCCAAAGCGCGGAAGCAAATGTGGAGAGTCCCCCACATCCATCGCCTCCGGTACCTTCGGACGAATCTGCGCTGAGTCGAAGGACGTGGGAAAATGTTGATGGCCATTTCACCTGAACCCCTGGTTTTCAGGGGAAAAATGGGGGGCAGGGGATGCGGGGGGGGGGGGGGGGGGGTTGCCCTTAAATCAGGGATCCCAAAAACAATGTTCGCTGTTGGGTGTTGAAAATTGGGAACCCCTAAGCTGGTCAGCGTCCTCTTCGTTCAACTTCCTGCCACATTCAAATTGTTGGTGGACAACCATCCCAAATAAATCACTTCCTGAGGGTCCAACCACTCTGAATCTCAGGTGTTTTTGGCAAAAGAGGGTTCCCAAACTTGGACGTTTGCCCCACTAAACCGGGTCCCCAAAGTACAACGCCCGAAACTCAGGTTCACACTCATACTACTGTGGATGGACGAAATCCATTTCGCACCACTGGGAAACCATGGGAAACCATTGTTTGTTGGTATTTACAGGGGAACCATCATTCCAGGATTTCTTAGGTGGTACAGGATTTCGTTCATCCACAGTAGGGGGCCGTGAACAGAAACCCAAAGGCCAACTCGGCCCGGCGAGGTGTCTGAGCGCGGTGCAGGGGTGGTGTCGCCTCAACTTCGGCGCGAAACGGGCCCCAGACCGAGTCCACCCTATGAGGGCTCCATATCCTCAACAACAAGAACCTCACTTCGATTTAACCCACCCTGTCCATTGAGCTCCTTTGAGGGAACCTCCCTTTCGGATGAAAACCAGAGGGAAACCGCCTTTGCCACCGGGATTTCAATCCAAGAGTTGATCGGTTCACTGGGCACTTAAGTTCACAAATCTGGAATGAAGAATTTTCAAGTAACAAACCTTCACGGCTAGTCTCGAATCGAGCTCGTCATAATTGGCCGAGACTATGGGAATGGGACATTTACAGACACGCAGTGATTGCCTTGGATTCTTTCTGGCGGTGTCCCATTCACCCTCAACAGAAGCAAGGGGATCAAAACCCAACCCATGCAAGCCACTTGCGGATCATTGGACCAGGTGTTCGATGTTATAACCCCACTCCGAAGAAAAACCAAGGGGGGAGCCCTTTTGGGGCGGAACCACTTTAGGGAACCCGCCAAACAGAAAGGCAAAAAGGGCTCCACTGAACAACTGGCACCAGCTCTGGGTCGCGCGCCCAAATCCTCTTCCGGCGACTCCCGCAAGGATTGGGTCGCCACCAGCAAAGCACCTCACAGCGGCTTGCTGGGGTTCCGCCTACAAAGGGGGTGGGACAGTGCGTTTTGCCCATGTTGTGTCTGTAGTGTCCTTTTCTCCCCATCTTGGGCCCCAACCACACAATCAAATGGGCAGTGCTTTGGCTTGGGGTTCGTTTTCGCGGGCATTTCAGCCCGCAGGGGTATGAACTTTGATAGGGGCTCTTTGGTTGATATCATTTCGGGGAATTCACATCCACCAACAACTTTTGAGGTGGCTTCCTATTAAAACTCCATAGCCACAGGCTGAAAAACACCTGGCATTAAACGTGTTTTTGTGCAAAAGTGCAGCTTTCTGCACCCGATGGTAAGACCACCTCCTAAGCTTCATCTACCTCGATTTTGCTTGCGGCGTGTCTGCACCATCGTGGCGTTCGGGGTCGAAACCCTTTGAGAGCAGCGTTCGGCTTTTGGCCTGCACCGTGATCTAAAGGTCAAAAAACGCCACGAAAGCCCACTGAGGGTTGGGAATGTGTTGAAGCAACCCCCTTTTCAGGGAAAACACGCTGAAGAACGATTGGCCCAACTCAAGAGTACGCCAAAAATGTGTTATTATCTGGACCATGATTAGTCAACCTCAATAACATAGATTCTTGCGCAGACTCCGGCTTCAACTCTTTGGAACACGAAGGCCTTTTTTCCGGATGAGAACTGCAGCCCTGGAGCGGTTAAAGTCATCTCACCTCGCGCTGGCTCCCGCCTGTCAAGCCCACTGCATTCAGCTGGTGCAGCTGAATGAAGAGCGGGTCCTGCCCAGCCCTTTAAAAATGGGTCCATGACCACATTTTTGGGGGGAAAGACCCCATTTTGGGGTGGTAATGACCCCATGTTTTAAGGGTCAGAAGGAGACTCCAGGTACCTTTTCGTCGAGTTGAATCTGCGAGGATCGGAAGCGGATCCATGGACAATTTGGCGGAGACGTGCTTGACCTTTTGGTCGGTTCAAGTTGGTTTGGGCTTGCTCGAGGGCACAATGTAGGATGGGCTCGATGTCTGCTGAGTGAACTCGTGCGCTGGGGACGAGATTGGGGCGAGCTTACAACATCACGAAAAACCAGCCGCAAAAAAACGGGGGAAGTCTCTAATGGCCGACAGAAACCAAAAGGACTCGCCTATGTTCAGAACCAGAGGGCCTGCGCCTGTGGGCCGTAAGACCTGAATTGAGGCTCCTGTTTGGACAAAGGTGGGCTGAAAGCAACTGAAGCCCAGGTCCCCTTTTGGGCAATCAACTTACTTGGGTTCACAAAACTGGACCCCCTTTTCCCGGATCCAGGAAATCCGCAGCCCGACGCAACCCCCGGATCCCGGGAAACCCAAAAACCGCCCGAAGCACAAAAACGCGGCGTGCCTTGGGACTAGACTTCAGCTGACGCTCCAGGTACAGCGTGCCAAAGGCGGAGGTGATGATCACGCCGACCATCGCCGCAAACTGACAGGGGACTGACGCGCCACTTGGCTGTGGGTTACGCAGGTTTTAGGCTTCTTGGTTGCTGTTGAGCCCCCTGCAAAAAGTTAAAAGTTACAAAACAAAAAAAAACTTGTTGGGGTTTAGTGGAAAACACCTTTATTTCCCAAAAAGTTAAAGTCTAAAGATCCAACCCAATAGCAGTCAGGCTTTGGCTCCATTTACCCCGGTGCCATAGTGGTACCACTTTTTGAGCCACAGCCACTTGTGAGAAGCCGCAGCTGGGAGAATGCCCGCTGTCCGGGCCAATGGTTCTTTTGCGCCATCTACTTTCACCCTCGTGGGAGAGAGAGGTGCACATTCACCTCACAGAACAGTACCCCGAAGAACGAAGACTATTTAGATGGCCACCCAAACAAAGCCACCCAAACGGTCAAGTTGGCTTCGACAAACTCCCCTCGCAAGCATGCGTTATTCTTAGGGGGAGTTGGTCAACCCTGGGAACCATCAGCCTTCCGAGCGAAGGTTTCCCTCTAATTTGACCGCCCGATCGGAATCAACGGATTTTTTTTGCGGCAGGTCATGGCAGCCTACGGCAACAGGCCTCAAGGGTTTATCCGGAAATCGGTGCTTCCCAATCATCAACCGGGATGCGAAAACCATGCGTGTCTGAACCTTGGATTTATCTACAGGATACCCTGAAGGTGGCAATTTCCCCATGTGTTCAACTCATGTCCCATCAGTTCAGAGATGGTTCAAGCTACCTGAGGTGTTTTCTACCGCACAGTTTCTGAACCCGCGGCAAGTCAACCAACCCCCGTCCACCACTCACCTTGGGCGTCTGAACCCCGACGCTCGGCCCAAAACGTCGGGACCCGGGCACTGAGCAAAAAGCTGGTCTGCTCCTCGGATTCCTCGCCGGGACCTCGCCAAGGGCACGTTCTCAAGGTTTGGTGGCGTGAAAAGGTCTGTCCAAAACCGGCAAAAGAACTCACCATCGCTGATGCTTCCTGTAAGAGGCCATCTTCCAATGGAACATGTCTTCTTCCCGCCCTTGGGACATAGTGAGTGAAAATCCGAAGCTGGTACAAAAGGTCTACAACCCGTGGTCCGGAATCAGGGATGCCATCGGGCGACTGTCCCCTAACCTTCATCTACCTCTTCGATTCTGGCTCTGACGGGGGTCTGGTTTGTTGCCGGCCCCCAAAGCTCAGCATGACCAGGTGCCCCTCTCTGCATCCTTGAACCCCCCCAATTTTTATCTGCGTTTTGGAGGCTACCCAAAACCTTCCCCTTGTCAGGTTGCTTCAAACCAAACGGCAAACAAATTGCGCCTCTTCTTCTTCTTCTTCTTCTTCTTCTTCTTCTTCTTCTTCTTCTTCTTCTTTTTGGTGGGGTTGCCGAGAGAGATTCGAGGCCTTCGGCCTTTGAGGCGCACGCCGGCGTCGGGCGCCTTCAAGGCCTCTCATGACAAGCAAGCCATGCCCTACGTGGCGCCTTGCGCCATGGAGAAAACCTGCGAGTGTCTCACATGGGATCCTGACTCATGGGAAACCCCCGGATTTTCGCAACCTGACGTTGGAGGGGATGATGGTCTATAAATCGCCGAAGTGATTGACCTGGATCGAGTGTCCCATGCAGGGGCGCCTCTTTGGGGCAACGCTTCCACGTTTGTTGGAGGTTCCTCGTGAAGCGCACCGTGGCAAAAAAGTGAGTTTGGAAAGACCCCCCAAAAAGGTGATCCCCCTTCTGTTCCTTCCATCCAAAAATCCAAAAGGTGTCGTTAGAGTGCCAAACCCAAGTTGATCAAAGAGGAACCCCCTCTTGACCAAGAAGTTGCTCTTCTCCATCTGAAAGCCTTGAGGTCGGAAGTTGGGGGGGTTGGGGGGGTTGGGGGGGTTCGGGGGGTTGGGGGGGTTGGGGGGGTTGGGGGGGTTGGGGGGGTTGGGGGGGTTGGGGGGTTGGGGGGTTGGGGGGTTGGGGGGTTGGGGGTTGGGGGGGTTGGGGGGGGGGGGTTGGGGTTGGGGGGGTTGGGGGGGTTGGGGGGTTGGGGGGTTGGGGGGTTGGGGGGGTTGGGGGGTTGGGGGGGTTGGGGGGGGGTTGGGGGGGTTGGGGGGGGGGGTTGGGGGGGTTGGGGGGGTTGGGGGGGTTGGGGGGGTTGGGGGGGGTTGGGGGGGGGGGGGTTGGGGGGTTGGGGGGGTTGGGGGGGTTGGGGGGGGAGAGGCTGTTCTGTTGAGGATACTGCCTGGGCGAATTGGCTTTGTTTGCCAGCCAGGAGAAGCTTGGGCGTCTGGGCAACCAAGGGAAAAAAACAACAACACCCTTTTTCACGACCAAGAAGCAAACGGATCGAAGGCTCCTGCTCACTACATACATAGGGGTTGTCGCCCCACTTGCGCCTATCAGTCAAAGGGTTACCTACTGCTAGCTGGGAGCTGGGAGAAATACTTGGCACCTTCAAGGGGTAGATTGATCGTGAGCGAATCGAAGCCCGGGTGTTTCGGAAAAATGGGTTCCACTGGATGAACAAACCGAACTGGTTCAGTACCCATTCCCCCAAACTGACCTAAGCTCCTTTCCCCCCTAAGGTTGGGAAATGACCCAGACAAGGATGGCGTTTGTACTCTCCCGAAACCTGAATCAAGGAATCCCCGCGAAGCCCTACGCTATGGCTAATCGCTCATACCCTCGAATCGGTGAGCGTCGCCTCAAGCAGTTCCCGACCCTTCTCCACAAACTGGTTTCCCGTCGGAATCCATCAATTCTCCTGCCCAAACCAGGCCTTCAAAAAGTTCAGGGATTCTCCCTTTCCCTGTTTTTCGCGCACCAGGCACAAAATCATCTTTCTCACCCACCAAAAGGCCAATGGGAAACCACCGTTTTCACCCACCCAAAAGAGAAACAAACGTGGATCTTTAGGGTACCAAGCACCACCTTTTTCACCACCAAAAGGCCCAAAAAGCGGATCTGACTGGTCACCCCCGGGCCCACGGGCCGCGACGAGAGCGACTCTTGGGCCCCCCGGCGGCCGCTGGGAGGAAGTGGCAGCCCACCTCCCCAGCCACCGCGCTGGCCTGAGAAACTCGCGACTCGCTCGTTGTTGTTGCTTTTTTTTCCGATCTAGGTTGTTTTTCCTTTGTTTTATCGATCTTCTAAGTCATTTAGCGATTCCTCCCAGACCATCCAAGTAGGGGTAGCTTCCATTTCCAGTCTGAAGGCATCCGGATCTTTCTAAAAAACCACCCAAAGCCCTGGTTGGAAAATTTCGACGGGTCAAGAATCTAGCACCAGGGGGCTAGATTGCAGGTTTTAGTCCTGGGTTCCATTGGCCAGGCCAAGCCATTTTGGGTACCATTTCTTGACCCACCCCGATTTCTAGGGGTAGCTTCCATGCTCTGCTTCTCAGCATTCAAGAAGCAGAGAGGAGAGTCACGATCGCATCCATCGATTCGGGTCGATGGATTGAGTCAATCGATGTGCGAGACCCTGGAATTCTAGGGCTAGCTTCCAATTCTGAACCCAGGCATCCTTCTTTCTAACAAACCACCCAAAGCCCTGGGTGGAAACAGCGATCCGGTTTTTGAAAAGGACGATGGTTGAAAAGAATAGACAAGGAATCAAGCCCTAGAATTTGGGGTCAAAAATTCAAGCGCCAGGAAACCATTTGGGGTATGGGTCCAAGGGGCCACAGGTTTTATTGAGGCCTTGCTTTCCATTGGCCCGGGCAAGCCGTTTTTTAGGGGTTGCCAGATTGCCATGTTTTTTGGGGTTACCATTTTTGGGGTTGCCAGACTACCATATGTTTGGGGTAACCAGATTTTTGGGGGGTACCAGGGGTGGCCAGGGCAATGTTTAAAACAAAAAAACGTCGCCAGAGGAAACTCAAAAACGTTCATTTGTGCCCAAGTGATGCTTCAAACCACCGAAAAATGGAGAGATGGTGGGTGAGCTGGTGGTCATGGCTCCCTTACAGATAGTTTCTTAGATGGGCTCCACTACCCCCAAGCATATGGCTGTGGCTCAAAAAACCGGTACCAAAATGGAACCCTGGTAAGTGGAAACATGGACCAAGACCTGCGTAACCCCTCCTGTTTAATTTTGAGCCACACCCATATATGTTCAGGGGAAGGCAGAAATACCCTTTGTACAGCGGCGATGCTGGCTCCACATCCCTAAGATGATTCCCAAAAAAGCACATGGATTTATAGCTTGGGGATACTGGAAACCATCTTGGATATTGGCCGTGTACGGGGAGCCCCGAACTCACATGTTCGCACAATCTGCAAAGCCGATGATGCTCCCCCTCCAACATGGAAGGAACATTTCAGTTGGGAATGGCCCGGAGCATCACCGAGGGCCAGCCCAAAGATTGAGCGCTTCGGTGTTTTTGCGGGGGGGCCGTGCAAAGGGGCAATGCTGCCTTTGCCTTGGACTTGCCACGTCCCGGTAGATGGATGCAAGCGGCAAGCAACAGAAGCAAACCCCCTGCCTTTTGCAGGGTGGTTTTTGTCGGGAGTGTCATGAGGTCAGAGAGATCAGAGCCCTAAATAGTTGGGTCTTCCTTTGGCTTTCGTCCACACCACCCCAAAAGGGTCCTAACAAACCTGGAACCAAGTTCCTGCAACACGGGCCCTCTTGATTCCAACGTTTGCGAGGGTTACCTCAATGCAAGCTTGGGCCAAATCCCTGTTTCGAAACACCCATTGTTTGATTGACCTCCTTTTTGCTTCCCCTTTACCTGTGGTGCGGGTTGTCTTGACCCAAACGGCGCACCCCGTTTGAGGCCATCCTCCGAGAACGGCGCCTTGTACCAGACCAGAACCACCTCAGCCGGAGGACATCTCTCTCCTTTCTGGCAGCGGCCCTGCTGGTGAGCACCTCTTCTTGGCCCACAGGAAAAAGGGGAGCGCGCAGAAAAGGACATGCTCAGAACCGGTGTTCCATAGTGAGTCAACCATAAAAGGGTAACACAAATCGTTTGGGAGAGACTTTTGGACCTGCACTAAACTGCCAGGCTTGCAACCCCCGAAGGTGAGACAAGCATCGCCCTCTCGAGTCTGCATGACTGCTGTCAAAGCCAAGGTGGCGAAACCCCTGGTTTGTCTTGTCCTGGGGCTTGCTTTGAGGGTTTGAGGGCTTAGGAACCTCAGAGTTGGCGCCTAAGAGCACGCATGGCTCTAGAATATAAAAAACAAAAGAAAAAAGAGAAAAAAGAAGGAGCAAAAAAAAAACAGCGCTTAGGATCGCAAACGTTGATCGTAGTGGAAACCATGCATTCAGGGCCAAGGCTCAAGGTGGGCTTCAACATCAGTTGAAGTAGCACCCCCAAAGTGGGCCTGATTTCCGCAAAAAGAAACACGTCCATTTGGGTGTCTCTCTTCGTTTTTGAGGTTACCTTTTGTTGGGTGGATTCAAAGGAAACCAGAAGGAAAACTAGCATTTGAGGCGGGGGTCTCTAAAAAAAGACTCACACCCCTGGGCGTCCCCCAAGTCTGCAGCCATGCCAACCACCAGCTGAAGCAAAGAGATCCAGACCTCGACTCCCGGGGCTGGTCGGGGCCGGCTGCCGTATGTCGTTCTCTTCTGGGGGTTGGGAGAGTTGGGGGGGTGAGGGATGAGGGCTTTGATTCTGATAAGGCCTTGTCAAGCGCATAATCCATGCACGACCGGGCTTCGGCCATTTCTGTTTTTTACTTAAGCAGGCTACCTCATTCTGACACATGGGACCCAAAACCTACGGGCCCTCTTTTCCCCCCTCGGGCTCCTACAGCCTCCGCACAGAGAAAAACACCTCGATATTGTCCCCGAGCGCAGGGGAAGTGGCTTCAGGGCATCGGCCCGCAGGGCCCCGCCACGCTCTCATGGAACCCACCAGACTTCCGAACAGACCTTCAGTCCGGTTCCACGATGGGAATCCAGGACTAACATATCTATTTCGCGGCTTTTTCCCCTTAAAACTAGGCTGGAAAGGGAACAAGAAAATCGCATTTCAAACCCTGCCCTTCTGCCTTCTGCCTGTGGGATTCATCAAGGCTCACCCCAAATCGGGCGGCCTTTAAACACCAACGTTTGTGTGTCTCTTTTTTGCCGGAAACCGGGCGCCAGTGGAGAGTACCTCCAAAATGCCTGCAGTTTTATTGCCAACCTTCGTTTCTCGGTTGTTGGAGGCGACCCCTTCTTTGCGCCATTTTCAACCGGAAAACCTAAAAACCAACCTGGGTGGCTCCTTTTTGGAGGCCACCCCTCTGTGACATTTTCACTGGACAACCCACCGGACCGCGGCGGCGTCTTGGCGCCCGGCGGACGCCGGCTGTCGCACCTGGCTCGCCAGGCGCATGAAGACCTCCGGCCGACGGCCCGGCGGAGGAAAAAACGGGGGGGGGGGGGAGGGGAAAAAGGAAAACGCGAGCCAAAAACCTGGGAGGTCTTTTTTTGGGAGGCCTCGGTACCCCTGAAACGGTGGTTGGGTTTCTGTGTGTGTGTGTGTGTCTTGTTTTGTGTTTGCGTTGTTTGTTGTTGTTGTTTTGTGATGTCATCCAGAGATAATGCCAATGATGCTGGTGAGGCTGGCGATGTTGCGCAGAAGATGCTAAGAATGCAAAAGCGGACTGGGGCCCCCAATGTGAAGCCCCTCAATAGTCTCAAACCGTGCCCCCGGAAGGGGTAACAGGTGAAGAAGTAAGGAGCATTTCTTATGTCCAGCACACCGTCTGTTGTCGGCGGAGAAACACCCATTCAACGTGTCGCCCAAGTTTTGACCGCTTCATCCCAAAAGCGATATCCACATGCGTGTTTCGCCAAAAGGCAAAGGGTCATATGAAGGGTCCGTATGCGCGTCTTGTCACATCCAAGATGCTCAGCTATTATGATGTTTAGATGTTAATGCGCTAAAACCTTCATGGCTTAAAATCGCAAAATATTGCTGGCTGAACAACTGAAAATCCTAATGGCTTAAACTCTGTAAATCTGAGCGGCTTACAATCTTCAAACCTTAGTGGATCAACATGTTAACATCTTAGTGGCTTGAAGTCTGAAAATAGTCATGGCTTGCAATGTTCAAATATTAACGGCTTCAAACCTTGCAATCTTCATGGAGAAACAAAATAAAACCTTAGTGGCTTAATGGCTTAAAATCGTACCCGTAAAATCTAAATCATGTACTTGCTGAAAACCCTAAAACCTTAGTGGCCACAAACACCTAATGGATTAAACTCTGAAAACCTGAATGGCTTACTATCTTAAAACCTTGGTGGCCGAACGTTCCAGGAACTGTCCAGGAAGTTTCCATGAACTGTCCATGAACTTTCCAGGAACTGTCCATGAACTTTCCAGGAACTTGCCAGGAAGTGTCCGTGAATTTTTCAGGAACTGTCCATGAACTTTCCCGGAACTTGCCAGGAAGTGTCTATGAACTTTTCAGGAACTATCCATGAAGTGTTCAGGAACTGTCCATGAACTATGAACTTTGCAGGAATTGTCCATGAACTTTGCAGAAATATTCCATGAACTGTCCATGAAGTATCCATTCATCGAGACCCTTCATTTGACCCTCTGTAAAATAATTGCAATGGGAGAAATCCCATGGGAGAAATTGAACAATTCCACAGAGAAAATTGCAATGGAAGGAATTCCCAAAGGAAAATCTAAAGAGACAAATCCAAAGGGAAACTTCTTAAGGGAAATCGTCCAAAGGGAAAATTCCAGTTGGACAATTTCAATGGGAAATGGTCAAAGGGAAAATATCAGAGAAACTTCCAGTGGGCCAATTTTAATGAGAAAAATCCTAAAGGAAAATTCCAAAGGGAAACGTCGAATTGGAGATGTCCAATGGGAAAAGTCCAAAGGGTAGACATCAAAGGGAGAATTCCAATTGGAAAATTCCAATGGGAAAATACCAATGGGAAAATACCCAAGAAGGGAAACGTCCAATGGGACAATTCCAAAGGGACGCATACAAGAAAGCAGGCCTGAAATGTCGGCGTCCTGAGCCGGAGGTGTTAAAAAATCTAATGAAATGCCCCAATGTGTTCTAACCAATCCGCTCAAACGGATGCTACACACATCCTTGTCCTTTGGTGCAAGCTGAAACCCGTTTGCTCGAACCTGTCCGTTTCTAATTTCAAAAACCAAGGCAAGTGGAACAACAGGGGGTTGATTGGGTTGTAGCTATGAACAGCCAAGTGGCAAATGTGCGTTAGGTCACAACCAAAGCATGGTCCAGAATTCTCTACCATAGAGTCGGGTAGACGGAACCCAACATGAGAGATAGGGCGCTGATTCAGGACGGATGGTCGAGGAAGGGTTGTGTCCAAATCAGCGTTGTGGGTCCCTCCAAAACGAAGAAAGAATCCACCAGGTTCATGTTGTCAGCGGCACATCCATCACCCAGGTGTCCAATGTGAGTTGAGCACATGTGCAATATGGTCACTTCAAAGGATAGGTAACCGCTCTGTGATCATAGTTGCCCTATTTCCACGACCGTCACTAGTAATGTTGACCCCTTTCATCCAGAACTTGCTTGCTCCTGGGGCAACAATGACCTGACCCAAGCGGGTGCTTTCACCCCAGCAGACGCAACTTGCATTGTATTTCATGAACCGGGAATAAGGAGTCGAATGTAAATCGCAGTGTCAAAATGACTTTTGTCCACAATCAACACTTTGCCCGAACTTCACGTGGCGGGCTATTGGCAGCTGGGCCAAAGGGCAGCGATGATCGCAACTCGGAGCCTCAGACCAAATAACTCAGCGAGGCCAAAAACAACTTGGTGCGAGAGATGCAGGCACCTAGATAGCCAAGTTGCGATCGCTTTTTTCAGTCACTGTTGCTGGTTTTTGGGGTAAAGTGCATGGAAAAAAAGCGGCAACTGGCGATCGAGGGAATGAGAAATTGACTGACCCCGAAGCAAAACCATCCGACTGGTAATTTCCTTTATTCGGGAACCCCCTTCCTGTTCATTCGCACATTCCCTACCGATCGCACCAGCAACAAAAAGGCCTGATAGCAAGTCGACCTGGCGGGAAGGGTTTCAAAGTCACCAAAATACAACCCGCCACATGGCTATGCGTCAAAATCGGGGCACGCCCAAAGTGGTTCTCGGCTCCCTTACAACCAACCTGCCAAGGGCAAGCCTAAACAAGCCCAGGTATCCCCAACCACCCCAGAAGCTTTCAGCGGGTCAACTGGCAGCCGACTGAGGCGGGCGCTGCGCAAGGAGATAAAATTGACTGGCCCCGAATCCTGCAAGCGTGGGAGGGCCACAAGAGGGCCTGGTTGCACAAGTGATCACCTTTTTGGATTCAAGGAATGCTAACGGAAGCTCAGGACAAATGGTCGGAGAAATGATCAACTGTGATTTGGTCTTGGGACGACTCGGATATCCAACCTCTATATGGCCACCAGAAAGGGTATGTACCCCCGCCTTTTCCTGCTGGAGTCCCTGCAAAGTGACACAAAAAAAAACGCGATCTCGCTTGTAGCGGCTCGGTGTTGTGGGGCGCGTCCACCAAGGCACCGCCCAAAGAGAACCAGCAAGGAACAGCCCAAGCTCGGAGTGTCTAAGCTTCAAATCACCAGGGGATTGGGATATACCGCTAGATGTGCCATGATCAAAGCTCCGTTCTTTGGCCTGTGGTCACTTCTCCCACAGGTGTGATTCTTAAGGATCCCTGTTAACCCCAAGCAAAGTCTTTTGACCATGGCAATGGCCATCGAATTGCTGGCTTTCCCCCAAAGGAAAGCTCCAAAGGATTCATACATGCGCACCTTCCCTGGACACCAACAAAAAAAAAACTCCATTCCTTGTCAAGGAAACGCCCACCATTCCGGGGTCCCTGTCTTCCTAGTTTCACTATGCCCATTCTTCTCTTGTGTTCCCTCGCACCGCACCATTTCGGAGTCCGCAAGAAACTCCGCCGGCCTTTGATCGCGGGATAGGTCATGAAGCCCGCCCAGCTGAACGCCAGGGATGCCGGCATGAACGCCAAATACCTGGTCAAAAAAAAAGCAACAAGCCGAGCAAGACCGGGCTGGTCTCGACATTGGGGGGGGGGGAGATCCCCCCAAAAAAAAATGCGCCAAAGCCCGTTGACGTTTAGCTCTAAGATGGCTGCGGTTTGTGAGCACACCCCGACCCGAACGCCCCCCGCACGCGTCGTTTTCCCAGCTCCCGCGGCCTCAACGGCTGGAAGCATTTCCGGATGCCGTGCAAACCTGCCGCGGCCGGGTTGGTGATTTTGGGAAAGCGGGGGCCGGAATCCGTCCAACGACCCCTAAGAAGCATCCTTCCAAACCTTGCCTGGGCTAGGGCTTTGGGAGAGATTTTGTGGCTAAGGCCAGGCCTATGTCCTTCAGCATGTTTAATCCATTTAACTTGAAAAAGTACTGCTAGTCTACTGCTGGTTCCGGGAGGACACAGGGGGCGACCCGAGCTTCTCACGCAAACCATCCTGGGCGACCCAAGTTGGCCGTGTCCTTTTGGGAACCCGGGGCTTGGACGGGTTATCCAAATGCCCGCTTTTTGGACCCTGCCGCACGCTGCCCGTTCAAAAAAGACCCCCTGATTTTGACCACCCCCATGATGTTCCGTCATTGGTGTTTTCCAAAACCAGCCGGTTCCCATCCAACAAAGGGTAACCACTGAAAAAGAACCAGATTAAGCCATCGCTCAAAGAGTTGATGCTGTAAATTCATCGTTTGGCCAAACTCGCAAGAACCTTTCAAAGAACAAAAGCCTGCAGCGAATTGAATTGCAATGCTAGCCCCCAGCCGAGTGATTCCGTATTCCAGTTTGTCGTTTGTCTGGAGAACTAATCCGGGCAGACCTTGTTCCGCCGCATGGGAGGGCATTGCAAACAGTAACGCAAGCACAGCAAATGGTTGCAGAGGCTGCGTTTGCCGAAACCAGTCTTTTTGCCCACGGATCTTACTGTCTCCAGTAAAAAAACCTGAAGGGAAGGATGTTGAAAAAGAATCAGGAGGCGCGATCAGGACCATGCAGAAAATTAGAAGCTGTCACCGTCGCCATTCCTCTCCGTGTCACACACAAACAACAAGCGCTTTAGTTTGATTGTAACAATGGTTTGAAACAAACAAAATCGGGATAATGTCCTTTTTCACCACGTGCCATGGGTACAAGCCACTTGCCGAATTCAGGGAGCGCCCAAAACCCATTTTCTGTTGGTTTACCCATATGTTTACAAAGGTTTATGTACTATAGCCATATTTCAACCCCCCCCCCCCCATGAAACCAGGTAGCAGAACCAACTAAAATGACCAACAGGCGATGCGCCAGTGAACATGCAAGCAGCTTTCGGCTCTCGGCTTTCGGCGCGGCCTTCCCACATCAGCGCCAGCGACAAGCCGCCGAAGAAGTAGGTCAGCGTCTCGGCCTGGCGGGGAAAGTTCGACCGCGGAAGGTGGCCGTGTTTGATTTGCTGGTGCTCAGCAGCGAATGAGGGAATCACCCCTGTAAACCATCCCCTATGGTTTCTTTTAGGGGAATCTCCAGGTTCATTCCCTCATTGTCTGCTGAGCACCAGCAAGGGTTCCAATTGTGGCTCAGGGCATGCCCTCTTCCAGAAAGGAGCAAGTCAGTTCCCTGCTGCATTTCCAAAACGAACGCCTGGTGACCCCTTCGGGTGAACCGGTGCGAGCCCGTCCATGGTTGAAGGAAAGGTGAGGCACAATCGAAACCTGGTACTAAAGGTAGAACCCAAAGACTGGCAAAGAGTCATCACTTGCTGTACCCGGTCGTTTGCTTGCGACTCGGGTACCCTGGGAAGAACACGATTCTCACACATCTGAAACCCCCAAAAAATAAGTTGATGAATCGGAATCAACGCCCAGAAGCACCGAGTACTCCTCAACCAAGAACGGGTTTGCCGAACCAGAAGCAGCTTCGTCTCCAAACGATGGCTTGTCTTGGGGTTCTAGAATCTGTTGAGCCACTCACGTTGAATGGACCGGTGTTCCCTAGAAAAGGGCTTCTTTTTGTTGGTGCCTGCTCTTGCCCCCAAAACTCGCGGAGCACGGGAGGCCTCAAGATGCTCCCCTCTCCCTTAAGCCCGGCGCCAGCACCATCAGCGAGCCAGGGAAGCCTCGATGCACATGAGGCCACCGGTTGGATTTGATCAGCAGCATGGGACTCCGAGGATGGGTTCCATGTGGCTGTGGGTCAAAACCCTGTACCCCTGGTGAACATCAAAGTAGGTGGCAAATAGATGCTCATCCACCCCAATGGAGCCGGTACCATTTTGGGATAGGTGAATTCACCACCCATAGGCTTTACTTTAGTGGGGATTGAATCGGATGTTCACTGGGGGCTAACCGGTTTTGGCCATGTGATTTCTTTGCAGGGGAGCACTTGCGGCACCAGTCACCAAAACGAAACCGAAGCCGAACCCCAAGGCGGCCGCTCTTCGAAGCTTGCTCCTGGCCAATGCAGTGCCCCCAGAGCCGCTTGGCTTTGCGAGGTCAACCGATCAAGTTCATAGGTGTCCTTTTTGGGGAAAGTAGATTGGTTTCCCTGGCAGTTGATTGAACCACCAGGTAAACCAGGAATTGCCCTCTATTTTTTGACCAAAAAGGACACCTATGATCAAGTCGGATGTGCTGGGAAGTTCGACTCCCCAAGTGTCCATGTTTGGAGGAAAGTCCAATCCAGTTGCATGTGTCATAGACATTTGGACACTCCAAAAACCAGGTGAGCCTGCAAACAGAAAAGCCGGGGGGGAAGTGTCTCGGGGAGGTCCCGGCACGTGAAGGACTACCCCTCCGCACATCCTCTTTTTGCTCATTCCACATGCCTGCCTATTTTATGGAGTAAGATTTGGAAACCACCACCTTTTTCGTCAGGGGTTGACACAATCGCCTAAAAAAGCGGGCAGTTGCGATGAGGTGTGCGTGTGTATTTTTGTGTCCCCTGGTCCTGCAGGAGTGGAGCCATTGCATCCACCAGCACACAAGTTGCCTGGCGGTTGGCAACCGGACAAACGCGAGGAGGACAACTGCTTTTGAGACCCGGCTAGAGTCAAAGTAGATGGCCATGGTCCAAATCCAAATCGTAACTGCAGTGAACATCCCAATCCCCACTAAAATAGGTTCGAAAATGGATGGTGCACCTACCCCAAAATGGTACCATTGGTTTTGACCCACAGCCAGATGGTGCAAATTCCTCTTTTTTTCCGGTGGCTCACTAAAGGGGATGACCGAACTTGGCGGCTCGTCCAAAAGTCGCGTATGGCTGGAACCACCGAAACCAAAAATGGTTGGACGTATGCCATCGTTCAACCAACGAAGCGCGAGTTCCCTACCTAAAGACATACCATGCCGACTGCCCAATAGATGTTCAGCCTATGTCAGGTTGGTTACCATGGTGAAATCCCTCAACCCCTGTTGTCCCACTTGTAACCTTGGTTGCAACCCACTTGCCCAGGTTGAGAATCCATTTAACGCTCGTGTCCCAAGCATGCCAGCGCCGCAATCAGGGCAGCTTTCGAACTGCTGGAGTCACCTCTGCCGTGAGAAATTTGGTGGCGGTCTGCAAGGGAACGGGGATCCTTACATTATACACCTGAACATTGCCTTGTCAATGGTGGTTTCCCCTTATTTTGGTGGAAAAAGCCATGTTTCAATCGGTTGCAAAATGTATCTTTTAAGGAGCCCTGGGGAACTTGCAGCCAAACTCGAGACCCCTTGCACAAGCGAAGACATCAAGCATGCGCCAGGCTCATTCCGGCCCATGCGGGGACTTAAGGGAAGCGGCAAGGTGTCTTTCCGGCCAACTGGCCTGTTGCAAAGACTTTGGCCGACTCGCCTGAGCACAGCTCGAAGGGTACGCCCACCCGCCTTCCCGAAATTCGTGAAAGCATAGGAGGATCACCACTTACGGCGCTGGCAAGAAAGCCTCAGGGCCTGAAAGCTTGAGGCTTACGAATTGCCACAAGGACTTGGCCATGGGCCCAAAATCCAAATCGTACCAGTGAACATCCGATTCAACCACTAAAATGAAAGCCGAAACTGGGTGCTGAATTCGATCCCCCAAAATGGGATCCCAAATTGGTGTTGACCCACAGCCATCTGTCAAAAGATGGGGGACACCCCCAGACGAAGACCCCACATTTCAGGGCCCCCTCCGGCGGACTGATTTTTTCATGACCCATGTCGCTCCCAAATTACTTGGTGCTCAGCAGGGAATGAGAAATGGAATGACCCCCAGATGCCATCTTCTATGGCTTCCTTCAAGGGAATCCCCAGGTTCATTCCCTACTTATTGCACCAGCAAGATTCATCATGGCCAACCAACCCCCCCCCCAAAGCACCTGGACGGGGAGACGGGCAGCGCGCGTGCTCCTACGACTGAGTGGTGGAGTGGAGAATTCGTTGTAGGGTGATAGCGAGGGCCGACCAAAAATTCTGGAAGGCCCGGTTGGTAGTATCTGACATGGGAGTTTGGGTGAGTAAACTGCCCAGAATGGTCATTCGGTGTGTGTGTGTGTGTTCTTGCCCCCAGCATGCTTTCCAAATTGCCCGAAATAAGGAAATGCAAGTGGCTTCTCACAGGCACGGTGAATGTGGGATAACCTTTACAGAAAAAAAATGTGTGTGTGTGTGTGTGTGTGTGTGCGTGTTGTGTCTGTGGCTGTGTCTGCGTGTTTCTGTTCAAAATGGCCAGGATTGCCCCCAAGTGCCTCCCCATTTCAAGATGTCAATGGCCCAAACCACCCGCCGCCTGAAACCCCTCCCTGGCCGCGCACCCTTCACAATGACCTTACTGAGGCCTCCATCACTGTCATCATCACAGCATCGTTTTCATCATCACCATCATCAGCATCCTCGTCAACATGTCCGACCATGTCCTGCTGGCCAAGCGAGCTCTTTAAACAATGCGACACTAAATGCGCACAGATTTACACGTCAGGACCATAGCTGCCAAAGCGTAGCACATGCAAAGGAGGGATTCTCAAAGTTCCTCGAATTTCCTGCGGGTTCGAGCTACTACCCCTCTTACGAAATTCATGTGGACCCCGGGGTGTACTCCCAGATTCATTGGCGGCATTTCCCCAAAAAAGATACAGATCATCGATCGCGGGATCGTGTTTGGGGGTTGAACCTGATTCCCCCCGCCAAACAAAAACATAAAACAGAAAAGCGCAACAACAAAACACAGTGGCGACAAAGGCTTTTGGGATTCCACTCATTTGGGTGTGGTTCCAGTAGTTGTGCCCTAAATTTGGCATCCCCGCGACGTCCCCTCCATAGAGACAAACACACAAACACAAACACAAGCACAAACAGAAACAGAAACAGAAACACAAACACAAACACAAACACAAAAACAAACACAAAAACAAACACAAACACAAAAACAATCACAAACACAAACACAAACACAAACACATATCCCCATTTTGCAGTCACCCATCTGCCTTCGGCTCCTCGGGCAACTCCTCGGCGCCCTTGGGTTGTGGCGGGCTTGAAGGTAAATGGGTACCCAAATCTGGAACGGTTCGCTGGCTGGGTACACCCTCAGGAAATACACACTTCCCGAGTGGACTGGGCAAAAAACAGCTTGAACATGTTTATTTACCACTCGAATGGTCTTCCCAACAAGTTTCGAGTGCAGGAACTCAGTGAGCGAGCTTAAAAAAAAAAAAAAAAAACGACCGCATGGCAAGCGATGTGCCTTGGGTGTGCCCCAAGTCCAGGTGGATGTGGAATGTGATCTCAACAAAGCTTGATTCCGCTGAGATCTCGTTCCACCCCACCCCCCTCGGCCTATGGATATCATTCGTGGTTTGCATGCTTGAAACAACTACACAAATCCCACAATCCACGCCCTCTCGGTGACACCGACTATAGGGACACTGCAAACTCTTGGGCACATTGACACAGACCTTCGGCCACTTCAAAAAACTCGGCACCCGCAGTTAGGAAAACAGCTCACGGCAGCCAGTTTTTCAGAACCGAAGTGATTGAAGGTGCCGGGCATTGGAGTTCACTGCCAGGGGAGCTCTCTCTAACTTGGGGAGTCCTGGTTGGTCGGAGTTTAAAGGGAATTAAAGGGAAACCAACCATTTTAGGGGAGCGATTCCCATTCTGAGAAAGCCCCAAAGGGCTGACCCACGCCCCTGAAAACCATGCAGTGGCTGCTGGGCCTTACTTGCAGGTCCTTCGCAGCTTTGCTTTGGTGTTCCTTCTGATTTCCCTTCAAACCAGCCTATGAAAGGGCCAAAAAAAGCACACCTCGTCTGTAGGTCGGGCATTTTCAAACCTACCCTCCGCCCTCACCTTCACCTCGCCTGCAGGCAACGGCTCACGGCGCTCACGAAAGCTGAGCTCGCAGCCGCTTCTCTCAGCGGCAGGCTGTGTACCAACATTCTGTGCTTCGTCCAATGCTCCGTCCTGGAAAGCCCGGTTGGGCGATTCAACCCTGGTTGGAGTCATGGGTTTCGCATTGAACAACCTCTCTCTGGTTTGGCTAAGGGCATCAGGGTCTGGTCATCTAAACACATTTTGCCCACTGAACAGACGCCCTCACAGCCGCAGGACCCCAGCAGATGTGCTGAGCTTCCTAACGCTCTGGAGGGCATCCCCAGCGTCGCCAGTTTTGCGGCAGAAGCATCAGCACAGAACTTGTCCAACATGATGCAAGTGATGCTGGCTCTTGTCAGCCAGCCAGCCAGCCAGCCAACCAGCCGCCGGGCTCAGGAAAAGGCAAATCATCCCTCAACCCCCCCCAAAAAGAATGGGGCTGAGTCCAAAGTCCTAGCTGAATAGAAGCGCCCGGGGCCTCCCCGACCCTTAAAAAGATGGTTGGTAACG
This sequence comes from Effrenium voratum, assembly GCA_963377175.1. Lineage (NCBI taxonomy): Eukaryota > Dinophyceae > Suessiales > Symbiodiniaceae > Effrenium > Effrenium voratum. The sequence continues at coordinate 227,612 of CAUJNA010000090.1, forward strand.
TACCCGACAGTTTGATCACAACACCCCTTTCGGAAACAAATATGCGCTCACCTCGTGCTTGGACAGGTGTGAAAGCTCCCCCAAAGAGTTCAATGGCTTGGGACTCGTCCTGCAGATCGGCATCCGAGGGCGATCTAGGTCAGCATGACCGCGATTCGCGCGTGCATGCAAAGCTTGCTGCTCCAACATGCTCCAAGCTGGAAGCCAGTTGCTTGCCAAAAGAGACTCTTAGAGCCGTGCTTGGGGCACAGTGCTCAAAGTGGGGGAGAGCGGCTCCTGAACTGTATCGATCCAGGTTCATCGAGCTTTTGGAACCGCGGCAAGGACGCCAGTTCTCATAGCGCATGCACCAGTCCGGCATCCCTAGGAGCCCTGTTCTTGGTTGCCTAAATTCTGATAAGCGGCCGATGACTGATGGCCGGCCCCACCAACCCCAAAGGCAGCTTTCACTATGGCACCAATGCACAGCCGGCTCTGCATGCTGTCGGACCCGATACTCTTTCCTGCTTGCGCCAAAGCCGAGCAAAGATCGGGCATTCCGCGGCAAGAGCATCTTGCTCTGCCCTGTACAACTCAATCTGCAAGGCCACAAAAAGGACCAGGACCCGGCCAGCTCACGTTTAACGCGCCGACCTCGGCCCACGCTTGCGGCCGAAAAAGGGCTATGTCACAATTCGGGGGACCCAACAACTGGTGGAAACGCTTATACGAGCCGCTGCGCGGATCCTCAGAACGGATCCTCTGCCCGAAACTGAGCTGCCAACTGCGATCCTGGGCCTCAAAAGAGCAGCATTCCTTTCCCAGGGGCTATCCACAAAAGGGGCTATCCACAAAAGGAGGAGGGGCCATCCACAGAAGAGGGCCTTTTTTTTACTTTTTTCCGGAGGGGCTATCCACAAAACACACCCCATCTTAAGGGGAACACGATATTTGGAAGTACCCAGCACGCGAGGTCATGTCAGTCAATGCTTTTCGGCTGAAACACGCGCCCTTGGCGGGGTGTGGAGCCATTCTTCTAACACATATAAAATGCTGACTGACAAAGAAAAGCAACGAGTTGACAAGAATCCTCTCCAGTCTGGGGATGTTCTCAAGCATGGAAGCTTCACAGGGGACTCCTTGACTAGTAACCACCAGTAAGAAGTGCAACATGTGACAGTCAACATTACTCCTCAAATCAAAATGGAATCAAAAGGGCCATGTAGAACATCCTCCTGTTTGGGCCCAATGACCCCCTTTCCGAGGAAAACGGGCTTCGTCGCAACTCGACGTTATCCCCAAAGGCTGGGGTCAACCAAGCCCAGTGTTCCACTCACCGTGACGGGTTGGGCGCCACTCCCCGGCCTCTCCGATCTCGAGCCTTCACCTCCGACTCTCAGCTCGAACCATGCAGCACTTGGGGTCAAGGGACCAGATGGTATGTTTTTTTGGGCTTGATTGAAAGGAAAACCCAAAGGGACCCCCTGAAAAAGACACACCAAGAGTGTGAGCGACTAGTTTGGGAGGTCTCCTTGACCTTTCTTTCTTCACGGATCTCTTTCGTCATCCATTTCTCGAGCGCAAGCTGCGCGCCTGGGGCAGATGTGGCAGCTCAGTACCTATCCGGCTGTTGGCCTAAGCGATCGCAGATCCCAAGCTGCGCCCGCCTTTTCAGGGCTCCAAAAGGTGATGTAGCAACCGGCAGACGAAAAGGTGATATGTTTCACCAGCTGACAAGCAGCACATGTATTTGTGTGTGTGTGTGTATCCGAGTGTGTCCATAGAGAGATAGAGAGAGAGAGAGAACAACAAAAAGAGACACACCGCTGCTGTCTGTTTGAAGAGAAGGGAACAAAGCCCAGAGCGATCAAGATCTGCACGTGTACGTATCTGCCCCTTTGGGTTGGTATTAAAAAAGAACTCAGAATACACCGTTGCCATTTTAAGGCTCCACTTTGAAGAACCCCCCCCCGGAACCCCAAGGAAACCGTTGGAAACCCCCCCCCCCTCTGAGCAGATTGTACCCTTCAAGTTGCCGGGCGCTGAGCGCCGGACCGCTCGCAGCAGCTTGTCCCGATACCTCTCATCCTGAAACGGCACTCTCTCGCTTCGCATGTGGACACCCTGTACCAACCAAAAAGTGGATTTTCCACCCCATGTCTTGTTGTTGGTAGCTGATAGTAGCTTATGCTTCTGCAGGGTTGTGCCCCACCAACTTTTGGTGGTTGGTTTTTTGTTTGAAGGTTTGCGAAAAGGGCACCGGAGGTCTCGGTTGCAAGGGAAACTTGCAAACCGCTCGCCTGAGGGCAGCAAAAGACACTTCCTATCTTGTTGTTTGCCATCAAAACGATCTTCTCGGTGAGTACTGCAGGAACTCGGAAAAGGAGACTGCATCGAGTCCGAGCACCGCAGATGACTCAACATGGTGAAATCTATGGATCGAACAAGGCACATGAGCAGCGTCCCAAAACCCGTTCACTTTCTACTAAGATGGCTATACAGGCCTGGAAGTAAAACCCACTAAACTGGCCGATAGGGACTGCTCACATTGAGACCCCTGCAAATGCTCCTTCTTCTTTCGACTTCGCCCCTTCGCTGATTTCCCACCCTACACCCAGCCTCAACCCGCCGGGTTCCCCACCCACACCCTCTAGGTCCCTAGGTCCTCCAGTAGAGAGGTTAGAACAAGGGTACCCGACTTTTTTTCTGCAGTCTATTTTAAGTAGGGAACCCTCCCTCCCCAAAAAACGGGCAGAAGGGCACTGGGGGACCGAGCGCCCTACGCCCACCCCAACCCCCCGGTTCCAACGATTCCGGTCCCCGGATGGAGCCACCACGCTGGCCAGCGGTGCCCGCCCCCCAAGCTCCGAATGCACCTGGCACTCAGAGGGAAAGCCGAAAAAACGATGAGTGGTGATTCGACCTCCCGCAAAAGATATCATCACTCACAAAACACATGATTAGATGATACATTCCAAAAAAAAGAAGAAGAAAAAATGAAGAAAAAAAAACTTCACTAACCAAAAATATTGATTACATGATAGGATACCAAAATGATGAACATGATACATGGGGGATTGGACCTCCCGCAAAAGATAACATCATGAAAAAGAAATGATTGGATGATAGATACCAAACTGACAAACGCAAACTGATGAGATGTTGATCATCCCTTCAAACTGCAAAAAGGCAGCAAGGCCAAGGAGCGTCTCCAACAGCCCCCCGGTTTCTTCCAGAGAACCCCCCCCCGCCCGCGCCGCCCCACATTCTTTTGCAGGGGTCACTTATAACAAGCCCAGGTGGTATCTTTCCCCAAAAGTGGCGGAAATGTCTGGAACCGAATCTCCGGAACCTTGGGCAGAGACCCCGTGATTGCGTTGATGTTCCAAGCAAAAAAGGGGACGGAAGTTCCAGGCCAGCGTAGCCAATGTACTCCCAAACCCTGAAAGGAGGTAGAGATACCTCCTTTTGACCTCAACCTCCGGGAAGTGTATCAACCTGAACGTCCCTTCAAGAGAAAGCCTTCACCTTGAGGCCATGCTCAAAAAACACGTGAGTCTCCTTTTTGGGCTTTCCTTTAAAGCCACCTCGAAACAACATGCCAACCTTCCACAGACCCAAGAGGCCCCCCCCCTTCCGCTCTTCCGCTCTTCCGCTCCGGGATCGCGCCAGCAGGCTGCGGGTCTTCGGATTCTCCGTGCCCACGCCGCCCTTGCCATCCTGCCCCGCCTCGGCGAAAGGAACAAATCCAAGGCCGCTGGGGTGCCCTCACTTCGAGCAGACCGTGCCCGAATCGTCCCACGTGTCTTGCCAGGTCTTAAAGGAAACCGGAGGAAAAAAAAGAAACACTCTCTTGGCTGGGTTTAAAGGGAAACCAAAAGGAAAGCCGCTGCGCCGTTTTTCGCGGGGGTCACCCGAAAGAAAGACACAGATGGACATCCTATCCTCGGGGAATGGAATTGCAACATGGCGAACAGACGATCCAAGGGATTTTAAACGGGGGGTAGCAATGAAGAAATTGGGAAAGGAAACCTGGAAAGTGGCTCAAAATGAAAAGGACCCCCTTTTTGGATGGGTCTAAAGGAAAACCGCAAAGAAAGAACCGCCTTAAAATAGCGATCCTCGGTTTGGAAAAGGAGAAAACAAGTGAGGCACAAGTCCGGTGTATCATTCTTGGAGGGTACCCTTTATTGGAGTAGTTTATCAACAAAAACCACACTCTGTTTTTGCGGGGGGGGGGGGGTCATTTTGAAATAAACTCAAGCAGGGATACGTCGGGGGTGTCCTTTCTCAGGGAACCCCTTTTGGTTAGTTTTAAGGGGAAGCCAAGGGGAATACCACATGTGGTTGGGTTCCCGAATTTTGAGCCAAACCCATTTGGGGGCAGTCCAAACATGAACTTTACCAGCTTTGGAGTTGACAATAGCAAGTGGGATTGGAGATTTGGAGGTAGAGGAAGCCTGTTAAGCCTTGTTCCCCATCCACAAGACACACACACACACACACACCCTGTTACCTTGAACCATAAAAATTATCCAATCGCAGAAATCCAGCTCACCAGGGGCGCGGATGCGGATGCTAATTCTTGCCTGGGCTTCGCTCACCCAAATCTTCTTGCCCCCCCCGCGGTTGGTTTAGGGTTCAGGGTTTAGGGTTTATGGTTCAGGGCTTAGGGTTTAGGGGTTTTCTTTCTCACTCAAACTGAAAATTTCAATCGCGAAGCTAAGTGAAAAAATCCTCAGACATGGCCCAACCCCCAAACCAATGGGGAAGACTGGGGTATGCTTATCTTTTGGCTTTTTTGTTAGATGGAAACCTGGTAAATAGAAACATGGACTAAAACCTGCGGTCCAATTCCTGGTGGTTTAATTTTGATTCACAAACCCTGCCACCCCCCACCTGTAGAGCAGCACGCACTAAAGGAGTGGCCTGAGGGAGCCGAGGCGTGGGCTCGACTCAACTGGCTTCCTGTTGGCCTCTCTGCAAGAAGCAACCCCAACCAAACCTTTACTGTTTGGCAAGTTGGTAGCTCGTTTGGTTGGTCGGTTGTGGTTTTGGATTGTTGGTTGCAAGGCCGGTTGGTTGGTTGATTGGTTGGCTTTTGTGGTGAACATGTTAAGCTCAAACCCCCAAATGGACCGACAGCGAACCTCAAATGGCCACCCAATTTGGGGGGGCCAAAAAATGTGTTTGGGGTTCCAAAGCAAACCAAAAACGAGGCACCGTTAAAAGCAACCATTGTGGTCGTGGTGGATAAAAACTCGCATCACCCAATGTTTGCGGGCAGAGGCAGGGTCCACGCTTATGCCAGCCTGATGACCGCGTGTTTTGGTGGGAAATCGGCTGGTCATTATTGAGAACTAACCAGAACACGAGGGAACTAGAATATACGGGTAAGGTTGCCCCGAACCAACTGAGCGCGAGGTTTGTTGGGCGCTATTTGTATTCATGACCAGACATGAGACAAGAACCAACAAGGGCGCGCAACCCTTCAGCCGCCCAAGTCGTCTCCGCGCTTATTTTGAACACCTGAGACTATGCACAAAGTGCCCAACCTTTTCCTCCCTGTGCCAAGTTCCTAGTTTCGGTAGCAAAAACTTGCTCAAGTCTGAAGGAACCCAGAAAACCACTTGGCATCAGCCAGCCAGCCAAACAAGCAGCCATCTGGCCGCGACCTCTGAAAGGTTTTGTCACAAGTTGATGCGTTGTTCTCTTTTCGGTTCTCAATGTTTCCTCCCTCCAAAAGACTACCGCCAGGCTTGTTTTTGACATGCGCTTAAACCCCTGGGAACTTTCCTGCCAGGGATCCCTCTATGTTAGTCTGGGGGTACAACCACGAGAGCTGACAGCATTCATTGTCTGTAGCGAAACTCCCGTGGCAAGGAGTTCACCCAAAAGACCTATCAATCCTCCAGTCAACGCGAATGCAGGCAATGCAGGTGATGCGATTTGACGCAAGGCCTTTTCCAATTTTCACAGGCGGAGAGAAACCCATTTGAGCTTCGCTTCCAGTCTCAAGCATCGGATCAATCCAGTCGAGGATTCTTACGGATCAATTCCCAGGAACCGAGATGAGGTGCTTGGTGCACCAAAAATCAAGCCTCTTTTAAGGCCCCACGATTGAAATTGTTTGGGGCCCTTGGGTTCACCGCAGGGAATTGCGGTAAAGGGTTTCCGGAACAGGACGAGCCAGAATTCGAAAGCTACGATTGATGGTTCAGTTTGAGTGCGTTGCCTCAATGAGCTGCAGATTGAAACATCAACTTTTGGCTGCCATTTGAACATGAGTTTCCCTTGGGCGGGTGATGTTTAAAGTTTGAAAGGGGACACGGAAAGACCGCTGGAAAGGTTGGAATTGGTCATGAAAGGATCTTGGAACCTTCTCAAAAAGAACGTTCTTAGAAGGGTTCTAAGAGTGTGTGAGGGAGGCCCTAGTGGCTGTCCTCAACTAAGACACCGAAACGAACACTTTCCTGAGTGGACTGGCCAAAGAAGTCCTGGAACTGTTTGTTTGCCACTAAAATGGTCCAAGCCCAAAAAGGTCATCAAAGCGACCAACTCCAGGAGTGGTAAACGAACGTCCCTAAAGCGCCTCCCCCCATCGCCCCCCGTCAAAACTACGCTCAAATATCCTTCAGAAAGTGCAAGGAAGAACCGCTGAAAGAAAAGTGCAGTGGAGGAGGCTCAGACACACGAGTCATAATCAAAACCTGGTGCATGGTGAACCCTTAACCGCTTCATCTACCCGGGTTCCTTCCTGTGACTCACCTCAAGAAAGGTACCCTCCCACCAACCAACACGGATGTGCACGTTTGGCCCCTTTCCAAGAGGAAAGTCGTCTTTCTGCAGGGATCTGGCCGGGCACTTCCAAGTTAGTCGCTGAGAGAGTCCACTAAACCACAATAAGCTAAAATGTAAAATGTTTCCCAACAACAACCAGGCAAAACTGGGAGGGTAAGGCACCTCGCCACGTGTCCACAGCCCGAGGGCTCGGCGCGGTTCGCCCGGCCCTGCATCTGCTTCAGGCGCCGGCGGTTGGGGCCTCGATGCATTTGAATCCCTCGCTCCGAGGACGAGGCGAGGACGAGGCGAGGACGAGGCGGGACCCGGTCGCGCGACTTCTTCCGAAAAGAAGACTTTGGACTCTTTGATTTTCCCATATCCTTTGGGGCAACAGCAAAGAAATGGGTCTGGTTGAAAAACAAGGAGGAATTTACAGGGAGAAAGCCAACAACCGGAGAAAGCCAAATCTTGGGCACCCGGGGGGGCCGCCTATTTTCACAAATATCCACATCAACGTCCACAGCCCCAAAGCTAAGACACGAATTGGCTGGTTTTCCGCACCGTGGCTCGCTCGTTTCGTTGGTGAGAATGGGGAACTTCGGAACATCACAGGAGAAAACTCAACTCCTGGAGAACCGGAGGACCCAGAACCCAGATGAGAACCTCCCCTTTTTCAAGCATCGCCCCACATCAAGAATGCTAATCTTGAATTGGGCAGGCCCAAAAATATGTCGCCCTTGGGTTCTGGCATCATGGTTATGAAGATTTATGGAGCTTACTGTGAGCTTACTATAGGCTATACTAACCCAGCCATTGTTCAATGTCGTTTAGGCATGTGGTTCTAGCCACATCGTCCGGGTAGAAACGCAACAACTCCCGTGGCTTCAAAATGAGAGCCGCTTAGCCTTGAGGGTCCCGTCACCGTTAAACCCAGGGTCTTTGGAGCGACTCAAAACTCCAAACGCCTCTGCTTCGTGCGATGACTGAGGGCAGGTGCTGTTTGCAGAAGCCAGAAGATCCAACCTGGGTCGAAACAAGCGGTGAGCCCCCCGTCACTCCATCTACCTCTCAGTCCCTTAACATCTGAGAAAAAAAGAACCACTTTTCAACTTCCAACCCCGCTAGTGCAAAGACCCTGCTTTATTTTTTGGGCGTGCTTTTGTGGGTGTGATTGTGCCCGGACTTCGGCGCCCTATACCCTTTGCTAAGCAAAGACGTCACGGAGACACCTCGCTGCTCAGAGCCGGGGTCCCGGCCTTTTGTAGAGGTTGAAGGGATTGTCCGCGGCATCCAAGCCTGAGCCACAAGAGCCGCCTTGCGGCAACCCCGAGTTTGTTGTTGTTGGTTTTTCTCGGGAAATCAAAAGGAAGCCCAGCGAAGCGAAACCAAAAGGACCCCACAATTCCCCCATGGACCTGGGTAAACTTGGGCAACCCCCTGGTTCAAACCTTTGCACCGAACCAGACGGTTCAAACGACCTCCGTCTGGTGAAACGGCTCTGGTCGTTTACTCCCCCGATGGGGAACCCAAAAGACCTAATAACGGAATCTTCATTTTGGGGACTCCTTTTGGGTTCCATGTGAACTTGCAAGGGAGTAAACAAATAGGTTTGTGTTTTTTGAGGGTACCGTTGTTGCGGCTGGTTTACAGGCACGCGAAAAGGAAACCTCCATCTTGCGGGTTCCCCTATTCAACTTGCTGCCTGCCCAACTCGAAACGACCCCATGCCAAAGCCTAAGGTCTAAGGTGTCTGCGCCCAAAGCGAGCATAGGTGCAGTCCGGGTCGAACAAGCGCATCAGCAGCGTGTTGATCCGTTCCTGGAAATTGCCCAGCCACGGTTGATGTGTTTGCTGTTGCCAGTGCGAATTGTGTCGATATAATTAGGTCCAATGTTTTTTACTGAAGATTTAGGTCCAATGGGTCCCCTTATGTCCCTGACAAATTGACCATAGAGTTAGACTGTGGAACTTTGACTGAGCCTCAGGTGGAATTGGACTCCCGGTACTCACGTTTCGAACATGAACCCACGACATGGCTACAAAGTTTCTACCGCCGTGGTCACAGGTTTACATAGGCCTTACACAAACACAAGACGCATGAAGCCCGGTAGAATGATGTCTGCTAAAATATCCACAAAAGGTTTTGAGCACTGCTCGCATTGGGGGGGGGGATCGCCCTTGGTGTTCCCCTCGAAAGGGGCGAAGGAACGCATACCCCGGAATTCCAGGGGTCAGCCCCTCCCCCTCCCCAGTTTCACCGCTCAGCAAGCAACTCGGCATGGCGCTCTAAACATCTGCATGGTCTGTCGCTCTCTTAAATAAAACATCGTGGATCCTTGGGGAATCCCACAATGTTGGTGCGTACACTTGTACAAGATACTTCAATTATTCACAGTCCCCTCCATTTAAATGGCTTGATCTCGGTTCTCTATTCACGAACTCCGTGTCCAAACTCCCCTGGACCCGGCTCCCAACAAAAAAAATCCCTTGGAGCTGGCCGTGAGGCTCCGGTTCGCACCCAAGAAAGGCACCGGCTCCCGAGATAAACCCTGGATTCCCCAGCTACTCTGGATGGACGAAATCCTCTTAGGCACCACCCAAGAAACCCTGGTGTCTGATTTGATTCCCCAACGTAAATACCAACAAACGTTATGGTTTCAACCATGGTTTCCCAGTGGTGCGAAATGGATTTCGCAACCATCCACGGTATGTCCAATATGCGTCCCGTAACAAGGGATGACCATTAGGGGACTTTTCTTGTTTGAGCCCACTAGGAAAAAAATGTGTTGAGCGAAAGTTACCTGCGGTCATTTGGCCAGGAATATTGACCAACCCCATTTCCAGAACCCATTGGAGATACCAAGACAGGCCCCTGTTCCCCTTGCCGCGCTGGGTTCCCGGCAACCAGTGCTTCCCGCATGCTCCACTCACCCGTTTTCTCGCCTCATTGATATCGGCCGGCCCCTTGGCCCTCTCAGTGTTTTGGGAAATACCGGGCAACTGAAGGCACGCGAGGGTAGCAAGATCAATTTGCCCGCAGACCTGGAACATTATTTGAACCCAACCCAAACCAGTGGAGTCTACCGAGTTTTCAGCCACCCAAAAGAATGCCCCTGGACATGACTCGACCTCTGGCGGTCGTCTGACTTGAATGGTGTTCAAGGTGTTTGTGCATGTGTGCTAGGTTTGAAGAGACATCGTGTCCGTACGAATGGGTGCACGCAAACCTCGCCAAAATGTGGGTCGGCTTCAGCGCAAGAGGCTTGAAATCCCAAGCACCAAGAGGTTCGGCGTTGAATTGGGGTCTGCAAAACCAAAGATTGACCAGGGGAAACCCGAAGCACCTAGAAGGGCTACCTGGCTCAAGGAATGGCTCTGCCTGCTTGGAGGGTTTTGTGGGGTTGTTGAAAAGGCACCCCATCTGCAGAGAGGAACAAACCGGGTTTAAACCACCAAACGGTTCCCCTCCAGAAGGCTCATGTCCTGGTCAATCCAAGTTTGCACTGGAACAAGCCACGAGAGACACATCGGCTTCAGACAACCCCCAACATCAGATTTCGGAGTTCGAGCTTTCTCGGCCCCGTGCCAAACAGGCTCGGGTATTGGGACTCGAAGCAGATCTCCATGCCGTACTTCAGCCTAAGTAAAAGCTGGGCTACGTGTCTAAGGGTGGAAGTACACCCCTTGTTCATACCGGTTCCTTGGCTTCCCTGGTTTCCAACCCACTTTTAAAAAGGGTATATACCCCTTTTGACGAAAGGGCCATGAACATCAGCAAGCCTTTTAGGTTCATTTGCCCAAGGGGTATGTAAAAGGGGTATGTACCTTGGCACCGCCTCGCTATGGGAAACCCAAGCTATGGGAAACTGCTCGGTCGACCATGTCGACCTGCAAAAAGTCGGACCGAGTTGCGGGGACTGTGGAAAAGGTTGAAAGGGTCAAGGTCGTACCAAAGACCAACCAAGAAGATGCTCCGCTCCTCCGCTCAAATGACAACGAGGGCCTTCGCCAAAGGACAGGCCCCCTCAATCGAAAAGAAAGGTGCTCCCGGACTAAAAGGCCCCTGGCTCCTAGGGGGAAGCAAACATAAGGTAGGAGAGGGGAAATAACCTTGTTTACAAAATACAACTTCGGAAAATGGTTGTGGAACAAATCGGCTTGAGGATGGCAAAACAAATGGTTCCAAGTTCCCTGGCAAAGAACATACAAAGGCGAGCAAAACCCGGTGGGAAAACCACTGCCCCGCGAGGCAGAGGGTCGAACTGCCCCAGACCCTCTGCGTCTTTCGTTTGGCTGAAAGACCACATCCTGTCCGCCATCTTCCAACCTGAGGGTAATTCGTTGCAGTGTTCCTAGCGTCCAAAGAGAAGGCATGGCCTTGGGGAATTCAAAAGCACTCAACCCCATGGTTCAGTGGCCCAACGGGCAGCTGCCACAAGCTGACCCATGACTTGTTCCCACTCGCACCGGGATTTCCTGGTGCCAGAAAGTGGCTGTCCCCAAATCCGGGTTTTCCACCAGCGCGAACCTGGAGTAGCGTTTTGCCTTACTGAAATTCATATCAAATGCGTTGAGTGAGGATATAAAAAAGGAAGGCGCTGGCAGAATGACCCTATGGCTCGGAACAACAGTCTCCACAAGACTGACCGATCTCTTTGCAAACCACTTCGAGCTTCCCAAGAGTGTGATCGAACTTTGATGGCGTTGGCGAATAAACTGATTGAATTTGTGAGGGTTTCCCCTTGTGGGAATCCTCTTAGCTTGGGTGGGTGCACCCCGAAACCCAAACCCCCCAAACTCCCAAACCCCCAAAACCCCCAAAACCCCCAAAGCCATCCCGCATGGTTTTTTTTCCAGGCGCCAAACGTCAGCAGCACACAGGGCATCCCCAGGCTGATGCCTCGGGAATTTCGTTCTGCAAGTGGATGTGGCTCTTTTTCAGGAAGCCCTGGGTCGGTAAGAAACGAAACCAAAAGGAAATGCCTTTTGATTCCCGCGTAGAAACGCGCGAAAAAACGATTTTCGCGCCACCTTTTTTGGGGGGTTCCCCAAATAGTGTGTCTTCAACTAGGGGAATTGTGTAGGATGAGCTTCGGTTTACTTAGGTGTGCCGAAAGGGCGCCCTCGAAACAAAGACACCCCCGAATTCTCTCTGTCCAACAATCGTGGAGGCTGACAACGAGAAAGTTTGGGACGACTTCCAGCTTGATTCAACCCGAAACTAGGGAAGCAGGTCATGCGCGAAACAGCCCCGAACCCACTGTGTCAAATCCACTCAGGGCAAAGTCATCAAGGGGCCGCAAGCCCTGGAAACAGGTTCCCAAGTGAACAAATCCAAGCAGCTCCATGTGCCTTTAAACAATTTAGAAGCCGCGTCTTGGAGCCGCGCCCAACTTCGAGTTCTTGTGGCGGCGCTCCAGCTTCACCCAAATCCTCAGCAATCAGCCCCTTTCGCTGGAAATTCCTGAGCCAATGCCACTCCTAGTTTGAAAAATGCTGGGTCTCGAAATGAGGGCCCTGTTAAGTTTAAGCCCAATGAGTCAGTAATCCACTTGGCAGGCATTGATGCAGCCACAGTGATGCTGCCAAAGCCTGGATCCTCCATGCAAGCCGCCAGACTCTGCAAAAAATATGTGCATGTTTGGGGAGCACCCCATTTCTCTTTTTGCAATAGAACAGATCTGGTGCTTAAAATTTGCACCAGCCTAGAGCCCCTAATAGGATGGGGACTACAGCACCACCCTGACCAGCACCCCGACTTCATCGCCAAACAACACCCACAGCAACGACCACACCCTCGGTGGTATACTGCTGTTGTTGCTGTTGATCCCTTGGCACCTTGAACACGCATCGCCAAAAACAAGTACCGTCAGCAACCGTCACCGCACATATCAAAAAGCACCCTCCACCCAAAACAGCGGTAACGGTGTGGTTTTTGTTCTGTTAATCTAGGGCTGCGCGCCTAAACCCGCCCAACTGCAGCCTGGATGTCAGCCCTTCGCTTCTCCTAAATCAACCCCCAAACCACCCCAAGACCCACCCTCATGAAGATCTAAGCCAGCCAAAAGTCCCCCTGACTTAAACCAGCCCCCAGAAACTCCAAACTGCCATGAAATCAGAGCCAATAACCCCAAGGCCAAGTGGGGCTGGTGATGCCGGGGATGCGGCCAGCCAACCAACCAACCAACCAACCAACCAACCAACCAACCAACCAACCAATCAGGGGACCAGCCCTAGTAAAACAAATAACACCAGCATAGACCCCAGATAGCACACCACGGATACGAACCATGACGCAGCATTATCATGATGATGTAGACCATGATGACACCACAGCCACGAAACAAACGCGCAGACAACGTCCTAATGAGATCAGCAGCATAATGATGATTTTGAGAGCAATCCGGCAGAAAAAAGCAAAAACAACGTCCTGATGAGTTCGACAGCATCATGATGATGCGGACAGCATCATGGTGATGCGGACAGCATCATGGTGATGCGAACAGCATCCTCCTGATGGTAAAGGCAGCATCATGATGATACCACAGCCACGAACCATCTTGCGACAGCTTGATGAAATTCTGCATCATCCTGATGTTGACAGCATCACGGCGCCACTACACCCACACACCATAACGTGGGAACATCATGACGATACACCAGCCACGAACCGTTACACGCGAACAGCATCCACCAGCACCCCAAACATGCCCCCTAGCACCCGGCATCCACCCGCGCCTCAAACTGCATGCCCCTTAGCCCGGCCGTCAAGCTCGCAAAGCAGCATCCACCAGCACCCCAAACTGCATGCCCCCTAGAACCGGCCGTCAAGCTGGCACAACAGCATCCACCAGCACCCCAAACTGCATGCCCCCTAGCACCCGGCCAGCTCGCAAAACAGCATCCACCAGCAGCCCAAACTGCATGCCCCCAGCACCCAGCCGTCAAGCTCGCAAAACAGCATCCACCAGCACCCGAAGCTGCATGCCCCCCACCCGGCCGTCAAGCTCGCAAAGCAGCATCTACCAGCACCCCAAACTGCATGCCCCGTAGCACCCGCAAAGCAGCACCCACAAGCACCCCCAACTGCATAGCACCCCGCCCTCAATCTCGCAAAGAAGCATCCACCAGCACCTCAAACTGCATGCCCCCTAGCACCCGGCCGTCAAGCTCGCAAAGCAGCACCTACCAGCACCCCAAACTGCATGCCCCCTAGCACCCGGCCGTCAAGCTCGCAAAGCAGCATCCAGCACCCCAAACTGCATGCCCCCTAGCACCCGGCCGTCAAGCTCGCAAAGCAGCATCCACCAGCACCCCAAACTGCATGCCCCCCATGCCCCCTAGCACCCGGCCGTCAAGCTCGCAAAGCAGCACCCACCAGCACCCCAAACTGCATGCCCCCTAGCACCCGGCCGTCAAGCTCGCAAAGCAGCATCCACCAGCACCTCAAAAAACTGCATGCCCCCGAGCACCCGGCCGTCAAGCTCGCAAAGCAGCATCCACCAGCACCTCAAACTGCATGCCCCCCAGCACCCGGCCGTCAAGCTCGCAAAGCAGCATCCACCAGCACCTCAAACTGCATGCCCCCTAGCACCCAGCCGTCAAGCTCGCAAAGCAGCATCCACCAGCACCTCAAACTGCATGCCCCCTAGCACCCGGCCCTCAATCTCGCAAAGCAGCATCCACCAGCACCTCAAACTGCATGCCCCCTAGCACCCGGCCGTCAAGCTCGCAAAGCAGCATCCACCAGCACCTCAAACTGCATGCCCCCTAGCACCCGGCCGTCAAGCTCGCAAAGCAGCATCCACCAGCACCTCAAACTGCATGCCCCCTAGCACCCGGCCCTCAATCTCGCAAAGCAGCATCCACCAGCACCTCAAACTGCATGCCCCCTAGCACCCGGCCGTCAAGCTCGCAAAGCAGCATCCACCAGCACCTCAAACTGCATGCCCCCTAGCACCCGGCCCTCAATCTCGCAAATCACTTTCCCCTCTTTATTAGAAGTTAGAACCCCTATAGCTTTCAGCTATCTGGGGAAAAACAGCCCTAGGAAGAAAAAAAACAAACACCGGATCCCTAAAGCAGCACCCTGACAAGAAGCTGTGACTGCAACCCTGAGCACCCAGAACAGCACCAAGGCCAGCAACCAAGGCCGGCAATCTGACTGCATCGCAAAAGAGGCGCCAGCAAAGACCACAGCATCTTGACGCGCTCAAACACTCAAACAGCATCTGCAGCACCAACCTGGCCCGAACTCGCAAAACACCCTGCCCCTCGTTGCAGGTAAGGCCCGGCTCGTTGTTGGTAAAAAACACGTACAGCTTTCAGCTGTCTGGAGAAAACCCAGCAGAAACCCCATTTCACAAGCGTCTACCGTCACATCTGCCCAATGCTGAGCTGTCGGACTCGTGCGCCGCGGCGACCAGGCCTTGAAGGGCGTGCCTAAGGTCGCGCACCGACGAGGTCCACTTGTGAGGCACCCTGTCAGGGTTGGGGCATTCATCCCATGTAGACATTTGGCCCCCCACATCTCTTCATCCCATGTAAACATTTGGCCCCCCAGATTCTTGTTTGCACAAACTTCGTTTGGCTTCTCTTCAAAGGGACCAGGGATTGGTTCAACAAATGCTGCCCAACCCTGGACCCTGTTTTCCCAGCCCCAACAGGTGTGCGTCCGGTTGACCTTGTGGTTGGGCCCAAAACCAGGTTCTGGGTCAAAACAGAGGCTCTCCATTCATCCACCCCACCAGGGCGTCTGCATTTAACATAAGAACCTGCCCGATGCATGTCCCGCATCTAACACCATGACGCAGTTGCAAAAACAATATGCGCGGGACGTGAACCGGCCACTAATTTCAAGTTGGCACCCTCTGGCCGACATCAAAATTCGGTGGGGTTCTATGTCCACCAACCGCTTTCCAGGGGGTTCCTTAATTCAAATTCATGGCCAACTACAAGGGGTCCAAGACACCAGCTACAGGAGTTTTGGTGGGTATTTGGCCCACAAGATGGTGCTGCCTTTGGTTGCCTTCCGCACTGCGGCGGTGAGACGTGCCGGCTCATTGCGAACCCGGGACGGGATCAATCCTCGTAGTCCACTTGTGTATTGTGTTGTTTTGCTTTTTGTATTTATTTTTAAGAACAGTTGTTTGGTGATGTGAAAGGGAAACTAAGGAAAAAAACAAAAAAAATAAGGTGAAAGAGCCGTTTTTTGGATAAAACCACCATGTTGGGGTCCCCTATTTGGACACACACCCTAGTCAGAAACAACAAGGGACACCACCTGGCCATCTGGTCTTGCGGATGCGAAGACACTCCCGTGGCTCACAGCCCAGAACAAACACGCGATGTTTTTCTGAACATGGCCGCACCAGTCGGATGGCTCTCAGGCCATGTCAGGGGAACCTCTTTGGTCTCCAGCCTTTCCGCTTTTCAGAAACACCCATGCCAACTTTTTCCCTGACGAACTACCCGGCTAGACCGGATTCCACGACTCGCACCGGAAAAAAATCGGGGCATGGCCGATCGCTCGTTTTGCCTCGCCATAGATCAAGCTCCCGGTCAAAAAAAAAGAAAGATGCTACAAGTGGAAGTCCTGAAAAAAAAGTACAAAGAAGCGGGTGCTTTGTTTTTCGTATGACCTCATTGTGGAACCTCCTCTCCTGGAGTTCTGTGACACATCTCACCGTCTGAGGCATGCGCTGGCCCAAGCGCGGGAGCCCAGGACTCGGGGAGCAAACGAAAAGCACTCGATCCGAAAGGCGTCCAAAAAGAGGCGCTTCGAGCGGGGGAAACCGAAAGGGAAAACCGGTGGCTGCGATTTTGCGAACCAATGGGTTCTTCTGGCTTTAGCCCCTTCGCCATCCAAGCCGGTACAATGCTTTCACGTCTCTGTGGAGCTTTGATCCCGGGATTTTAGAATATGGTGCAACCCACTGTAGCGGGGGCCATTTCAGCGCTCGGGGTTGCAGATCCCCCCCTCACCGCCCCGCAAAGGAAAAAAAAAACACAAAAACAGAAACCCGGCATTTGATCCACGGTCATCACAGAGGTGGTCAGGCCTTCTGCAGCAGCCAAAGGCCAGCCAGTAGAGCAAGTGCGCGAGCCTTAGGCGGATTTGTGAAACCGATCGGCTTCGTTTGCTCCCCGGTCACATATCTTAAAAAAGAGCAAGTACCCCAAAATGGTTAGTGTGTTCCTTTTGGGTACCCTACAAAAACCACCCCAAGGAGGGTCCCTCACTTTAGAAACCCGATAATACTACCCGTTGCGGAGGACTTGGGGGTCGCCGGCCCCACGCCCCAAAGTTTCCCGCACTGACTACACAAATGGGACCCGAGCATTTCTCGCATGTTGGGACCCGAAGCTCAAAATGGTGGGCCTTCCTTCCTGTTTCCCTTTTTTCCGGCCAGAAAATCGGAGGGCGTTCTATTTTCAGCACCCCAATGTCCGCGATGAGGCAAGGCTCATGGCCATGTGGGCCATTCAGTTTGGAACCAGTAGGCACCTGCTGCAGTTTGCCAGGTATCCAAACATGTTCCTTTTGGTTGGGTGGCTCCCACAGTTCTCCCTCGCAAAATTTGAATGCTCAGGCTTTCAAGCGATGGTCCGTCGCTCTGCAACTCTTGAGGTTGAATGGATGTGTCCAAAAAAGGGCCCCCCCCAAAAAAAAAACTCTGTTTGTCAGAGAAAGGGCCTCCCACCCCCAACCAACCTGTTGAGGGTCCCGGAGAAGAACTGGTCGCCTGCTTACATCAAAATCACCCAGAGCCGTCGGTGGGTCAGCCTGCCTAGGGCGCCGGCAGACCGATCAACTGGCAGACCTCATTCCTTGGAGCGCAGAACACCCAGCCGCATCTTCGTTGGGCGATCGCATCCAAACAAAGCGAACGCACCCTTTGAGACTTTAAGAGTGCCTGATTCACTCACAAGCTCAGCTGGGAGGAAACAAGGGTGGATTCTACTGGGCGTCTGGGTGCGGGAGCTCCACCAAGGAGGAGCCTTTTCTGATTCCCGCAGCAAACACCTCAGAGACGGCCAGCTGTTCGCCACCACGAAAATGCCTTCACAGAGCCGGCCGCAGCACCCGTCGCGGCCGATCACGTTGGAAGTCAGGCGCAGCTC
Organism: Effrenium voratum; assembly: GCA_963377175.1. Taxonomy (NCBI): domain Eukaryota; class Dinophyceae; order Suessiales; family Symbiodiniaceae; genus Effrenium; species Effrenium voratum. Next base: position 245,498 of record CAUJNA010000090.1, read on the forward strand.
TTGCGTAACCAAGTAGTCCGGCAAGAGCGGGGACCGGTGCCGATCAAGTTCTTGGGACGCTAGCAAGCAGGCTTTCGACATCCACAAGCCCGAATGTCAATGCGGGTGCACCTTCTTCCACGTCGCCATCTCACCCTCCACCACTGAAGTTGGATTCACCACGCTCCAGTCGCTGCAGCCAGCCCGCCCTCTCTCCAGGCTCTCGACTGTTCACACCCCTCACTCGACCGTCTGCATCTTCACGTTCCAAGCAGACGTCCAAGTGGATTTGCTGAAAATCCAAGAGATCCAAATGCACTCCACGTCAGTCCAGTCTCGGAGTTTCTTTTGGCCGTGAGGCACAGCCCATCGCCCACCTGAGTTTGTTTCAAAATGGGACGCAGACCGCCAAGATGGGTTGCCCTGTAGTGGCTCTGCAAAAAGTCGGCGCCCAAAGACAACGCTCGGCCGAACGCCGGAACAAAGTTGGAGCGAAACCACAAAAGAATCCACTTCCCCTCAAAACTAAGTTCAGGGGATATGGTTGTGGCCTAGGCTTACGAAGGTGGTAGCCTTTGGTGCCATTTACCAAGGTGCCATATTTTTGACCATGTTTTTTGACCCACAACCCCACCTGTGCATCCCCTCAAACCCGCTCCTCACCCAGGGCTCACCTCCGGCTCCCGCCGCCGCCGCTTACCGCCGCAGCCTACGCGGAGCGGCCGCGGCCGCGGCCGCGTCTAGGCGCGACAGGGAGGCGCAGCGCAGCCGCCGCAGCTCGAGGCCCTCCAGGAACATTCGCAGCGCCTAGAGGATTTCGCCGAGCTGTCCGAAAAAAAAGCGCCGAAAAAAGGACCCAGGAGTCGCCAGGGGTCTTTTTTTCTTAAGAAAAGCCGAAAGGGGTGGTGGTGGTTTAAAGCGGAACTGGAGGAAAAGGCCCAGCTCAAGAGCCACAAGGGACAGGGAGACCTACAAAATGATCTTGAGAGCGTAGCCACCTACACCAGCTGTTTGGTGTAGCCACCAGCGTTGGACCCACCAGAAAAGTTCTCACAAAAAGGACTCCCATTGTTGGGTACCTATTTCAGCCGCTTGGATGGTGTCAAATGGGTTCAAGTCTGAAAAACCGAACTGGAGGGCGGGAAGCGGGGGTCAGGGTTCCATTTCCTACAATGGCAACGGTTTCCTTTCTACCAACCAAGAGAGCCAAAAAGCATGAGTTTCTCCCACCGGGAACCAGGAAGACCCACTGAGATGTAGACACCACGGACTGGCCAGGCAAACCTGTGGAGAGGAGAATATTGCCAGTTTGCCCCGAAAACCGGGCAGAGCGACAAGAGCGGGTTGGGGGAAAAAAATGCCTCACACGGCGATCCGTGCGTGGCATGCAGCTTCAAGATGTGAAGGCTCCAGCTCCCCCGAGCCTGGTGACTTATGATCTTAGGCCTCAGAAAGGCAACCTCAGCGAACCGAAATCCGTGAGATCACCAGGTGACTTGGCCAGAAGGATGGTTGCCTTTTAGGGGACCAACGCCTGGGTTCATTCCCACATTTCCTACTTAGATGGTCTGAGAGGAATCGCTAAGTGGTTAGTGACCCTGTTGTGAACAACCAAAGCCATGGTTGTAAGTCCCCTATAGCCAGGGTTACCTACCGTCAAGCGATTCGTCCCAGACCATCAAAGTAGACAGATGAAACTGGACGCGCCTCAAGCGTATGCTCGCGAAAGCCCTTCTCCGGCATGTGAAAAATGGCCTGCGCAAAGGACGCGCGGCTTCGTCCATTCCCGTGAAAAGCTACAAATGAATCGAGCGCCCACCCTGATGCTGAGCAGGCCTCCCATGAGTTGCCCTGAAGCATGATCCCACCACGGGGAGACTCATCTAAACGTGGCGCGCAAATGAGAGTTCAAAGCGCGCATAGGAACTCCTGTTGTGACAAGCCGTTTGGGATCCTGGGGTCTTAGGGTTTCAACAACCAAAAAAACGACACCGCACCCCTGAATGGAATCCTTGGATGGGGACCTAAGACACACTTGAAAGCCTAGATATCCCTTTCTGTTGACTCCAGATTCATCAACCAGGGTTCAATCACCATTTCGTCGTTTTGTGGCTTGGAGGTTGGGGGGAATCCGGTACCCTCCCAGTTCCTTTCACGCGGATTTGGGGGGGATCAATTCCGAATCCGAGCTCAAGAAATCCGGGGTAAAACTAGCACTTCAGGGATGGCCAACCCACAAAACACCATCAAGTCTGTGACCAAGAAGTCAGGGAGTTCTTAGGGGGGGGTGTCCCTTTGGTTTCCCCTTCGGCACTTGAGCCCTTCGAGTCTCGTCCGTTGCCAAACGGGCGGCGATGGAGCCGCTGGAGGCTTGCCGCAGCATGGTCTCCGCGATGAACTCGGCGTCCTCGATGGCCCAGTCGTCGCAGTAGCAGTCCCCCAGGACCTGAGATCGCGGGAGATTTTTTTCCTCATTCCGCGCGGAGCCTCGGGTCTTTCAAAAAGCCCCACGCAGATTAGGTCAATCATATCAGTCATATCACTCATATCAATCAAGTCAATCAATCACTCAAACACTCACTCAAAATAAGTCTGCCTCTCAACAAGAACCCGGTTCAGGGAGCCCGGCGAAGTCTGGTCTTCATAAATTGCGAATAATCTTCGTCTTTCTGTAACAAAGTGGGATTTCCATTCTCGCCCTTCTGGCAAAAAGTCGTAACCTCTTGCCCTGGTTCTTGCAGATCCATAGTCCTGGATGCTTCTACCAAAATGGTTATAGGGCTCCACATAGGCCTTGCCCATTTTAAACCAAAGCCGGCCCAACAGCCTCCAATTTTAATGGGGACAACCCGGTTCGGTGGCAGGTGGGCGCGGCTGGTGGGCGCGGTTCGAGTGCCACTCAGCGCAGGGCGTGCTGCATGCCGCAGCGCTGCACGGCCAAGCGCATGGAGTCGGTGAGGATGCCCTGCCTTCAGTTCATCGGAGTGGCCTTTTGGGTAAAAATCAATGGGTTCCCCTGGGCAATGGAACAAAACCCAAAACCAGTGGAATTTATCTAGTTTTAACAAAACCCCAAACGAACCTAAAAAGGACGCCTATGCCAACGCCGGTTTCCCATAAAGTAAAGGAGAGAAACCAAAAGAATGGCTGCGCTGAACCAGAAAATGGATACTAGATGAGGTGGTGTTTGTTTTTGGGACACCCCAAAAGGGCGTTAGTTCTCCTATATTGACACAGACCCATGTGCATTTTTGTAGAAGAAGAGTACACCAGCGGTCACACTAAAAGAATCTTTGAAATGAAAGGCTACCCCAAAAGACCGGGGTTGACAGGCCCTCAAAACTCACAAAAAGAATCAGACCCCCCCCCCCCAGGCATTCCACTCCACAAGTGGATGGGTGTGTCAAAATAGACGGGACACCCAAAATGGGTGGCTGTCCTTGTGTTGTCCCTTTACAAGAACACCAAAGCGCACGCCGCTAATTCGTCTCTGCAAGTTCTATCTCAGTCCGCACAAGTGAGTCATGATCAAAACCTGGTATTCAAATGGTCAACGCAGAACCATGCAAGGGACTAAAAAGGGTGGCTGTACTGAAACCGAAAGACCCTGGGCAAACGTCTTAAGACCTGTTCAAGACCAACCTGTTGGGTAGACCACACCCCCCACCCACCCATCCGGCCAGCCAGCCAGCCATCCATCCACCCATCCCTGTTTGAAAGGGAAACGCCGAAGGGGCACCCGCCATTTGGCTGTGGGTCAAAAAATATGTACCCCAAACGGAACCGTGGTAAGTGGAAACATGGACCAAAACCTGCGGTCCAATTCCCGGTGGTTTGATGTTGACCCACACCCATATATCAATTCAACAGAGAGTCTACACGAATATCTCATCCCTTCTCTCCCAATTCTTGTGGCGGGTCCCCCCAATCCCATTTTTGTGGGAGGTCCCTCCAAAAGGAGACGAGAGCCACCCACGCTTTTTTTCCGTTGCTTTCGCCGGGCCGCGGCGCACGGAACCACCGCGGCGCGGCCTGCAGGGCCTCCACTGCCGCGGAGGCGACGCGCAGGGCCGCCTCTCTGTAGAGACACGATTCAAGAACCCATGTGAGGTCACTGACCCAAACGGTGTGCTGCTGTTCATACCCCTCTGCCCCAAAAAAGGTATGAGTACATAACCGTTGCAAAGCGGCTTGGTTCAGGGCAGAAGCACACCACGAGAAAGCTGAACCTCGACACCTGGACTGGAGACTTGAGAAGGGGAGACGCGACACTTGGAACGTCCCGAGACAAAGTCTGAAGGTTTTGGTGCCAAAACTGAGGTACCAGCACGGTATAAGTGTGCGTAACCCAGTATGAAGCAAACGTGCACTGAGTGTCCCATATCAACTTTGGAATACGCCACGACTTGACTGGGAGGACCGGCCTTGAAACACAAGAGCAAAACGGTGCGAAAAGCGGACCGAAGTGTGAAGCGAAGCGAGCAAAAAGAGCGGCGATAAGATCGGAAAAAGGAGCGAAGCTGCCAATCAGGCAGGCGGAGGCGATACTTCATTGGCCCCCAGACCCCTCAGTCCTTGCTAACGCAAGGACAAACTCAAGCTAGCCTCCTTGAGGCTTCCTTTCGTGATATCCCCTCAGCCTCAAAATCTTCTGGGCTCATCGACCAACAGCCCTCATCCTTGAGCATGTGGTTCCCCAGCTCGTGCCCGTCCTGAGCTTCGGGGAGCAAGATGCGCCGCTTGCCGAGCACTGGCTTGAAAAAAATATCCGCATGGCAAGCCTTCCATTGGGAAAGATGCCAAAGGCTTCTCGGCAAAGATCCTCAAAGACTCCGAGCAACAGCGCGGGGACCAACCAAGACCTGGGGCCTGGCTGCAACATCTTCCAGCATGCAACCCATCCAGCTTGTGGGGCCTCAACAAAGCCGAGCTCTGCCCAGTCTCCTCCAGCAACAGCCCAGCCTGCGGCTTCAGGCCCGGCAAATAGGAGAGCTACGGGTCCGTGAGCCCCGAAAGGCTTGGGATCAACTTCTGGCCCCAAAGTCCCAAGCCCATGGGTCCAGAAGGCGGGCCTGGTTTCCGCAACCTCCGCAAGCCCTCAAGCTGTCCCCGCTTGCGGGTTGACAAAAAAAGGCCGCAAGCCCCTGAACCTTCGGAACTGCCATCATGAAAGGGGTTGACGGTTGTCTTGGCTCCGGACCGCCAGCATTTGACCGTTTTCCGAATTCAGTCGAGTCACAAACGGCAAGAGGACACTCCCCAGAACATCCATTTCTGGGATCTCGGGGATCTCGGGGAACCCTTTCCGGGGCTGGTTGCAATTGGCCACCAGAAGGAAAAGCCCCATGTTGATGGTGAACACAAACCGAAAACTCTTGCCACATACCTGTATCTTCCTCCTCCTCCTCCTCCTCCTCCTCCTCCTCCTCCTCCTCCTCCTCCTCTTCCTCCTCCCCCTTCCAGGTCACTTTCTGCTTTCAAACGCCCTTCGAACCCAAGGCCCTCTGTCAGTTCCCTTCGCCTCCTCCTCTGGGAGGTACTCCGCGCACACGAAGAAGGTGGCTGTAGCGCGATGCCGCCGCAGCAGCTGCCGCACCTAAACCGAGGACGGATCCCGAGGACGGATCCCGTTTTGCCGGTGGCTTGCGAGGAGTCGTGGACGGGTTCTTCACCCAAAAAACACGAGAGAAAGGGCCAAGGAAGTCGGCAAGCTCAGTAGAAGTAGAATCACCATGGTTCGTGGCTGCCATGATGTCACACGTCTCGATTTGTTCGTGTCATCATATCCTTGCGGAGTAAGGAAACCAAAAGGAAGCCGAACGGACCCACGCCGAAAGGCGCTGGCGCCTCTTGCTGACAAGGTCTGGCCAAAAGGCCCCGACGAACTAAACACCCAAAACGACCCTCGGTAGAACCAAACGATTCAGCATAAAATGACCCACCAGCCGTTGCCTATTCGCCACCTCCCGGTCCCTTGAAGTGCGAGGCTGAAATTACCAACATGGAAATGGGGTGGCTGATGAAAGGCATCCACACTTCAACATAATGTTGACCCAGGATCTAAGTAGACCCGTCCCATTATTAGGCGGGTGTTCCCTCCAAAAGCGACGAATCCCCACTAAAAGGGGACACCCCCCTATTAATCAACCATATTTTTTATTACTCCGGGGTGAACATTAAGCAAGTTTAACCTCAGAACTTCCAAGATATTCGCCAAAAGGAGCCCGTGCTGCCTTTTTTTTTGGAGGGAGACGTGAACAGGCAACGAGGGCTCCCCAAACAAGTCACGCATCACCGGCAACTGAAATGGCAAACAGAAATGAAGAACTACGTGGGGTTCCGACGTCGAAAAAGAAACAGAGAAACTGTTGCTGGGCTGTAAAAAAAAACTAGGGCAAGGCAGTGTTAGGGGAGAATCAGTTCATTCAGGAGTGGTTTGAAGGGAAATCAAAAGGAGGCCGTAGCCTCATCAAGGGATCCCCACTACGAAGTTCCATCCAAAGTTCAGTAGGGACATAGAGGATACCACGCATTCCACCCAGGGGACTCATTTCTGCCACCTGATAAAACCCATGTGCCCACATCCTGAGAGCGTGCAGCAATATGCGCCGTACTACAACCCCCCATGAACCAGGTCCGAAAGTAACATCGAAGTTCGCATTTCCTCTCCATGTTTGCTGGGTGCAATGTACCAAACTGCCACCTTTGGCTTCAAGCCCCAGGACTAACCACCAGCTCAAGCGCAAAGTTTTGAGCGTCCCCGCCTCCCTCACCAGGGAGGCATCCCGGGAACGGCAGAGGCCGTCGTCGATGGTCAGGGCCAAGTGGCCCGGGAGCCCGGCACACGCGTCGGGCCCGAACCTGGGAAAGGCAAAACCCAGCGATGCCCTTTTCCTGCAGGGAAGCCAAGGCGACCACCCTGTAAAAACCAGGAAAATGGCTGGTTACCTACTATACAAAATTGGGATTCACCTGGGAAACGAACTACAAGAGATAGCTGGTCCTTCGTAGCGCTTTCGCTGGGCCATAGGATGGAACCAACTCAATTCTCCGGCACACAAAACCTCCTTGCAGCATACTGTCGAACATACAAAGACACAGATTTCGCCATAGTATGAGATGCATGTAGATAGACACGGGTATGCATATCTATCTATCTATCTATCTATCTATCTATCTATCTATCTATCTATCTATCTATCTATCTATCTATCTATCTCTATGTATATATATATATACACATATACATTCAAACAAAAAAAAGGTTGGTTTGCGTCTGGTTTGCAACCCTCCGGTAGCGCTTCAAACCAATCGATTTAGCTTCCCATCAACATTCCCCTCTGAACCCCGCACGGCCTGAAGACGGTGTCCGAGTAGGCAGGGATTTGCCGCGCCAAGTCTGCCAGGTTCCGGGTGCCCACCTGAAGCCAATGGATGCGCTGCCCCGGTAGGGTCCTAAGGCAAAGTCCTTACCGCGTGGGACGCATGCTATGGGCCGAGAGGTTGGTGCATACGTTTCGCCAAAAATCGAAAAGTCGAAAAGCGCTTGACTTTGCGACTTTGCGACTTTGCGTGACTTTGCGTGACTTTGCGCGACTTTGCGCAACTGTGCGACTTTTCGGGGCTTGTTCGTTTGTTCGTGAATTGTCGGCTTTTCAACTTTTCGATTTTTCATTTTTTTCGACTTTTCGACTTTTCGACTTTCCGCGACATTTAGCGATTTCGGGTTTTTGTTTTTCAACTTTGTGAAAGTTCAACTTGTTGATTGCTCTTGCTGTTTGTCAACTTTTCGACTTGATATTGTTTGTTTTTGCTTGGCATTTTGACTTTTCGGCTTGTCTGGCGGTTGTTCGTATTTCTTCTAATTTGTTTGTTGGTAAGTGCCGTGTTTTTCGTGTTGCCTTTTTCCCCCACGTTTTGAGCGCTCGTCAGCCATCATTCTATGTCAGCTTTCCCAACCATGTGATTCGCCTTCAGTGTGTTGTTTGTTCAACAAAGCCCCTAACTATGGATGGAAGTGATGGGCTTGGCTGTGGCAGCATTGCTGTAGGCTTTCCTTCAAAGTCGCCGTCCCATACTCACCGAAAGCAACGTGAGACATGAGTTGCATGGAAAACGACATCACTGACATCCAAAAGTCATCCAGGGACTAAAAGATGGTGCCCAACAAGCAAGCAATCGACACACTCTTGATGTTTGTTGCATGTTTTTGTTGAACCAACATTACATCGAGTCGTTTCTGGTGAACCACCATGCTTTTTTGGTGTTCTTATTGTCGGCGATTATGGGGGGGCTTCGTATAGGTGTTGTTGGATTTGAGGAAAACAAAACACCTGGAAATCACTCTTCTTTATCCCAGCAGCTGGTGAGAGTCCATCAATCTCCTACTGTAATAAGCTTTTCCCAAAGCTAGAGATTGTGAGGAATGACGAAGGGATAAACGTCAACTGCATTCATTCATTTATTGAAGTTTGTTGTTGACCGGCGTTTGGAATTGAAACAGGGATGCTTGAGAGAGACAGAGACACAACTTGAATAGGAAAAATATCTATCAGCTTTAAAAAAAACAAAATGAATTTGTATAAACGCACAACTATACATTATACATGAGTTTAGAAGTTAATTATGAATAATGACAAGTTGTTCATAAACTAACTACTCAAGCAATGCCATGCTGACGTTCTTTATGATTACGTTCTTAAAAGCCTTTGCAGAGTGATCATTATAAACCCATCCATCTTTGTCATGTAGCTTGTCCCTTCCTTTCGTTATCTACAAATATTCTCCCAACGGCTCTTACTGTGCCTGCAGCTGAGATAGAGCATGAATGTAACTCTCCCTCCACTCCAGATAACCACTTGCTCAGGGCATTGTTTGAACAGCAGGCTGTTCCGCCGTACATCCTTGTTTTGGTCAAGGGTTGGCATCATTGGACATCATAACCTGAACACGAAGGTATTTTGAGTGGGAGCCATCAATCATAAAGAAGGGCGGCTCGCCTGAGCAGAAGGCCAAAGGCAAGAAGCAATGCACAGTTCCGCACGCAAGGCTTGTTCAAAATGGTGGTTTTGCCTCGCGGCCTTCCTTTAAAACCATCCAAAAAGAGAGAGGGTCCCCTATCTTGGTGGCCCCGAGATAAAAGGTCTAACTGTTCGTATTGCCGTGGAGATGCCGATCTGAGACCTCCGTTTCAGGAGTCTTTCTGTTCACAGAAACACCAAAACCCAGATCAACCCTTGGACCTGTGCTCTTCTGCCTGTTGAGCCACCTTTTGTTGGGGGAACTAAGGCCGGTGCCAGCGTCAGGACCCTCCACAGGCTCTTCAGTGCCGCACCGGTGCTTGCTGCCACCATGGCGCACCAGCGCCGGGTTCAAAAACCGCCGGTTGAAACCAGGGTGGTTTATACAACGTGTGGGTATTTATTTGAAGAACGCTCAAGTTGCTTGAGTTTTTTGGAGGGTGCAGATTTTGAGCTTGGCCGAAAGGGAACCAAGGGAAAACCACCAGTTGCTGTGTCCGACGATTTTGATACCAAAAACATGTTCAATCCACGGCTGTTTACACAACCTGTTGGCTTTCCTTTAAAAGTTTTCCGCCACAAGCCGGTTGAGCGGGCACTAGTGAAGTTGCTGAGGGTAGGTCCACCCATGCAGGATGCACACTTCACATGGCACAAGCAGCATAACGACGAGATGTCGCATGTACAGAAGTGATGTTTCAAGCGTTGGATTCTTCTCGCGCAAAATCCCGATCTCTCAACCATTCCCGGCTTCCATTCGAGCAGCGCCCAAGACCCGTTGACTCAAACTGGCCTGCTTCCTTCTGGTTTTCCTTTAAACCCAACAAAGGAGGGTCTACAAGCCAATACCCAAGCCATCCATGCGCCTTCCCCCCGCAATGGTCATATTCGCCCTCTCTTTTCTTTTTCCTTTTTTCGGAGGCATCCAGAAAAACAAGTGACCCAAGCCCCACAACAAAGCCGCAACCAAAGAGTTCACCAGCCCCATGGCTGGACCAGCCCCTTGCTCCATGCTCAAATCACGATTGCTACATCGAAAAGGAGGGGTCAGGTGTCGTTGCCTGAGTGTTGCGGCAACCCTGCCACTTGAAAAGGAAGACAAGGAACCCACTCCTCTTTATCTCTGGCACGCTTTTGGATCCGGCTTTCATTTTGGCCCGGCATGATGGCCAGTCTTCGATGAACGTGAACCCGACCGCTCCGCCAATCACAAACGGTCCGGCAAGCACATGCACCATGCCGCCGGCGAAGGAGCTCGACGGGGCGGGCTTGACTTTGGCCATGGGGAAGGCTCGGACGCTCCCCCCCCCCCGCTTTGGAGCGGAGCCTTCGGACCCTCCCAGCCACGGAAACAGGTCAGACGCTCAGACGCTCAGACGGTCAGACGGTCAGACGGGCTTGCGCCAAGTGGACGCGAGCCAGGGCTGCTCGCTCTGTGGTCGCCCCGGCGGGCGATAGTAGTGGTGGAGGTACACGAAGCCGGCCGCTTCGAAGAGCGCCTGCCAGCCCTGGAGCTCGTGGTAGAAGCCGTAGCGGGCCCCTTGGTAGCCCTCCACCCCCGGGCCGCGGGGGTTCGACGCAAAGAGCACCCCGCCCAGCCGCAGCGTGGCGTGCAGCTGCCGCAGGACGTCCGGAAGGCACTGCCCGGGCACATGGAACAGGCTGGCGTTGGCGAAGACCCCATCGAAGCGGCCAGCAGGCAGGTCCAAACTCAAGAAGTCCTGGTGCCAGACGCTGCAGCCGGCCGCCCGCGCCATGTCGCAGAAGGCCTTCGCCCCATCGAGACCCACCGCTCGGTGGCCCCGCTGCTGCAGGTCCACCAGGTCCCGCCCAGGCCCACACCCGAAGTCCAGGATGTCCCAGGGCCCGCCGTCGCCCAGGGCGTCGAGAAGCGCTGCGATGTTCTGGGACACGTCGTGGTCGCGGGTGCCTTCCCAGAACATGGGCGCGCGCTCGTTGTAGTGCCCGACGGTGGAGGCGCTGATCTCGGCGAGCTCTGCGGGCGTGTGTTCAGCCGGCGTGGGTTCAGCCATTTTGAGCTCGGCCTTCCCTTGCGCCAGAGACAGCTGCGGCACAGTCAAGGGTACTTAATGACATATGTCTCCAACAGAACCCAACAAAATGTAGTTTTCGTCGAACAACTCGTGAGTCCCCCCCAATGCCCCTCCACATGGACCAATAACAAATATGTTTTTACCAAACCTCAGCTTCATCCCAGGGCAGTTCAGCGGTAGTCCGAGCACCGTGCTCCCATAGCGCGCCCCGCAGCTCCTCCAGCAACCTCACTTTTTCGCTGACTCTCCATCAAGAGCGGCGTAGAGTTTCCGGTGCAGCCGTTGTACATTCCCTTTTTGTCAGGAATGCGACATCCATCCCCCTTTTGGCTGCTTGTTCTCAACCTCGGGGGGCGGAAGCTAGAAATAAAAAAAGACCCCGAAGAGGCCCTAGAGCCCTTCACCCTGAGCTTTCAGGAGTTGTCTTTGCACGAAGTCGGCCGGGGGGATGGCAACAGTCGCTTCATGTGTGCTTTTGCTTTGGTCCCGGTATCTCTTGCACGACTGGTTCAAGGCCGACTGTCAAAACCAAACCATGCGACAAATTAATGTCATGTTGCAACAAAGTGCTGTTTCGTGTAGCGGCCTTCTCCCTGCTGAACTCTGTGGATCTCGTAAGAAGTTGCAAGGAAACAGAGAAGATGCTGGCAAGGGCGCACTTCCTAATGGAAGTATCACCTTCGTGCAATTGAGACAAGATTCTCAGGCTGGTTTAACAAAGTTGCTTTTGGGTCTAGCAATCAAAGCAATGTAACATATGTATCATGCTGCTTACGTTGAACGAAACACAAGCTGTTTAACACTCATAGCGAGTTAGCTGCTCTTGTTCTTTGTGCGGACTTGCAAGCTAACTGTTACACAAAATAGTTTACTCTGGGCCATTCGCTAGTCCGCACCAACCGTGCAGCACGCTTGCTCCGGAGCGCGCGAGAACTCCTACATCTTGTCCGCTCGCTCTCAAAAGCAAGCAAGCACATGCGCGCGCAAGCTCGAGCGTGTAGCGGTCAGAATCTTGAGACAAAAAGTTGTCTTGTAACACAGCACGGGCGTAACACAAGTTTGCGTTTTGCATGCGGTCCAAGCATGTCATTTCGCCTGAACGACCCGCACAAAACGTGTAAACGGATGGAACCCCCTTTTGGTTAAAGGGAAACAAAAAGCGTTGTCATTGCAGCAAACGGACCGATTCCTATTTTGAGCCCCCCGGAGGGATGAAAACTCAATATTGCAAGTAGGGAACCCTGGTTCGTGGATGGTTTACTTGCAATACTCCAGGGGTTGATTCCCCATTCTTTTCAACCATCGTTCTTTTCGAAAACCGGCTGTTTCTTTTGGGATTTTGATGGTTTCCTGAAAAGATTCGGATCCCTTGAAAGAATGGAATTGGAAGGTACCTGGGCTGCCCCCTCAGATCCCCCGCTAAAAGTTTAACTTTTAGTGAGTTAATTGGAAACTGCCACTAAACAGTAAAAAGCTAGAAGGTACCCCTAGAAATATGTACTGGGCCATCCCCCTTTGCGCATTCCAAAGGCCCCACTGGACCTGAGCGCCTGAGCGCCCCGCTGCGGCGCGTCGCGCGCGCGAGAGCTCAGCAGCTCCAGTGGCAACTGGTTCTGGACCTGAGCAATGCAAATGGCCACGTGACCCCAAAACAGGTGAGTCACTTGCTCAAAACCCGGTATTAAAATGGTCGCAATCCCAGAACCATGCTTCAAGAATCAAGAAGGCGGATATCCGCAGCTGTTTATGGCTGGGATTGTCCCTTACTAAGCTTCATCTACCCGGGTTTTGATTGTGGCTCAGGTGGGTTTTCCTGGTGTCCCGTTAAAACCGTTCAAAAAAGGGGGTACCCTCAAATGAAGCCTGCTGGTTTCCTTAAAAACGAAATTTTCAGTCAAAATTGGTTCCGGCATATTTGATCCAAAAGTGATGCGTACAATTGTAAATCAAAGAAATGTTGAATTAATAACCGGAACAACCATTTGACTCGCAATTGAAACCTGGCACACGGGTCTACCCAAGCCATGTAGAGAATCCAAAAGGCGACACCTATTTCTGGCTGGGACTGTCCCCTAGTGTCGGTTGTTGACTATTGCTCACCTCGGGCTAAAGGGGTCTACCCAGAAGCTTGTAGTTTGCTCCCTATAATTGTCCTGGAATCATGACCTCACCAAAAGGAAGCTTGCCAGCAATTTTGAGACCCCCCCAAGAACAAAGCCTGGCCCTTCTATCAAAAAGGGAATGAAATGCCCCCAACAAACAAAAAGATCCCGCGGCTTCCCCGAAAAAGTTTTCCCAACTCGCCAAAATGTGCCACGCCCAATTTGCGGCCAATTTGCGGCCCAATCCCGCGGTTTCGAAGAAGCTTTTTCCGCTCGCCGCTTTGCCACGGATTCCTTTTCCGAGGCTGGCGCCCAGGCCTTGAGCTGCACCTGGATCTGCCTAGCGGCTTCCGGTTTCTCCGAAAGGGGCGAGGAGTTGACGGCCGAAGATTCGGGGAGGGTGAGGTTAACAAGCACAAGGGGGGTGGGGCGGTGGATCCTGTGAGGGAAACCAGTTGGTCCAAGGCCAACAGATTTCGAGGGGAGGATGTTATTCCTTCTCCCAATCCGTCCCTAGCTCTCATTCACCCGGCTCCTCTAGATCCTAAGAAATGGCCGGTGAATGAAGGGGAAGGAATAGATCCCGGTTAGGAGGGGTGGATTTTGCGAGTTGGAAACCGGTTGGTCCAAGGTCAACAGATTTCGAGCAGGGCCGTGACCGCGAAAGAAACTGCAGAAACTGCTGGGAGATGGCGTTGTCAAATAAAGAAGCAAGGATCTGACCATCAAATGTGTTCCCTTTGAGAATACATGAGATGTGGGGTCCCAATTTCGAAAGGAGTGACGGTTAATGGTCCAACACCTTGACACACCAACCCAAGTTCTAGTCACCAAAAGGAGGAGGGCCCATTCATTGTTCCTAGCCCACCTATCACCTATTCGTTTATACCACCCAACCGGGGTTCTGGATGCATTTGTCCCACAAACATCCTCAAACAGCACCCCACATAAAGGCAGAAAAACATGGGGAGAACCCTTCTGGTCAATTAGCCTTTTGGTGGGACGGGAGAGATTGCAATAAACACCAACGATCAATCAAAACGGGGACTACAGGCATCTGTCCAAAACTACGCTGAGAACGTACAAGGTGGATAATGTACAAGGTGGATAATGTACAAGGTGAATGTTACCTATGTCAGCACCTGTTTATGCGTGATTCGGGAATGAATCTTACTGATCATCATTTATGCGGGGGTTTTGGTGTAACCACCAACCTTTGTTGGGTTAGTTTTCTGACCAACAACAAGTCATGGCCACATGAGTCTGTTGTTGTTGGGGAGAAGCCCCTCTTGTTTTGCGATCAGGGAAAAAAACAGGAAACATGTTGCCTTTGCCCTCCCTCCCGTCAAACGCATTTTCGGTGTGTATGTGCCTGATTTTGACGGTAACCTTTTCAGCCGGGTCTAAAGCCGGAGAAAAAACAAGAAGAAGAAAAAAAGGGACGGAACCCCAACCAAACCCCCCCACTTCCCCCCCCCAAAAAAAAAAAAGCACTCCCCACCGTCCCCCCGCTCCGCGAGCGCGCACGTTCCCCCCCCCCCCCCCCCCCTCCCCCAATAAAAAAAAAAAGCTCGCCCCCGCCGTCCCCCACTTCCCCCCGCGCCAAAAGTCTCCGCCCCCCACCCAAAAAAAGACTCGCCCCCGCCGTCCCCCGCTCGCCAAGGCTTCCGCCCAAAAAACCCACCCAAAAAACCACCGAAAACCCCGAGAAACTCCCGAACTCTTCGAGGCGCTCGATCTCCACGGCCAGCGGCTCCGCCACCTCCGCGGCCCGGAGCCGCAGCTCCAGCGGCCCCTCCGGCGCCCAGGGCACGAGCCTCGCGCGGGGCGTCTGGGGGAGGTGTGGCGCCTGGGGGTTCTAGGCCAACGACCGGAGGACGACAAAGAATATGTTGGAAGGGAAACAGCTCGCGGAGAAAAACAAAAAAAACTTGGGGTGGTGGACCAAAAATATGTGGAGGGGGAGCATCTCGAAAAGGATTGGAATAAAATGGAAACTCCCTCGTGTATTTCTAAGGGGGAACAATGGAAATCCAAAAAAGATCAAGCATACTTTAAAATGTGACTTGCAGGGCAGCTGTGCCTGACCCACATCTCTTATCTTTGGATCTGCCCCCACACCTCCCATTCTTAGATAATTACCCATGGATGATCGGGCCTTTTGGGGAAACGCCCGGAACCCACTTCCATGATTGCTGGAAGAGGGTACCTGACCCACATTTGCACGCAGAGGTTTGTCGTGCACAACTCGAAAGGCCAAGGCAACATTTACCTGGGGTTTGCCGGCGGGTTGGATGGGTGTGTGTTTTGAAGGGTACCCTTTCGGGTGCCATGATTCCATGCTCATCTGAAGGGGAGCGGAAGGTCTGGGGTTAATTTATGAGGTCGGTCACCCTGTCTGGGCTCAATCTGATTGGAGCTAGCTAAGGCGTTCTTCCGAAGAAACCCAAAAGGCCTGTTCTTTCCCTGAAAGGGGGGGGACTGGAGATAAAACCACCATCCAAGCAGGGGCAAAACCAAAGCCACAGAGAGACACACGACACGTTGCCAACATCGGCTCAATCTCAAACGGTCAAAGCCATCGACTCCATGACGAAATGGCCGAGGGCTGAGTTCACGGCTGGGTTCGCTTGCTTCCTTCCTGCATCGCAAAGTGCAAAGTCGCACCATCCCTTTGTTTCAACATGTTTAAACGGCTATTGTCCAAACAACACCACTTGGCTTCCCTTTAAAGGGGACAAGGGGTTGATTGCTTCTGAAAAAATGCACCCCCTCACTTGCCGGTCCTGAACAGGCCGCTCGCAGGCATAGGGCAGGATGTACTTGCTCTTCAGCATCTCCAATTCCTGTGCAACACTGCGGTCGACATTCATCGTGCACCCCAATGAAAAAAGAACTTGGTGAGTCACCTCCACTGAGTGGCCCCCTGACTACAGACGGTCAATATTGACCGTCGACCTAAGGCTCTAAGGGAGACCTAGCGGATGGGAAAACCACCTTTTTCACGACCAAAAAGCAAATGGATCAAAGGATTACCTAATGGTGTAGATCGATCGTGAGCGAATCGAAGCCCGGGTGTTTTGGAAAAATGGATTCCGCTAGATGAACAAACCGAACTGGTCCAGTACCGATTCCCCAAACTGACCTAAGCTCCTTTCCCCCCTACTTAAACATACAAGGCTCAGTGCCTTCGGGTTTGATTCCTTTGTCTTTCAAACCTCTGGAAGATACCGGTATGCTGCCTTTTTCAGCCTATCCTAAGGGAAGCAATTCTTTGGGGTTGTTTCAAAGGGAAACCGAAGACAAACCCCTCCAGGGAGCTCAGTCCCTCGCAACTTCCCCCTCCAGAAATATTATAAACTCCGCGGCATGTTTGTTTTGCAGCACTTCCGCGAGCACACTCGTACAGTCAGGCCCTTGCTGCAAACCCCATCATTCGCGGCAGAACCTGGGTGGGGCAAAATATGGTTTAAACACCACCTTTACAAAGGAAGAATCATCACAACCAGTACTAGTGGTTGAAACATGTTTAAACCAATGGGCGGCCCCACCCTAGGCAGAACCACCTACAGTACACAAGTGGCCAATAGCCCCAAGTTGGGTGTTTCTCAAAGATTGCGTGGTCCCCTTACAACCAGAAGGGGTTCACCCTAAGAGCCACGAGCCGTGTCCCCCGAACCTGTCGGTAGCGCTGCTGCTGGTCGCTGTCCAAGCTGGCGCCGTGTGCGTAAGAGCCTCACACAGACGCTGAGACCCTTTCTGCCAAACCTTTTTGGGGGGATCGGAATGCGAGCAGCGCCCAAAACCAATTGACTTTTGGTTCTAAGACGTGTCTGGGGGTTTAAGGCTGTAGTGCAATCTCAAACAAACCCAGGCACAACCATCTAAAATGACTGTTGTGTTTTTCTTCTTTTGCCGAAAGAATCGGTTCCCGTCCTGCGGCAGGGTTTGCCCGCCGCTTCTGGCGCTCCATATGGTCCGACCTCGGACGCCACTTTTCGACGGGCGACTTGAGGCACGGCTTGGCGCTCGAGGTCGACTTTCCGGCCGTGAAACCAGGCAACCGCTCCAGCTTTCGTTTAGGAATGAAACTGAATTCTGGTTGATAAACCACAATTCCCGGATGATGCGCGGCGTGGATTTCAGTATGACAACTGGTAAGTGTCCTTGAAGAAGAAATGATTGCTGATCATTGGCTTCTTTCATCTGACTTAGACCTGCACAAAGCTAACTGTCGCGGTTGAAAAATTAGAAAAACAAAAAGAACGGGCAAAAAATAGAACGTCGGCTGGGCCCGGCGATGCCATCCACGTCACAAACTTACGTGGACCTGTCAGGGCCTGGGCGATTGGGCGCCGAGCCGTGCCTTCCGGACCTCTGCCAGGATATCTTCCGCGCGGACCCTGGCTTTTGCAGACTCACTTTGAGGCAGGAGCTGTTAACGTGGCAATTGTTTTTTGTCTCTCTTTGTTTTTTCGTGAGGGGGGAAGGCTTCCTCTTTGCTTTTTGTCTTTCGGAAGGCGGGGGGGTGTTTTTTGGCGCAACATGACATGTGTTTTGCGGTTTCATTGAGAACAAAAGATCGTGTCCCGAAAAGGGGAACCAAAAGGTGAGGCCGGCGGCATGTTGCACAAGTGCTCACTTCCGAGCGAGCAGATCGGCACAAAAAGAAAGACGCCTCTAAAATGATCCGAACCCAAAAAGTGACTCTCAAGTCCAAAAAAGTGAGAAGAGGGATCGTGACCCGAAATGGAGTGACCAATGGCTACATTCCCTCAGCGAGCGGAATGTTGCCAGTCTTTTTCCGGCCTCTCAGACCCATTTGTTTCATTCCCAGATCCCAGGCTTGTACCAACCACGCTACCAGATTGCGAGGCCAAGGGACACCAATTCAGGAAACACGCAACTGCGCCTCGGAACCTGAGAAAAATGTCAGGCGCCATGGCACAAAGAGCCGACAAAGGGCCGACCATGAAGCACGCTGACTCGTCCTTCACGGAAACCGCCAAAAACGGAGAAAAAGAGAGCTCAAGATCCTTTGGGTATGAGAGAATCGCTGGACATTCAGGGTATTTGTGTCCACCTTTGGAGACATTCACCGTCTTGATTTGTGAATCCAGCCTCTCTTCAGGCGGGAACATCTTTTCCAGGTCCACCGGGAATATGGTGCGCCTTGCTCTCGCCAGAAGCCATATGGGGGTGTCTCAAAGTTGGGGCACCCCAACTCTTGGGCTACGGTCCTTTCGGGTTCCCTTCAAAACCACCCTGAAATACAGCACGCCTATGTGACATATGCCAGTATACTTGTGACCTATCCAGCTGGTGCAGGATTTGTTCCATCCACAGAAGGGGGCTGGGTGTATTTTGACATTCATTGGGTCCCGTCCCAAATCCCAAATCCACCAGATTGAGCGCCCAAAACGAAATGAATGACTTTTGGTTCTAGGGTTCGAATTTCAACGGAGGAGCCCTGACATCAGGGTGGGGATTCATGTACCACTTTGGTCCTTCCAACTGACCGATTCCAAGTCTGGGAATCGGTTCCTGAGGGCTCGGCCCGGGTACATTCGGCGGCTCCACGGGAATGTCCTCCGCTTCCCCGTAGAGGTGGCTGATGATGGCTGGCACGCGTCGTGCAATTCCCAGGACCAACCCCGAAAAGGCAAAGTTTTGGGTTGGAAACATTGCATGGCCTCTGTCTTCAGGGCATTCTGAGCTTAAAAGTCCACTTTAAAAAAATGAGGTTTGAGGGTCAGGTTTCAGAGTCCACCCAACCCAGGAACAAGATGAACCCCCATCTGTCTTACCCGATACCCTGAGGCCCGTGACGGGTTGTGTCCCCCTGCTCCAAAAATTGTTTGGTTTCCATCCCGGTGGAGAAAAGGCCTGGTTGTATCTTTTAAGATACGGAGGCAACCTGAGTCTCCCCCCCCTCCCCAACAGGTTTGCTAGAACCTTGTTAGAAGGGTTCTTAGGACGAGAGTTGTAAGACGGGTTCTTAGACGGGTTCTGAGCGAACCTCTCTGGATGGGGCCAGAAAGTGTCTGAATTTGAAGCCCTGCTCAAACTCCAACCCCCGGCCTTTGTCCAAGGGCTCATCGCTATCCTCGTACCCCACGCCTGGCTCATTGGCTCGCTGGCTCGCTGGCTCACGCACTGCTAGGTGAGCCCAGGAGTGAGCCCACCAAAACAGACTGACCAAGACGCGCCAAAAACCTATGGAGCCTGAAAGGAGCTGGGTCCCCAGTCTGGACCGTTCTCCTCCAACCCTCCTTCAGGTTCCGTGCTTCGGGAGTCAAATGGGGGTCCCTGGGCCGCACTCTTTGGTCCCTAACCTTCACCTATCCGAATGGGTTTTGGGCATTGGGAAGGCTCGTTCCGCTCCTCATCACCACCCCAACCATTGAGCCAGTGCAGTGAACCAGCAAACTGTAGCAACCTCCGTTTGGTGAAACCCGTTTAAGAAGACTTCGGCGCGGTTGTTGGAACAAACTTAACCCAACCACCAACCCATTTGCAAGGGCTATGAGCAAGGGAGTGGCTACCACAAATAAAGGTCTCATGAGGAGCAAATCCCTGATCCGAATCCCCCGGCCGATCCTTCCCCAATCCCCCCTCCCAACCCAAAAATGTAAACAATGGGCGGGGCACGGTGGCGCAGTGGCGGAGCTATTCGGATGGCCGCTGCGAGACCGCTGGCATCATCGGCCTGACTTCCGTCGGGGTCTCGGAGGACTTGCTGGGTAGGGCAAAATATGGTTTAAACACCACCTTTAGAAGGTGTGATTCGGGCACGAGCCTGTGCCCAGGCAATGGGTAAGTTGGGGTAAACAAGCCACAAAAGAAAGGTTCCCCAAAAGCAAACCAATCCCCGGTCCCAAAGATCAGGGTTTCCCACACACCAGAGAACAACAACCAAAAAAGGAAACAAACCAAACAAGAAAAGGGTTAACCCGCAACCTTGATCGACAACAGGCCGCACGACTGGTCCCTACCAACCTGGCGGCAGCCCGAGGTCTCTTTCTCCCCCGAGATGCCGTCGGTCGACGCAGGGGTTCGGCGACGCCCATTCGAGGCGCGACGGAACCCAAAATCTTGAGCCAAACACCACCGGTCAGTCACTATCGCGACATCCCTGGTGATGGTTTAAGACATGGCTAATCACACCCCCCTCACGAGGAGTCCGTCATATGACGGGCGGAGCGTGCCATTTACTGATAGGATTTAACTGCTTGCATGTGTCCGCAAACAGCTGGACACTACCGCCGTCAGCGGTGAAGCAAACCCGCAAAGGCAGTTGCGCGACATCCCGGGCATTAAATTCCCGCCACCACCCCGAATTAATCGGGGTAACGCTGTCCAACATACCTTGTGGGAGAGTCCACATGACGGCACTAGGCCACAACTGTTTGCATCAACAATGCAAGAAGTTCAATTCTTATCAGAAGCCATGAAACAAAGGATACCGTATGTTCATCAGTACCCTCGCCTATCGCGGCAAGAAGTACTACTGACCATTCGTACCTGAAAAATGCTTATTCCGCAAACCTGGGAGTACCCTCCACCAGTTTGCTTCCCCTCTCACTCATACTACTTCATGATGAGCAAGACCAGCAGCCGAGCAGCGGTACGGGAGACACATGATCCCCGCGCCTCAGCGGTTCGGGAGGAGCATCACCATCTCCGCACCGCGCCAACCATCGGAGAACGGACGCAAGCCTATCGGCCGCAATCCTCGTGACTCAGCCTATCGGCTATCGTCACGTCTCCTCCGGTCACGTCCGCCCCGCGCACGGTCCCTATCACGATCCCTCTCGGATCTCCTGCGATCATCTCGCCTTCGATCCCGCTCTCGACCGAGTGAGTCATCATCACGACGATCTCGAGCATCGTCCCTCCTCCGGTCACGATCTTCGTCACGCCGCGGACGGTATCTGCGCCTTCTCGATTCTCGGGAATCCCTGGTGTCCACGGTCCTAACGGATCTCCGAGAGGGAGTACGGGACACATCCGAATCCCGACGACCCCTTCCGAGGCGAGAGTTCGTTACGATCTGGTTGAGAGCCTCCAACGCCGAATCATCTTCACCATTTCTGATGAAATCTCTGACCTGCTTATTCAGCACCCTATCGGGCGACATCGTCAGAAAAGCGTTCACCACCGAACTCTCCGGCAACACCAGGAAATGACCTTCCGCCGAGCTCGCAGCAGCTCTCTCCGCCGACTGCAACCTGATCTCACCCCCTTCAGGCTTCTTTGCCATTGCCTTGGAGGCCGTCAAAGGCGCTACCGCATCCTTTGCCGAAGATCTACCTAGCGCGGAATGAAGATCATCTCCACTTGCCTCTCTCGCTGCCGCACCTGGTCTGCTGTCAACGTCATCAGGCCTTGTTGATGCCTCCCGCTTCGTCGACTCCTTCACAGTCTCGTCGGGATCCCAACGGGACTTCCTTTCTCTCTTCTGCCCTTCAGCTGAGCCTCGACTACCGCCGGGAGCATCAGCACCGCCTACCTTCTCCTTCTTGACTTCAACTTTCGGGTCGGCCTGCTTCGTCCCCTTAGGCTCAGCCTTCGGGGCTGAAGCACTCTTCGCCTCAGTCACTGAGGCAGCCTTTCCCTTCGGCTCGGCCTTTGGGACCGGAGTCATCTTAGCCTTTGCGCTTGGTCGGGCTCCTTCAACCGCTATCGCGACCCAAGTCTTCTTCGGTTGAGCCGCAGGGGTATCAACCTCCATCGGAGCCGGTCCAGCATCACCCTTTGCTTTTGCCTGTGGGACAGAAGGACTATCGCCCTTGCCAGACCCTTTCTCTGGCTCTTCACCTGACTTTGGTGGAGGGCCGGAAGGACTACCGCCCTTACCGCCTTTCTCTCCTTTCTTCCCTTTTCCTTTTCCGCCCTTGACGATCGGCTCCTGCTTAGGACCAGGACCCTGCACAGCATGATGCACCGACTGGAGCTCTTCAACGTTCACCTCCAACGGCTCCGGTTGACGACCATCAATAACCGTCCTCACCCTCTCGTCGCTAACGTAGACGAATGGGTCACGGAATGGGGCAGGAGGCTCTGATTGCCCGGCACTGATCGCCTTCTGCACCTTGGCTACCGCCTCCCTCAATCTCTTCTTCTCATCGTATCCTGTCACTGAGACTAGGTACGTCCTGAGTTCTGATATCAACGCGTGACTGGCCAGGATGTCCACGTCCTTCCGATGGGTCGGATACAATGGAGTCAGATGACCCGCCGCAGAGCCAATCACGTACGCCATTGGGATATAGAAGGACAGATAAGTGTCGTGGCGGGCGAACTTCCTAACGGAAGTCGTCATACGCCTACCCCATTGGGCCGCATGAATCGGATTTGCCCGGAAATAATCAGTGACCGAATCAAATCTATCGACTTGATTGGTCTTGATGAGGTGCTTCGCCACCCACTTCTCCACAAACGCGTCCGAGGCCGAAATCCCTGACACATAGGAGAACTGAAAGAGCACCTTTGCCAGCTCATCCCACGCCGCATCGACTCCTCCCTTGTCCTCACCGAGATAAGGGGGCAGCCTAATGCCGCTCTGCACCGTCATCCTCAGGTCAGACGCCATCGAATAGGAAATCAAATTCCTCTTGATAACTCCGACCACCTCGGCTGGGATCCTCTTGGGCTTGAACTGCCTCATACTCTTCACCCAGTTCGGGACGATGGCACATCTCTCGAAGTCATTTTCGTCTGCGTTGGGGATGAAGTTCGGGTAGAACACTGGGAGTGCGCACCCGGGGCACAAATGCATCCCATTAGGCGTCATCTCCGCGCATCTCAAGCAGAAAGTGATGGTCACGTTCAACCTGACTTCCTCACGCGACCGCCTGTGTTCCCCCCTATCGGGGGTGAGGTCACCATAGTCCCAGGCCCGATGGTACACTATCGTGTAATCATCGAACATGTACGCAGCCTTCCACGCGCCCATGTGGATCTCGTTTCGAACAGCAAGGGTCTTTCTCCTTGTCAGGAACACAGGTCCAACCAATGACCAATGCACCCGAAGGTCCACAATGACCACCACGTACCTACCTGAGTAGTTCCGCAGCCTGTCCCTAACGTACCACGACGGCGACACCTCGGCGTTCGGCGCCATAGTTTCCACAATTGGAATCAGGCCCTCATCCAGCCTTCCATCCCCAATGGTCTCGTACGCATCGGGCCTCGTGATCAATATCTCGATCATTGCCTTCCCGTTGCGCCTCATCTTCTGGAGTTGGACTGCCTTCCTGAAGTCGAGAAACTTCATGATGACGTACCCCACCATAGGGAGTTCATTCCAGTGCATCTCGTACATCAGAGATCCGCCAGGTGCATCCTCCTGAGTGTATCTTTGCCTAACGGCGCTGAAACTCATGTCCCGTCCGATCCGCGTGTACCTAACGGCCACCAATCTGGTGCACCCCCGGAGGAGGACACCATTCCCATCGTACATGATCATGAGCATTGTCTCAACTTGCCCTACCGGGAAAGCTTTGATCGCCGGGATGAAGAACTTCCATGACATCTCGGCGTTCTCCATACCCGTGATCTCTCTCAGAAACCAGATAGCTTGGTCACTACTCACCCAGTTTCCAGCCTCCCGTCCAGTTTCCTTCAGCACGTTCTCCTCGAATAACTCCGAGACTCTTTTCGAGTTGATCATCAAACCTTCAAAATCACACGAGAGCAGCTTCATCAACGCCTGAGCCGCCTCTCGTCCTGCGACGGTGCTCGCGGTCTCCTCGTAGTTCGGAACGTACTCGCTCAAACTCGTCTTCGATGGGACCACGATCTGGCAAGTGACAGCCTCATCAGGCACAACCCCAGTTTCCCGCAATTCTGGATTGATCTCCTGCCTATCGGCGAGGTAGTCCTTTCTTCCATCCAGGATCGCGAGGTTGTACGTCATCTTGCTTGCCGCCACACTCGGGCGGAAATTCCTGCTTGCGTCAACCTGATCGGGCGCAAAGGGCCCACTGGGAGCAGATGCACTCACCATTGGCGCCCCTCGCCCAGAGCACAGGTGCTTCTTGTGGAAGTTCACCATCTCATTCAGCTGCGACAAGGCGTATGCTCGATCCTCCAGTGACGCACTCTTCATCCCTGCCTCAGTGAGAGGAGCTTCAGGCTTGTCATAACTCGCCTTTCCGCCCCATCTAGCCGCGACGAGTTCAGCAGACGTTGCAGCGTCGAGCAAGTTTCCCGACCATCCAGGCATGTCACTCAGCCTCTTGGTCAGTGCGTCTATCGACGCAGTCAAGTCTTCGTTTGTCACTGTGTGTGGGTCGACCTTCTCCCTGTCCTCCTGACCAACGTCAGGGAGCCTGAAATCCCCGCGGATGGCCTCCATTGCGGCCCTCTCTGCCTCCTCAGCCTCCTCTTGTGTGGCCACGGCCCTGGGAATCAATAGCGCTGCCTCAGCAGGCAACGGCTTCTCCATGTTGATCGGATTATTCTTGGGAAGAATTCTTCGATCATCTCCCTCCCCACTGTACACGTATTCCGGAGCGGTCTTGCGGTACTCCTCAAAGGTAGCCCCTCTGTAGTTGCTGATCTTGCTCGGGTCTGTCTTCCCAGCCTCAGTACCCCGAGGTTTGGGCTCGCCCGTTCCAGCAGAACTCTTCTTGGAGCCTTCCTGATCCACCTCCATGTCACCTTTCTTCTCCATGGAAAGTTTCCCAATGTCAGGAAGTGTCACATCATCATCCTTCCCCGACTCGGCACCCCTATTGGGGGCCGGCTCGGTCCTTGGTTGCCCAGAAGAGCTCGCCCCTGATTCCACCTCATCCTTGTCATCCACATGCGGTCGCTTTCCCCACACGATCTTCGTCTTCGGCTTCAGGGGAATGGCGACACCTCCAGCCATATGGTGCCAGGCCAAGTGGCCCCTTCAGGGTCATCTTCGAACCAGGATCTCCCGAACGGGAGTCCATCTTCCTATCGGAAGTAGACCCTGAATGTGACAATGCCGACACATGAGACAGCATGATCTCAGCCGCTGATTGCGCCAGTGTGTCGGGCATCTGCTCCCTCGTCGGGATAGTCCGCAGCTCCGGAGCGAGGTGACTGGCTATCATGCTGAAAGGCGCAGTTCCCAACCGCTTGCCTAGTACCGCTTCGTTCAGCGCGTTGAAGTATTTCTGCAACTTCTCCAGCATTGCCGTCGCCGCCATCAGCTGGGGGTGGAACATAGGCATACGCCATGCGCGCCCAAGGGCGCAATCCACGTGCGATGCGATCGTGGTGATCGTCCCCACCAGCAGATGTGATGATGCAATCTCCGGCACCCACGTCGGATCGTCCAAAGGAATGCACTGACCCGTCTGCGCGTTTAGCAAGGTTGCCCTTACTCCTGGCGCTCGGAGACAGTCATACGCCCTGCGATTTGGGTCGCTAACGACTCCACGAACCATGTAGTCATCCCGATCGGGCATATCTGCCCAGTCCCCCGGAGGTGCTCGTCCATGATGGTACTTCGCCTGAATGTCCTGCCTCATCCCTAACGGGATGTGGGCAGCCTCAGACGCCACCTTCTTCATGTTCCATTGTTGATCACCCCATGGCGTAGACTTCCGATCTCGAGGATTGATGTACTCCTGATCGATCCTCCCAGCTGCTCGGGAAGCATCCAATGCTCCGTACATGTAATCGTTATGCACGGCTCGATCCAACACTGCACTCCACTCGCTATCGCGATTAGGGAAAACTATGTGGCTGGTCTCGCTTGCCTTCTTCCACTCCTCGGCGGTAACCCGCCCTTGAGTGATCGCCTTGTTCCGAATCACGGCATAGATGAAGGGCTCACCGGCCTCTCTCGCCAGGACATGCTGAACGATGAACCTCCTGTTTGTCCGGTTCTCCGCCGGCCTCGCCGAAGTCCGTGAGCCCCTAGATGACATGTAGGAACTATGCTCACGATGATGCCGAACCTTTGCAGGCTTAGGTCAGGTGCTTCCCCCGGGTGTTCCGGGTAGGGCGTGTTCGCATAATTGCGCATGCCCCCTCGTGACTCCTGGGTCGAAGCCGCCTTTGGGGTCACTGCGGTATCCCGCAGATCCCCATCGTCGTCCGTGTACTTGGGAGCGTAGGAAACCGGCACACCTGGACCAGCCTGATTCGGCGTCTCATCCTTCTTCTGGGTGTCAACAGGATCCTGATCCCTACGTCCTTTCCTACCGGGCGACGCTGCTCGCACCGCCGCAGACGGTTCCGCGGGTTGTTCGGTCGTGGCTGCAGCGTCCTGAGGCACCTCAGCCTCCCTATCGGGAGTCTCTCCCTCGCCTTCAGCGGGAATGTTCGGCCTCCTTCTCTGGCTCCATCTCAACGTCCCCGGCGAACTCTTGTTGCTCGGCCTCAGTCGGTCCCTCACCATCGTTGAAGGTGTCCGTGGGGAGATCGATCCCTTCCCTATCGGGCAGGAGATCATCAACCTCAGTGGATCCACCTGTGTTCTCCTCCTCGATCGTCGCTCTGGGCGCCCGAAGATTCGATGACCATCGATTTCCAACTTCGGTCGCAGTGACCTGAGGGGAAGAAACCCTCGGACTCCGAGGTGGGTTCGGCGGAGACTTCGGTCTCGCCGATGCCAGCATCTCCTTCGTGACTAACGCCTTGGGAGGGGCTTTCGGGCCAGCGGAATGACCTTCCACACGGTGACCTGCGTCGGACGATTGCCCACCAGGGGTTACGCCTATCGGCGGCCCTCCCTGAGCGGCATCCGTCATGTTGACATCCTCAGAGTCAGACATTGAGCCGCCATCACCCATCTTCGAAGAAGTATCCTCCTTCAGATGCTTCAAAATGTTGTCTCTGATGTACAACGTGGTAGCGCCAGGCCATGTGGTCCTAGTCAAGGAGAAGAGGTCCGGGACAGCCGCAAGATAGGCCGGCACCACAATCCATGCCCTCTGGACTGGCCGGTTCCTGCCGTAGTTGTCAACTTCACTCCCCCACGACACAGCGTCGGCTGAAACCACTGGGATCAGATTCATGCGGATATCACTCATCTTAAACTGGATCTCCTTCTGCATGTGAATCCCCTGGTCGCCCTCTCGACCTAACGATCGCCCCGGGCCACAAACCATCACCTTCACCTTGTTGCTGAGCGCGTTCAGCGACTCTACGTCCTTACTCCACACGGTGGCCGCATCGCTTCTTGCCCTCCACGCGTTCCTCTCCCACCTGTACAGGTAGGAACCACGGAAGCCGAAGACATACAGGTCGGACTTCGCGGCGTCCGCGTTTCCGTACTTCTGGACGCACTCCTCCGTCCGCTTGTCCAGCAAATCGTATGCCTTGTCGATCATCATCCGAAGGGATGTCTCCTCGTTATCACGAGTACTGGTCACGTAATGCACCTCATAGTTCTTGAACGGCCGGTTATCCGGGGAACCCCTCAACCTATCGTTCTTCGTCCTGCACGTGAGGATATTCTCCGCCAATACTGCTGGGTCCATCCCTTTCTTGTTCTTCGTCGATGCAGTGTTAAACGTCTGATCCAGCAGGTAGAACACGGTCGCATCCGGGGCCGCGGGCTCCTCCTTGTACACCGGGGGGCCGTATCCGGCCTAAGGCCGCAGCGATCCTTACCGCAGCGCCCGTCCCACTAGCCGCTAAGCACCGAAGCAAGATTACCATCTTGTCTTGGCAGCGACTCATCTCGCTCAGCACGATGGATGGGTAGATAGAAAGCATCACATCCGCTAACACGGCAGTTGCCCATGCGTCCCACTGCCTCTCCATCTGCGCAGAATCAACCGCCACACGGGAGTATCCTCCCCTTGGCAGCTCTACTGTCGGTGGAACAACCTTTCTGTTCCTGATGAGACGCATCACCTTCCTGGCTTGCTCAAAACACTCGAGCTCCCTCGGGATGAGCGCTCCCCGTCCGGCGGCCCGTGCTTCCTCCTTGGCCTCGGTGAAGTACCCCTTCGTTAGGGTGATTTCAAACGTCTCGCCTCGAATCGCCTCATGCATGGTCGACTTCGGCACTATCTTGGCAAAAAGTGCACCGCCATCCGCCTCGGCAGCCTGTGGTGTTCCTGGAGCAGCACGCATGTTTTCCTCTTCAACTGATAGACCTATCGGTCCCATGTAGTTCTCAGGGAAGAACTTGTGCATAGCCCACACGACCGATGGAGCATGCGGATTCCATTCGACGAACGGGTTGTAGTACTGCAGGGTGCTATCGCCCCCTGAGTTGCATAGCTCCACGAATTGTGAGTCTGCCGCAGGCTTCTCGAGCTTGACGCAGATTCCACAGATCCCCAGCCTCGCGTTCGGGAACACTCGCTGGGCCCCTCTCTTGACGCCCTTCAGGTAGGGATTGTCGCTGAACAGGTTCTCAGCCTCGTCCGGCTGCGCGATGCAAATCCCGACCCTCGCCCACGTGTTCTGACCGTAGTGCGACAGAGTGCTGTACCCCAGGGCCTCAACCGCCTTCAAAGACGTCCATACACCTACCGCTTCATCGCTCGCGGTGGACGCAGTAACCTGCATACCACCCAGAATGCTCCACAATGAGGATTGCGAAGTTCCATGGATAAGGACCTTCTCAGTATCCGTCTGGCCTCTGAAATTGATGGCCAAGTCGAAGAATGCCCATCCGTCATCGGGACCAATTTCAACAGCAGTGGTACTCGCCGGGTTCTTAGGCGAGATCCTCAACACCTGTCTATTGTCCCAGTTGATGGCATCACTCAAGGAAGTGACCACACCTGACATGTGTCCCATCGCGTGCAGGTATCCCCGCATTCCTGGCTTATCGGCCGTTGCGAACTTCTTGACCAACGGGGCCGATGATAGCCGCCGTCCCGAGGAACACCTAACGATCTCCTCCCTGTTCCTCCCCTCAGTCAGCATCATCGCATCGACGACCACCTCCGGAGGAGTGAACAACGCGTTCGGCCTCTCGCTCATCCAGGCACGGAGCGCATGGAAATGGTGCTCCGCATCGCCGAAATCATCTCCGCTATACAGAGGGTGATCCCCGAATGCCACCTCGGCCTGATCAGCGACCGTCTTTACCAAGGCCGTCTGCTGATGAACCGTCTTCCATTCCGGCCAGGATTTCGGGTCACCTACCCACATCCCGCCGCATGGTTGAGCGGCTGGCTCAGTACTGCTGTCCACGGGTAACGCATTCTCCTCGAACGCAAAGACAGCGTGATAAGGAAGCAAGAAAGCAGGGTCCGTTGGAACCGCAGCGCACAAGATGGCCGCCAAGTGCACGGCGTTCATCTCTGTGACCTCCACACTCCGGAGTTTCATTTCCGCCACTATCGCAGCAGTCCTGACCGCACGGTACCGAAGCAACTTTTCGTGTTCCGGCCACGCCAGGTGGGATTTGTCGAGCTTGTCCTTACTGATGTGGGATACCCTGCCAACCAGTTCATCGAACTTCGCGGCACTGTCATCCTCAATCAGCTGACCAGCCCTCTCCATATCTGGATCAATCGTGGTGAGCTTCGGATCCCGTCCCTTAAACCCCTTAACTGTCCACTCGCGGTATCCCGCAAGCAAACAGTGGGCCACGGCCTTCGGCTTCTCCATGCCCAGCCCCATCGCCAGGTCCCAGGACGGCCGCGGAGGCGTCGCCATGCAGCGCCCCATGCCCATTCCGCCAGCCGCCGCCATGCGTCAGCAGGTTCGGGCCACCGGCCACGGAACCACGGATGAACCAGGAACCCAGCCTACCGGCCAGAATTCCCCTATTCCTCGGAAGGCTCAGCCTATCGGCCAGAGACCCTCTTCCTAGAACAAAACCTCAAAGATAGAGAAATTGACAGAGTCTGTCCTTCACGAAGCAGAATAATCAAACCTTACTAACAGGCATATCTGCCTCATGCTTTCATTCTGGTCTGTGAGCGCATTGGGCTGCCTGTGAATGTGGTGCGGTTGCCCGCGCATGAGCCAGCTTGATCAAGCAAATGCTACGCGGCAACGAAGTTATTCAACCACTTCCCAACAGCAAGCATTCGGTCATGCTGAGAGAGGGTATCCCCTCCTCGCATCTTGCAAGTGCTCCAAAACGAATTGAATGACTTAGAAGAGAAGCACCTAAACACGACACCATGTCTCTTGAGACCGCATTGGCAAGCACAAACAGACCTGCAATCGAATCCATGCATGGTGGCGATCCCTTCAACCTCACCTTCCTTCAAGATGTTGCATTTAGGTCGATAGAGGATGATAGGAACACATCCACAGGTCCGAGCATCACAAGCCAAGTTGAACCTTTGCCTAACGGCGACATCGGTCCTATCCCTAAGCTTTCTGGTCTGTCCCCACTTCCCAGTCCTGGAATCAACCCTATCGGGTGCAAGATCGTTGAGAACAAGTACAACATAACAAAGGCTATCGCCTTCAATCCTACCAGACCGAATAATGTGGTTCCTGTATCCAGGAGCAACTTGAAGCGTGACAACCCTGCAGAGATCACTATGAGCAAGAACATCGGCTATCGCCTGATCCGCAATAATAGTTTTCTCGCTTCTTTTCCCTCCTTTTTCCTCGTCAATCACGACTCCCTCGTACTCGGAGAGTAACCTTTCCATTAGCCGATTGAAACCGGATTTTGCACCTGATTCCATGCGTACCCCCCTAAGCGGGGGCAGTCCAGGAGCGGCAGGGGGCTTAAGACAGGGTTGGGTGGGTTGGGCCAAATATTCCTGCAGGTATCCCGGCAGGAACATACCAAGGGTGTGCAGATTTCTATTCCACACGACCTTGTCAATGCAGGCCTTAGTGAAAATGTCTGCACCTTGGTAGTGAGACGGGCACGCAACGAACCGAAAAATTCCATCATTAAAACGTTCGTTGAGCCAAGAGATGTCAATGCGCTGCGTCCTTGACATATAGCGCATGTTGGGATTATTCCCAGTTATAACGATTCGGCACGCCGATTCGTTATCCTCCAGCACGTTGATAATGAACGGCTGGGTCTCCTTCCCCTTCCCAATAGCGTGCTGCCAGAGGGTAGCTAATGCCATTCCCTCCTTAGACACTCCATGGTCGAGAGCAACAATCTCCGCTTCAGGAGTCGACTTCGAAACGGAAGTCTGTTTCTTGCTTATTCCAGTGATGGGCATGTAGGTCCTAGGACCCACAAGGCAAATAAGCACTCCCGATGTGCTCTTGGAATCAGTACGATCCCCAGCCAGATCCGCATCACAGTAAGCAACCAACTCAATGAACTCTGGGCTATCGCCCACCCAACCGTACAAATGAAGGTCGAGCGTAGAGTTCACATATGAAATTAACCTGTGGAGCTTGCGGTCACACAGATGATTCCACTTCGTGACCCGGCTGGCTAACGCCTGCACGGGACGAATCAGGTCATACCTGCCCATCCGAGCCCCGTAGAGAACTTTCATCAGCACCGCCGCCGCGTCATTCCCGAGGCATCCTGGCTGCGCATTGACGGTCTCCATGTCCATCGCCTGGTTGAAGAGCTTGTCAAATTCAGGATTGACGGAATTCTCGTCAAACTCCGGCTTGCTCTCGTCCAGGAACGGAGTTTCAACCTTCTGCAGCTTCTTCGGGTACTTTCCCTGACACAGCTCAATGTATCTATCGACACACGCCTGCATGAAGCTGCTCTCGCTGTACTTGATGAACCTTATCGTGGTTTCCGGCTTGGGGATGTCCTTAGAGAGTAACCCCTCTGGACCAAACCTCAAGTCGGGTTGCTCCTTATCAGGAGGATTGCCGACCGTCCACGCCAGTCTCGGGTCAAAGTGACCCTTGACCACCTGTTGCGTGAATTCGTGCTCGCAGCCAAGATATCTCTTGAGCTGCCTTGGTTCCTCCATTTTGATGACCTTCGAGATCAGCGCCCATCCTTCTGCGATGTTCTTCGCCGGCCCACTCATCTTGAAGTCATCCACGTACACGACAAGGAAGAGGTCGAGCTCCTCATGCCTAAACACGCTGGCCCAATCCTTCACCTTGACGTATCCGACTTTCTTCAGCATTGCCTCGCAGTGCTGTTCCCAAAAGGTACCAGCGTCCGGATGTCCATATAGTGCCTTATACCTGGGATTTCCGCTGCTGTCGAACCACTCAGGTGGCCACTGGTCACGAGGAATCCTCACCCAAGTCTTCTTTCCCTTCAAGCGGGCCTGAGTGTACGCAGACTCCCCATCACTCACTTCCAGAAGATTCCCTGGGAGTAACCCGTGAGCATCACCCATCTTACCCGCCGCCATAGTGGCGGGGCAGGAGGTGTTCTCGGAGAACAAGGCCCAATGCCCGATCTCATCACGGACGAAACATCCCTCGAACACGACTCGCCCTTTGTATTT
The DNA here is from genome assembly GCA_963377175.1 of Effrenium voratum. Taxonomy (NCBI): domain Eukaryota; class Dinophyceae; order Suessiales; family Symbiodiniaceae; genus Effrenium; species Effrenium voratum. The sequence continues at coordinate 277,969 of CAUJNA010000090.1, forward strand.
GCGATTCGGATCGTCCTCCGGCAGCTCGTGATTCTTCTCGACGCAGATGTCGAAAATCCTACCAACATGGATCTTCTCCCCTTCCTTACGTGCCTTGGCCGCAACATCATGCCATTCTTGGACAGTCGACAAGTCCCAGCATCCTTGCGAAGTTAACTTGTCCCACTCCTTCTGAAGAGCGGCCTTAGCCTTGGCATTTCCAGCTTGTTCCTTCTTGTTTACTGGCCTAGCGACACAAGCGTACAAGGGAGGAAAGACACCCGAGCTCTTTGGCCGATGAGAGAGGGATATCTCCCCCCTGGGCATAGAGAACTCAAAGGTCTTTCCATCAGATCCAATCGTAGGAGCGGCAGCAGCTATACCAGTGCTTCCGAAACCAGCGGATCCCCGATCGGTTCCCCGCTTGGCTTTCCTGGGAACGATGGACGCGTCAATGAGCATAACGCGCTCCAATACGATCTGCGCAACACGGTCCCCAGGATTCACGATGAAGTCCTCATCCCCATGATTGAAGAGGATGACCTTAACTTCCCCGTCGTAGTCGGGATCAATGACCCCACCGCCTACTGCGATCCTGTTCTTCACGGCTAGTCCTGACCTGGGAGCTATCCTAGCGTATACCCCAGTGGGCATCTCTATCGAGATTCCGGTGCTAACCAAACCTGACCCCCCTGCGGGAATACACGCTCCCTCAGAGGCATAGGTATCCAAACCCGCACTCCCCGAAGTAGCCCGCGTCGGGATCTTGGCAGTCTCGCTGTTAAGACTAACGTACAAGGTATTCGGCTTCTTCTTCCATCGCTGTTCAACAGGGTCAACTTCGACCGGCATTGCACTCGCGACCTTCTTGAACGTGCCATCTGGATACCACGCCCTAACGATAGCCTCGCACATTTCACTTGGATAGAGGGCAGTTGTCGGGGTAACCGATCCCTCAATGCGTGCATGAAGGTATCCCTTCTCGTGCTTGCACTTCCGACCTGACAGCTCATCAATGAGCTCCTTGGAGGTCGTCGCAACCTTCCACTGCTTCCTGATCGGCATACCGTCCTTATCCTGCATACCGAAGTCACAGCCGTCAAAATCTACGGTCTCGACATCAGGATCAGCAAGAAACCTCTGCATGAACGGTTGCTTCCACCCAAGACAGTGTCTAGGCCATTCAAATGCAACCTTGCCCCCTCCTCGCCTAACGGCTCGGGAGGCCCGCAGGAATGCTGCAAACATCACCTGAGAGTTTCTTCTTAGATCATTCAGGTGGGATGCAAATTCAGCGCCGTGGATTGAAAGGTTAACGTACTGCCATGTACTCCACGGTCCACACGGAATTGACGCCCAGAGATCACACCCAGGATTATCCTCGATGATCGCAATGAGCCGACTAACGTCCTTGGCCTTGGTGATGTCAAATGAGCCAATGTGAACGCGAATTGCCTCGCCTCCACACTCCATCATCACTGCGGATAGACGTGAGTCAGGTTCACACGCAAACTCGATGAGGAGCCTACGGCCGGGCGCTGGAGCGGCCGGGTCCCTATCGGGATGTTCTCGGCGTCGTTCTTCCCTTAGGGATAATTCCCGTTCGGTTTGAACATATATCTCCCGCGATCGGGCAGACATCTGTCTCCAACTGTCGGCGTCGATTGAGTTAGGCTTTCCTGTGCCGGCGTATGGCCGCTCACGCCTATCGGCAGATTGGCCATAGTCGATCTTGTCTCCGTGCAGTTTGTGACTCTTCTTTGAATCTCCGGCATGCTTCGCTCCTTCTTCCTTTGGCTTGAACCTACCATGGGGAGCGCATCCCTTATCGAAAAGGATGGTCACACCAGTCCAAAAACCACGCGTGAAGTGCCGATGGTTAGGAGCATCGTGGTGACGATCGTCCCTTATCCAATTTCCAACGGCATCAAGCCCCCGCATGTGAGTGACCCTAACGGTGTCAAGCTCCTCATGCGAAGGACCACCAGGAGGAAGGTCCTCGTTTGTTGCTCCGAAGAACTTCTTCCGCACCTCAACGTGGATACGATACCAGGCACTGTCCTCGTCGTGCCGCTCCCAGTAATCTGAGATGCATGCGTCACCACCTCCTTGGACAGCCTTGCTCTGATTGGCCCCATCGGATTTGGAAGAGCTATCGCCCCCCTCGTCCTGTCGGTTCATCGTCATCATCATCATCAGGATCATCAAATCGACCTTCATCAAAGTCGAATTCATCCCTGATCTTCCTACTCGGCTTAAGGTCGGCCCTTCGGTCAGCTATCGCCTCCCGAATGGTCCGGGTCCTAGCATCATAGGATGCCAACATCGGGAACACGTAGGGCTCCTCAGGGTTCTTCCAGATGCGCTTGACCTGAGACCCCTTTGGATGTGCTCGAGATCAGCAACGAGATAGTCGCCCTTCCACAGGCCCCCTGGTTCTAACCGATAGCCCAGAAATAGGCCTGGCTTGGACGATGGGGCGAACTTTGGATCTTCCTCTATCTTGATGAAGTCCCGCTCTTTCTTCTCGGCGGGCAGGGCAGTGGTGACACTTGTCTCTTCAACCTCTACCTCATCAATGGGAACAAAGTCCGGTTCGTCGTTGCACTCGGGTTCGTACTCCTCGTTCTCATAGATCTCGGCCTCATCCTCATCGATCTGATCAAAATCACAGTCGAAATGAGTTTCTCCAGTCCATTCGTGGTTACCTCCACGGTCGTTTTCGGCCTGGAGCCAGTTTTCGTCAACAACGAATTCGGTCGATCCGTCCAGATAGTTGAGGACTGTGCTCCGCCTCCTGCCAAGGTCTTTGATCTTGACTGGACAGCTCGTCCCTATCCGGATAAAGAGCTCGGTTCGCGCTTCAACGTGGACGCGAGTGAGAACCTTCTCGTCTTCATTTGCGATCCAGTGGTCTCCTCCCTCATTAACGTCCTCTGAGTCGACCTTTCCAGCGTGTCTGAAGTCGTTTTGGGCGTTTTGAACTCCCCCCTTTCTATCCCTGCGAATTTTGGGAGCAATGGGGTAGAAGCCGACCAGACAACCAAACGGCAGAATGACTCCGCTGAAGTTCCCGTCACCGTGACGTCGCATCCACGGTGATCCCTCACCGCGATTTTCAATATTCCTTGCCATGGAAAAATGCCTAACGGCAAATGGCCACCATCGAGGTTCAAATCCGGCTTGACGCAGGAGCACACGTGCCCCATGGAGGACAAGCTTGACCTTATTCTCGATCAGGCCGTTGGTCTTGGGCATGCCCGGCGTGGAAAGTCGGTGCAATGCACCAAGCGTAGTGACAGCATTCTTCAGCTCTGGGGCCTGGTCGCTGTACACTAACTTCAGAGTTTGCCCCCCTGCAAACCTGCGAAATGCCCCCAGCGCACTGCTACGGGATCTGGATTGCACAGGGAGAACCTCGAGGTAATCAGTAGCGAGGTCATAGAACACTATCGCGTCTGCCTCGCCATGAAAGCCTCGATCCTTCAGTCCTCTCAACACCATTGTGTCAGCGGTGGTTAGGTCCCCGAAGCTCACCACGTCATGCGCGGCAGCACCACCTTTGCGGCGAAGCTTGACATTCTCCATTTTCGCTCGCTGACAGTGCGGGCAATAGGGGTTCTTCGGGAGATGCGTGAGCATATGACGGAGCGTCTTAGCATCCGCCCTCCACTCAGCCTCTGTGCGTAGCCCGGAGAGAAAGTTTATCTCGACAATGTCACCATCATCCCCTTCCCCTGAGCCAGGAAAAGGTGGTGAGTGGCGATCGCCCTCACCCCCCTGTTCTGCCTTTCCGGGAAGAGCAACGGTCTCGCACTTGACCTGAAACCATGTCTCACCCGTCCAAGGAACATCAGCTGCTATCGCATGCTGATCTCTTTCGGACAACTCCCACAGATTGTCGACCAGCACCTCATGGGTAACCCCATTTCGGTGAACGATTGTTTTCCTGTAGTTGTCCAATTGATCGACCCTAACGGGACAATCATCACCAGTCGGCACAAACTTCGCCTTTCGCGGAAGTCGGTGCTCCTTCACAACATGGCCGGATCGCTCCGTGCGCCAGGTGTCCTGTAGTTCACTCTTGACCATTAGTTCAGACTTACATGGCGGAACCTCGCTGACTTCGAGCCCTTGATATGCCGCGCCGGGGGCAGGCATAGCAGGAAGTGGTTCAGCATCATCGAGAGTGGGAGAAACGAACTGAGTGTCACCATGAGGAAGGTACGGCACGTTATTGACGACATCCAATGCCACCGTGCGGCCCGAAGGACATGTGAGAGTAGGCTTGCAACCTGCAGTCCACACAAACGAGTACCCCATGTCCATACAGCGCTTTCCAACGGATATGATGGATGGAGTAGACTCAAGGACGTGTGCCTCAATCACCTCGTCCAGGTTGCCGACGTCAGCATCAACACGACCAGCGGTGCGAGTCGCCCCGTTGGCGGTGTGCAGCGCGTGAGTGTGTCCGCCTTTGGCAATTAGGGCCCTATCGGGTCCTTTCAAATCACCAAGACCTACCAGATCCATTGGGCAACCAGTATCTACCAGCCACCTCACCCCGCCGTAACCAACGGGTGCAGCAACCTTCTGTGTGTATTTCGGCTTTCGAACAACTCGATGTCCCCGCACATCTCCAGGGTTGGTGTCGATGTCTTCGTCGTTGTCTAAGAGCACTTGGGCGTGAACAGCCGCAGCTCTTATCAGAGCACTTTGAACCTCCCTAGCAATTTTCTTGCGAGAAGGGAACTTGATCGCATTGGGATGGCCGTATCCAGCCTCTCGACAGCGATTCACGACTCTGCCCGTATTGTCATTCTCAATTGAGACAACAAACACATCAGGGAGATCGGGGATCTGGACTCCCAGAGGTTCCCTATCGGGACCCTTCGGGAAGTACTTGTTCCTCCAGGACAGCACAACCTCCGCATCATCGCAGTACCAAAAAGTCGTCTTGGTATCACTTCGCCTAGGGAGTCTCCTGAACAAGGACTCTCGGCGATCACCGAAGTTCACCCCGATATCCTCGATCACGGTCCCATTTGCGTCAACGGTCCGTCTCCAAATGACTTGGTCCCATTTAGGACCTCCACCAGTAGTACCGGAGAAGAACAACGCGCCTCGCTCGCTTTTCTCCCAACTGCTAACGCAAGGAGGGAGGCAACCCGGTGCAGACCCACCGGTAGCTGGGGCAACAGCCCACATAGCTGGACACGCCACAACAACACGGTTGGCCTCAGGGTAACGGCCCGCCCCGCCTAAAAATCCGTCAATCCTTGAGCGGGGCTGTCGAGACGCCTCGCCTCCCTATCGGGAGGACTGGGCGTAGGCGATCTAGGGGTATCCCCCTCTTCATCCTCAACAACCGGACCAGCAGTGGAACGAGGCGTGATAGGCTTCGTGCCTGGTGGTGGCTTCTGATGCAGGTACTTGCACGGCTGAGCTGTGCACTTGCCATACATCCAGTCGTAGCAGTATCCGAAGAACATAGGCCTGTCCCTAACGGGCCTATCACCAGTCCTCGGTGTAGAGGGTGCAGCAGGGTTCCTTGGGCTCTTGTCGTGCTCGAACCTGCACTCCCGGCCATACTGGCACTTCCCAGTCTTCGTATACTCCCAGCATACCCGATCAGCAGGCCCAGCGGGGGACTGTCTTCTCGGCGTGTGCGCTTGTCCCTCTGACTGCCTCTTCCAGGAGAAGCTCTGTCTCTCTGACTGCTTCTTCCGGGCGAAGATGATCTTGGCTTCCCGTCGGGTTTCCCATCCCTTCCGGACCTAACTGACCTTGAAGGGCTCGGGTCGCTTTTCCTCGCGAGTGGGTCGTATCTTCGAACAACCCCAGGAGCTCCAGGATGCCGATCCCTTTCACGAGAGTGCGAGCCCGACCGGGATCTCTGCTCATGAAAGGTCTGATACATCTGAAGCGTGTTCTGTCGCTTCTGCCATCGCTCAACACAGTCCTGACAAGCTTTATAGAGCCATGGAAAAGACCTAACGGTCTCATCGCGATCCCACCTCATCAATGTCAGGCCGCATACAGCGTAGATGGCGAACGTTCTCAATGAACACGGCTAGCAGCACCCCATCATCGATCTTCCTCTTGATCCCATACATGAGATTATCCCAGGTGCTCAGATAACTCCAGAGCCTAGCCTCGTCATCGGAGTGACCTGTCTGTCGACATTTGAGACTGGTCTGGTCGTCCTCGACTCCAGTCTGCAGATGGTTCAGCAAGAGCTTCAAGATCTGCCTTCCCTTGATGCCCTGAGGAGGGGTCATGTTCTGAGCAGCCTCTGTTAAGCGATTCATCTTATCCCTAACGGCCCTCGTCTTGATGCAATCCCCGATAGCACTCGTGAAGTTGGAATCCAAGACCGGATATTTGCAGGGCCCTCCAAGAGCGTCATAGTCGAGCCTTTCAGTCTCTGAAATCCACGCTAACGCGTAATCAGAGTCAAAACTGAAAGCGTTCCTGACCCTCTCCTTAACCTCGGAAATCCATTCCCGAAGCTTATCAGCTGTCGGTTCAGGAGGCAACGTGATAGTGTTGCATTTGTGATGGTACCGATCCTTATCAGCAACGGTTGAAATCAGGGCCCCTATCGGGGTACATGACGTGATCCTGCAGCTCTCACACAGCCTAGCCGGTAACGGACAGCATATTTCACAAGCCCTCATTCCACAACCAACGCATGGGACCAAAGGAGGGCCGGTAACGGGGACCCTGAGGTTACACTTGGTGCACCTGTCTCGCCCGTCGTCTCCTCTGATTGTTTCAGGAAGAAGACCGCCATCCCCCGGCCTATCGGCACCATTTGCGCCATAGCCATGGCACTGACCCGCTCCAGGATTACTGGCATGCCCGATGCTTGCAGGGTAGCCTGGAGCAACATTGGGCTGACTAACGCCAGCACCAACGCACTGTAGACACCACCCCCAAAGGCTGGACCATAGAAACTCGAACCACACTGGTTGTTCTCAGTTCCATGAGAGTCAGCAGCACTACCATAGAACCTGGGTGCTCCACCAGGGTATCCCCCGGTAGGAGCCCCACCACTCGGGCCTCCAGGAGGTCCAGCGGGACCTTGGCCTCCGCCGGGATGCCCAGGTTCTGGTGGTGGAAATGTTCCGCCCCCACCTTGGCCGGATGGTCCGCCTTGCCCACCTCCTCCCCCAGGAGGAGGAGGAGGGGGCGGTCCAGCTTCAGCGCGAACATGCCGAATAAAACAGCGCGCACATCGCTCGAGGCCATCACTGCCAAAATGACTGTGATCCTCACAGATGTGGTTCCCACACTCCGTGCAGGAATACATAGAGACCTCCTGGGCACTTTTACGACATGCCCAACATTTCATCTTCAAGAAGTGACAATTGCAACAGTCCCCATCGTCGCCCCGGCAAAGCCTGCAAAACTCACGATTGCACGTAACACACGAGAATTCAGCGTCCGGGTGCCTACGGTCGTTGGGATCATCGAGGGCACAGATCTTTGGCGCACCTGGGCCACCGGTACCGGGAGCTCCTCTTGCGGCCGGTGCCGAGGCCCGTCCACGATCGGATGGAGTTCCAGGGGTCCTCCAGCTATCGCCGGGACTCTGGATATCGGCACGAGCTCTACTCAGGAGTCCTCCAGCTAGCCGGGACTCTGGATGTCGGCATGGGCCCTATTACCCCTACCACCTCCTGGATGACGGTCTGGGTTCGGAGAGACGCTCCCGCTATCGCGGATCGGCCTATCCAGGTTCGGAGAAATGCTCCCGCTATCGCGGATTGGCCTTTCCCTCGATTGCCGACTCCGGACCTCAGATCCCCTATCGGGGACGGCAGCAGGCCTCGGGCTCCTATTTTTACCCACATCCCTGTCGGGGGAAACAGAAATGTCCGGACTCCTATTCCTACCCACACCCCTGCTGGGAGAAACAGAAATGTCCCCCCTTGCGTGCGCGCGCGGGGGCCATCCCTCGCACGCCCTGGCGGTGAATGCACCCTCACTCCTGCTTCTGCTGTCAGCCCTCTCCCTATCGGGATGAATGGGATGCCTGCCTGCATGAGAAGGATCGACCCTACCGGGCACATTTGGCAAAACATGATCAGCCAAATCAACACCCCCGCCCGGTCTCACCGGAAGGCCAGTACCCCGACCGTTACCTTCTCCGGGAGTGGGCGTCGGAGACCTGATTCTATGTCCCTGCCCCGCAAAAGCATTGTATCCAACATTCCGTCTTTCTCTGGGTTGTTGAGGATTCATCTGATTGTCCTGGACACCCTGAATAATGCCAGCAGCCTCATCAACATGACCTTCAATTTCAGAGAGCTGAGCCATGATTCTGTTGTTCACTCCATTAAGAGTACGCATGTTACTCTCGACAGTAGTGATTCTCCGCATTGCGCCTTCAAGCGTGTTCCGAAATGAATCGAGTTCACGCCTAACGGCAGACCGCGCTTGATCACTATTCGCAGGGAGATTACGGATCTGTCTTCTGATGTCATCAAGGACCCGGTTCAGAATTCCCGATCTCGCTTCATACTGCTCAACATGGGATTTCACGGTCTCAAATCTCGCATGACATCGTCATGATCCCGATGTTGGCGTTGAACTCCGCGAGATAGATCCTGGACCTTTCGATTGACCTCGTCAATTGCTTCATGCCAGTCCTGCGGGGAAACAGGCCCTGATGGTATATCGACCGCCTGGGACCCCTCCCACTTTGCAGCCTCGACATTCGATCAGCAAGAATGATTTGTTCTTCATTAATACCACCAATAGATTCGGAGGCCCACTTAGCAAACTTCTCGTGTTCAAGAAGAACCTTCTCGAGCTTCAGGTTTAACTCCCTGAAACTCGCGTTCGCTCCACTGCTGGTAGCCCTATCGGGCAATTGCGCAGCAGGACTCAAAATCCATTCACCTGCTGGCGTCCGCATCCCAACGGTTTTCTCTACCGAGAACATCCGTCCCTCGAGCTTGTCTAAGTCCTTAAGGATCTCATCCTCGGAAGCAGCATGGCTCCTGCGGGTGGCCTCACGATTCTCTTGAATCATCTGACGAAGCTGATCAGTTGCGATCTCATTGTCCTTAACAGATTCATGAACCTCGTGGGAAAGCAAATTGATCCTCTGATCCACGACTTCAGCCTGTTCATCGATGGCTTGCCTCACAATGGCCCTGCTATCCGGGACGATCTCACTGGCGAACCGCTGAACTATCATTCGCATCCTACCGGCATCAGATTGAGTCGCAATCTCAGTCGCCAAACGATTGACCTTGTCTTTCGTCTGCTGATTCTCGTCGCTCCACTCCTTTCGCATGGAACCCACCTGACCGTTCAGTATCCTGATATGGTCAGCAAAGATGTGGAACGCTTTTGCGACTGAACTAGACACCTCACCCCGCTCGAGCATTTCCTGGATGTGCAGATCAAACACCTCCTTTGCCCTGGCGTCACCTGACTCACTGGGAGAATGGGACCTGTGTGCTGGAGGAGTCGATATCTCGATCCTCTCAGGAGCCCCACTAACTCTAGCAAATCTTCTGGGGTCGCCTACAGGACCTTCACCTATCCTGGATGGCCTGCTAGGGGTAGATCCCCTTCTCCGGCTATCGCCAGATCGGGGATCAATGTTGGATGCACGAGACTCGGGAGTAGAGTGAATGTGAACATCAGCAGGATCAGGCATCTCCTCATCCTGCGGAGTTGAACCCATTGGTGAGGGGCTAGCCCTCCTCGCCTTTGACCTATCGGTCTCAATGGCCAGGGGTGACGGCCTCTTCGCAGAAGCACTACGTTCCCTGGCGGTCGATCCCCATTGAAGGGTGAACTCGTTGCTAGACCTTAGTGTTTCTAGGTCACTGGGATCTCGCCCTAACGGGCTAGCGATCGACGGACGATCCTCGATTCCGAGCGCATCGGCTAGCCGACCATCTTTCACACCTGCCCCAACGGCATCGGCAGCCCGCTCAGTGATTCTCGGTGAACCAGTAACCCGGTTCGAGTTCTCGTCTCTCTGATTCAACGAACCTCCAAATGTAATGGTGGGAAAGGGGGGAACATTTGGGGCATCACCGGGGACCTACCGGCCCCTCCTTGTGATGGATGGCCTCCAATCCTCGAAGAACTTCCCGGCTATCCCTGGCTCTCTCTCTCTCGCTTCGGGCGTCCCTGTCAACTCGAAGGTCCCTAGCGTCTCCACGAGAGAGGCTCCTGGGCCTCGCAGCAGCACGGATCCTAGCATTTCGGCGTGATTGGTTCTCTTCCTCATCACGACGATCCGCAAATGCGGCATATTCATCATCATCATCGAACTCAAACTTGGCAGAGGCAGGGCTAGGCCTTGCAGCAGCACGGTTCCCCGCATCTCGGCGCGAACGGTCCTCCTCCTCATCCGCAAAATTGTAATCTTCGCCATCATAAAATTCAGACTTGGCAGTATTGGGGTTGGGCCTATCGGCATCAGATCCCTGCTTTGAGCTACTGCCCCAGCCTGCGGTTGATTTCAACAGAGCATCGTATCCGAAACCTGTGAACTTCCGCTCCTCGTGCTCCACAAACTGACCTGGATTTTGAGAACCAGTGGATCGACCCGAGATATCTCTCGGAGCCAAAACCATAGTCCCTGGTCCTTGCGGCCTGTCCTCAAACTCATCCGAGACCTGCGATTCACCTGGAACAAGAGGTCTCGGGGGTCGGGTCGGCATGGCCTCCGGGTCGTCCGAATGAGGGCGGGCCATGTTCATCGCCATGCTGATGAAGTCGAACTGTCCGCGCCTGTGACCTGATTCAGAGCCGCTCCTATCGGAGCGAACCCTTCGTGTCTGCTCATCATCAGTGGCCTGACGGAAAATGCGATCGTCTCCATCGTCGGTGTACCTGCCACGGCTCCTGGGTGTGTCCCTACCGGGATCTTCACCCCTGCGGTCCTGACCTGCCGAACCTGCTTCGAAATCCTCATAATCGAAGTCCGGTAGGTCCTCACCTGAGCGGAGGCCCCCTAGGATGGCCTCCTCATCCACGACACTCCTGTGTGATCGTGGGGTCGACATAGAGCTTGTAGTTGATGGTCTCAAGCGCGTAGGAAAGTCCTACGGCTGATAACCTGTGATTCGGGCACGAGCCTGTGCCCAGGCAATGGGTAAGTTGGGGTAAACAAGCCACAAAAGAAAGGTTCCCCAAAAGCAAACCAATCCCCGGTCCCAAAGATCAGGGTTTCCCACACACCAGAGAACAACAACCAAAAAAGGAAACAAACCAAACAAGAAAAGGGTTAACCCGCAACCTTGATCGACAACAGGCCGCACGACTGGTCCCTACCAACCTGGCGGCAGCCCGAGGTCTCTTTCTCCCCCGAGATGCCGTCGGTCGACGCAGGGGTTCGGCGACGCCCATTCGAGGCGCGACGGAACCCAAAATCTTGAGCCAAACACCACCGGTCAGTCACTATCGCGACATCCCTGGTGATGGTTTAAGACATGGCTAATCACAGAAGGGAACAATCATCATAACCAGTGGTTTAAACATGTTTAAACCAATGGGTGGCCCCACCCTACTTGCTGCAGCAAAACATGTTCGGACTCCGTTTTGATTTTGGAGGAGACCCCACTTAGGTAGAGGGGGATCCCACATGTTTCTTGTCTCAAATGTCTGACCCACCAAACTGGTTGGCGTGAAGTTGGCATCTCTTGAAAATCAGTTTCAATGAGGGCACCATCCACAACAAGACACCCACCCTCTCACTGAATCTACCAAACTGCTCGTGCGAATGAGTTGGAATGACCGCCATGAACCATCCAACCCCTGGGTTCATTCCCACATTCCCTACTGAGCACCAAGATGTGAATTGAGGGACGTGCCAAAGCCAGTTGGAATCCAGGATCAGGGGCAACTACTGTGCTGGAACCAACGTCCCAACCACATCCCCTTCCCACACTTCAGACAATTCCCCATTCTGCACGAGCGACTTGCTGTCAGGCCGCAGCCCTTTTCACATATGTTGACTTGAAACAGTGTCCTTTTGGTTTTACTGGGGAAGGGCCAAGGGCGAGTTCCCAATTTGGCCCTATTTAACATGGAAGTCGTGGTCAGCTAAGAGCCGCGCCCAAACCCCGTGCACTTCGCAGTCATCCATGGGTCTGAACTTCATCATCTGCGCCTCGTCAGGATGGGAAGTAGGATTTGGTCCCCTTCCTGAAATGGCAACGGCTTCCTTTTGGTGTTCCTTTCAATACCAACCAAAAGGGGACCCGACATCCATTTTGAGAAACTCCAGGATGTCCTGGGGTGTTCAGCAAAATGGTCCTCGTTGGAAGCTGCAAAGGAGAGGACACTGTGACAAAAGTCACACCAGGTTTCCAAAGTTTTCCTCGATTGAGCAGCGCCTGTTTCACCCATTGACTTTTGTGTAGCTATATTGGGTGTGAACCCCAAGAAGGTTGGTTTCCTTTAGGTTTGCCAGAGGTTTGCCAGATTCAAAATAAAACAACGAGTTCCAATTAAACCGGGCAAAGCCTACCAAAACGGAATGGGTCTTGGGAGCTGTTCATTTTCACCCTGCGAGCGGTTGTGCGCCTTGTTGGCAGCTGTTGGCGCAATGCCCAGCTGATGGAGGTAGCGGTTGAAGTACTCATCCTAAGCAGAAGAGTCTGTTTGGCCATCTGTTCGCAAGGGAGCCCGAAAAAAGGCGCCTAGAAGTGTCCGATCCTACACATCATGGTTCTTTTTGTTTTTTTCCCCAACAGCTGAAAGCGTTGGGGTCTCAGCCCAGATAGGCTCGGGGTGGTCCGGGGCGGCCCTGAGGCAAGGTTCCGCGAGGGTTCCACCAGGGTTCCACCAGGGTTCCACCAGGTCTCCACCTGGGTTCCACCAGGGTTCCACCAGGGTTCCACAATGTTCTGCGAGGGCAAAAGAGCACCGAATGCTGTTGGGGATACCACCTGAGCTTATTTGGTGGGAGGGGGGTCCTTCCACTAATCCGCAAGCCAACAAACATGTTTCACAACAAGTGGCCTGAACTGCTCGCAAGATCTCATCCTGGCAGGCATGCAGATTCGAGACTTGGAACATCACGGAACAAGCTGTCCTGGCTGTGCGTCGACAAGTTGGCCCCACCTTTCAGCTGAATCACAACCTGAGCACTCGCAAGTCGACTCTGCAAGTGAACCAAATCGCAAAGATGATGAAGCAAATATCTGGCATGAAGCGAGCCTCCATGGCTTGCAATTCCCAAGCAAAGGTGCCATCAAAGGGGTGCAGCTGTTTTGTTGCTGTAATGGAACATGTTCGCACATGCTGATTGAAAGCAACAAATCTGTGACCGTGGCAGTAAGCGAGTGAAATGTGACCACTGTCTCTCTGCAAGTTCATGGCTCGCCCATCTCGAACGTGTTCTTAGCAATGCCACAAATTACGAACCACAGCGGCCAAGGATACTGCAAAGCAGCCCGGCCTTATACCGTGCTCATCTGAGCTTGTTTGTCTGAATGGTTTGTACTCAAAACATATCAGAGGCATTGACAGGCCTGGGTTGTTTTTCAATCAGAGCTAGGTACTTGGCAAGTGTAGTTGTCAACGCCAAGAAAGGAAAACAGCACATTGCCGTGCAGACAGCAACCGAGAAGAACATAGTATCATGCCAGATGTTTCTTCTTAAGATCTCCACCTTGTACAATATCCTGCAGAAGTCGTATTATTCAGCGTCTGTCTTAACGTGACTCCAATTATGGAATCGGTTTTCTTGCCACAGAAGCATGGTTGTTATTTCCAATGATGGAAAAGTTTGGACGCCCGGGCTGCAGATCTTTTTGCTATGAAGCCTATGTATTCACACGCTTGCAAAGCTTCACTCGGTTCCCACTTGTCGGTCTCTCGTTCTGTGCCTGCCAAAAAACCACGCAGATGTTTGTGCCGTGCTCTGCAAATGAAAGCACACGATTGTCCTCGCTTTTTGGTGGGGACGTTCCTATATACCATCATTTATATATATATATATATATATGTATACACATATTTGTGTGTTTATTTGTGTTTGATTTTTTGATTTACAAGTTCCACACTCAATATAAATAGAAAGAAACCCATCTCAAACGAATCCTATTTGCGTGTCTCAAAGGTCAAAATTGCAAAACGGTATCAAATCATGTTCCTTTTTTTCCCATGTCGTTCATCAAACGCTCCGAGTTGCCAGGGGGGCCCATAGGGCGACCTAACAACCCCTAAAACGGTGGAACAAACTTTGGGTAAAGTACACCAGAAGCCCACAGGGGCAGAAACTAAGCCAGAGCACGATCCATAAAACGGTCGACTGAAGAGACTCTGTATGCATGAAGTAAAAGAGGGAGAACCCAAACGAATTCCCTAATTACAAGATGGGCACATGCAAGAAAAAAAAAGGGCCAGGTACTCGCATGGTTTAGCCATGTGTTCCCACATGCCCCATAAAGCCGCAACACGTGAGCAAAAACGGAAGAGACCCCGAGCGTACCTGCAATCGCCCAGCAATCATTGGCACAGCAAACCGGGCACCCTAGCACCAAGTAGTCGCCAATCCCCAACAACACTGTTCACCAAGAGGGACTAGTGCATCTACTATCTGTAACAGAAACCAGCTGTGCACACCCCACATTCTCCAAGATGATCGTCAATGAAAACGACCATCCATATGCTTGTGCACTGATATGAAGTAGCATCTGCAAAGGTGCCGATTGTGAAACCGCTCAAGATCAATTGCAACAGAAGTTCATCCACCTTGCGTGCTCTACCTCAAGAGGTGCCGAATAACTATTCCACAAGCAAAACCCAGGCGGAAGAAAACGGCTGCACTTGGCTGCACAGGTAGTTAAAGCCGGCGAGCGGTACCAACCTTCCGCCTGCCATAGAAAGGGCGTTAATGAATAACACACCACCACTGAGCACAGACAACCATTTGTACGGAAAGGCGACATGCTGCACACCAAATCGAGCCCGGCGTCTCAAAGACACAATCTGTTGGTAAATTTGCTTGTCTACCACTCCTACGGCAAGGTGATATGGAATGGCGACGAGCCGTGCAACACGCACTCAAGGCAAGTCAAGGAGCAATTGGACGCTGGATGACCTACCAGAAAAAAGAATCTTAAATGTTAGAATCCTGTTCACTGCTTCAAGGAACAGCCATGAAAAAGAGGAGCCCGACCGACCCTAAGACGCTCCGCTCCCTTTCTGTCGGCGTTGCTCAGAAGTTCAGGCTCAGGGGTGCAGGAGGAGCGACAACGCGTGTCCACTCCCTATCCCTGCACCCCCCATGCGGAGCCTGCACAGATGCCCAGTGACGACTGAAAGGGACTGAAGGGAGTGAAGGAATTGAAACTGAAAGGGACTGAAACAGACTCAAAGCAGGGTTGAAGGGGACTGAAAGGGACTGAAGGGGACCGAAGGGGACTGAAGGGGAAGGGGGCCGAAGAGGACTGAAAGGGACTGAAGGGACTGAAGGGGACTGAAGTGACGACTGAAAGGGACTGAAGGGAGTGAAGGGGACTGAAACTGAAGAAGGGGGTTGGAAAAGACTGAAGGGACTGAAAGGGACCGAAACAGACCCAAAGCAGGGCTGAAAGGGACTCAAAGGGACTGAAAGGGATTGAAGGGGACCGAAGGGGACCGAACGGCACTGAGGGAACTGAAAGGGGCTGAAGAAGGACTGAAGCGACTGAAAAATCAAAGGGATTAAAGGACTTGAAAAGACTGAAAGCGACGGAGAACTGATACATCTGAACCAGACGGACAGGGGGTTGAAAAGGACTGAAAGGGACTGGGGGCTGAAAGGGACGGAAAGGGGCTGAAAGGGGACTATCGGGGACTCAAAGGATTGGAAAGGATTGAAGAGATTACTGAAAGAGAGGACGGTAATTGAAGAAGACTGAAGATGAAGGGGGCTGAAAGAAACTGCTTGTTTCGAAGCCAAGCGTCTAACCAAAAGAGAAAAACAAAGCGCTGGCGGGCGTGCGTGCGCGCCTGGCGATCGATCGACCGTCGAAGTCCTAGGGGTCACCCAAAACCAGGTGGGAAGGGGACAACCCAAGAACCCCAAACAGCCAGGGAAGAGGACCTGAGAACCTTACAAAAGGGGACAAGCTGAGACCCCCAAACAGCCAAAGAAGAGGACTCGAGGACCTCAGGAGGGGGACAACCCGAGAACCCCAAACAGCCAGAGGAGAGGACCCAAGAACGTCAGGGAAGGGGACAACCGAAAACTCCAATCTAGGGGAGAGGACCTGATTTCGTAAAGGCGTCTCTGCTGCTTTTCTTGAACAAATCGGCTACATGCTGGCAGGCGCTCGAGTTACAAGCGGTCACCACATGCATGACTTGCTAGTTTGTTTGACCCGGCCTTGGCGGCGATCTGGAACCTTGTCTCGGCCTCCAATTTGCGCACCCCGGATCTCGGATTAACAGGGTCAAATCGGTCTGCCCAAAAAAATGAGAGGGATCTCCAAGGCAGCCTGTCGAAAATTGAGACGTTGGGCGAGCCAGTATCAAGAAGCCGTTGCTCCGACTCTCTCTTTAGAGGGGATTCCCCAAACGGGTTTTATTGCACCTGGGAGGGTTCTGACACTCGTCCGTCCAGGAAACAACCTCGTCCTGCGAGGGAATCGAAATCTAAAATGCTGCGTGCAGGCGCGTGGCTGCAACATAACGACCCCTCGATTTGCTTGCAATTTGCCCCGTAGCTGCGTTTCTGCAAGGCGAGCTAAAAACCAGGGAAAAAAAGGGGGAACCCCGACCGACCGACGGCCGAACGACCGACCGACGATCTATCGACCGACCGACGGCCGAACGACCGACCGACGACCGACCGACGACCGGCCGACGACCGGCCGACGACCGGGGGGTTCCAAAAAAAGGGTTTCGGGGGCTCGCCTTGCAGAAACAAAAGCAGCTACGGGGCAAATTGCCAAACCGCAAATCGAGGGGTCGTTGTGTTGCAGCCACACGCCTGCACGCAGCATTTTAGATTTCGAATCCTTCGCAGGACGAGGTCGTTTCCTGGACGGACGGGCCTCAGAACCCTCCCAGGCGAAATAAGACCCGTTTGGGGAATCCCCTCTAAAGAGAGAGGTGCGATGTTCTATGTTCGCGCTTTCGCGCGGCGCAGTCTGCAGCTGTTGCTGCAGTTGGCTGCTGCTGCTCCGTTGCAGTTCGCTGCTGCTGGTTCTCTGCAGTTCACTGCTGCTGCTCCGCTGCAGCTGCTGCTGTCCGGGCTGTGTCAATATTGATCCAATGTTGCCCTTTCGTTGCTTCAAGACAACTCAATATTGCCTCAATAATGGCCGGGTATCGAGGCACAAGGTCGGAATTCTAACTTCGCTCTGACACCGAGGTCGGAATTCCGACTTCGCTCTCCCACCAAGGTCGGAATTCCGACTTCGCTCCAAGCTTCCCTATTTTGCCAAGAGCCATCGCCGGGCCATCGCCGGGCCATCGCCGGGCCATTGCTGTGCGCCGAATGCGTGCCGATTGCGTGCTTTCAACCATATCGACGCGATATCGTTGACGGAGCTTCCGCAGCATGGTTCTCACAGCAAAAAAGCCAGCCCCGGGCCATCGCCGGGCCATCGCCCTGCCCCATCCTGCGCTCAGGATTGCCCCGTCAATCCTGCGCAGGGCACAGGATTGCCCCCGTCAATCTTATGGGAGCGATGTGAAACTGCTCACACGTCTCCCGTCTTCGAATTTGGGAAGTTGCGTAACGCAAAGGACGAATGGGGGAGATCAAGCTTTTCCCCACGATCAACACACGCTTTGGCTTCTTAGCCTGGAGCAATGACGCCGGCTATTAGCGAACGCCACTGCCCCTCTTGTTTGACATTAACATCGATGTCTATTGCATCGGCTTGAGGGTCGAAAGTTCGCGCAAACGGGAAAGAACAGGGGGAACACCAAGCACAAACCAGAAAAAGGGGCCCCCAAAAAACCACAACGCGCGAACCCCTCACCTCCGTGACTGAATGAGACGGATATAGTTCCTCCTCTGGGTCGAGGGATCAAGATCAAGGTCTTCCGGTTCCGGAATTGGCTTGATCGTGGGCAAATCCAAAACGAGGCTCGTGGTTGGCTTGCCTCTTTGTACCGAAAGGTATCTGTACAGTGTCTCATGCACCAAATGCGCTTTCGGAAAAATTGGGCGGATGTTGAGACCACCTGCTTTGAAGGACAGCCCAAAGTGCTTGGTACTGCATCTGATGCAGGCGGCATCCGAAGGAAAAAGTGGCTGCATCAAAGTTTTGCTCAAGGTATCCAAGGCATTTTTGAAGGTCCACACTTCCGCGCCCAATGTTCTGGAGGGCATGCAATGTATCACGTGAATTCCAGGTGTCAAATGGCAATTCATGTTTTTCGGATCTGCTACCGGGATGGCCATCCCGGTTTCCAAGCGGAAACTGACCATAAGCTCTATCCAGAGAACCGTCTGGTCCGGTGAGGCTGAAATCGGCCATTTGAGATCAGCCAACCATCACATCAGCTTTGCGTTAAAAGTCGTTCCCCAAGGTGATGCAGTCCTCCACTCACAAGTGGTGGGGTGCGTGAAGTAAGGATTTACCTCATGCACTGGGCCCACGGTAACAGCGACCGGCTCTCCCGTGAGTTCAGAGTCTTTGTTTTTGGCCGGTTGGCGGTTGATCCAATGCACGTATTCTCGCAATGCACATGCAATTGCGCTGTAGAGTTTCGGGAGGTTTTCCCTGTCCTCAGCTGCTTGCTTGTGTTGTTTTCGCCAGAGCTGCTGCAAGTCCTGTAAATCAAAACCTGCCGCCCTCTTTGCCGCGAGATCTGCGCAGTGGTTGCCAAAAAGGTGGTACGCATGTTCGTCCGTACCAAAATTGCTTGTGTGGCTTTTCACCTTCATGAGGCGGATTTTCCTGCTCTTGAGTGGCCAAGCATGCAGCGCACTATGTACACGAATTATGATATCATAATTTGACTTAGATGCCCACCGGCAAAGCTGGTCGTCCTGCAAAAGTTTCTCTGTGACTTCTATCGCGTACTGGCAATCTGAGACAATCACAAGATTCTTTGAGAGGAGCAATGCATGTGCAATGGCAAAAAGTTCTGCTCGTGGCACAGTCTGCCTGTTGGGCACCCTTCCTGTAATGCAGACTTCAAAGTGCGTTGTGGGTGAACTCTGGATGGCATGTGTGACCTGGCGGCTTTCCTCCCCTCTGATGGGGTCTAGCACAACGGCGAACCCTGCGCAAGCAAGGTGTGGGTGACAGGAAGCGTACGCGCTTCCGTCTGTATATACAAAGGCGACATCTTCATCACCCTTCGGAAGTGCCGGAATTTCAAAGCTATCTGTGGGAATCGGCAAACACACTTCTGGTTTGAAAGCCCATGCCGAGTTGGCCTGACTACCGGCAAGCTGTGCTAGCAAAGGGTGTTCACGCCGAATTTGCTCGGTTGCAATGCAAGTGCATAAACGATGAGCCAACGTGTCTGGTTGTTTGCAAAGTTGACAGTTTATGGAAATATCTTGCCAGTGAGCAACACGGTGGTTGGTAGGGATTCCTCCTGCCAAGTATGTGCGGACCAAACGCCATCCGCATCTGCAATGGAATTCAAAGCTCTACATGTGGCACGCAAGTCCAAATTTCCAAGGTTCTCCAAACCCTGCCTTTGCCGGAGGTGTTTGGTAACCCCGTGTTCCCATGCATGTGTAACGCATTGTTCCAGCTCATTGGGGCAGCTGCGGAAGAAGTCGAGTTCCTTTCCAACTGGTGAAATGGTTTTGCCATTTTCATGAACTGTGATGTTGACAAAGTTCAAGTAAGCTCCCAGAACCCGTGCCGGCCCATATGTGGCTTTGGTGTTCTCCGCACCCGTTTTAACTAGGTTCCAAAATTGTCCAAAACGTGACGGGTATGTACCAACCGCCCTTCGTGCCATGCGGCACGCACGCAAAATCAAGGCTAGTTTGGGGTCCCAAAGGCCACAACCATAACCAAGCAACGCAACTTTCGGGCACAAGCCCCGGTGTGGTTTTGCGATGATGGAAGCTACCTCTCTGCGGAGTTGGGCAATGGATCTTTCACCGACATAATGCACTTCGCTGCCGTAAAAGGCAGCTGCAAAGGGTCCTCCTTTCACCGCCTCCATCCTTGCCACCTGTGGCAGTGGCAGGGAAGCAATGATCTTTGCTCTGCGGGCTCCTTCAACCAAGCGATATTTGAATTCCCCATGTTTATTGGATTTTTTGTAGTTCATGGCACAACCAAGATTCACGGCGGAGTTTTTATTACCAAAGTGTGGTTGTCTTTCCAACAGACGGGCTGGTTTGGTACTCCATGACCAGGATTTATCCTGGTCGACTTTGAAACCCCATTGAACAAAGAAGTCAAGCGCAATGTCGGTCGCCATGTGAATGTCGGCCTCATCTTGTGCAATTATCTCTATGTTATCAATGTAGATCAGAGGTTGAGCCGGGACATCTCTGGTGATGGCCCAATGGAGTTGGGCACCAATCATCACTGCAGCAACCACACTGAGTGGGTCGCCTTCCGGCACGCCACATGTTGCCCTGCGGGGCAAGCTATAGCTGTCCTGCACGACCACCGAACGTTTCAAGGTGCCTAGCAATGTGAGCCAGCTCTCTACCAGACACTCCGGAAGTCCGAAACGAATCATGAGTTGTCGTAAAAAGGGGCGGGGTATTCCATTAAAGAATTTCTGCAAATCTGTGACACATCCATGAAGGGGATCTCCCTTTGTAAGAGCCTGCTCAATTAAGTGTTGGGAATGATACCACAGAATGCTACCATCTCTCTTCGGCAAACCCCCGACTATCGAAGGTGGCAGTTTGAAGGACAAATGCATGAGGACCTCCCTTGCGATGCACTTCATTGACAGCCTGTACAAGAGACCGAGGATGTTGATGGGCCTACCATCTTTGATCATATTCGGCTCTGATGTTTTCCCCGGGAGCACCACACGTGCCCACTGGAAGGCCTGCGGCCATTCCTGCTGAGTTTCAATGCAATGATTGAAAATTTGCACAAAGCACGCCAGCGCCACGTCGCCTAATGCTTTTAGCTCAAACAAACGCCAGCCATCTGGGCCTACGGCTGTGTGCGGATCTGTGTCTTTGATTACCTCCTTGAGGCCATCAAGTGTAAGGCAGCAAGCTGGGGCGATCGTCCAGTCTGGTGGGACATCTAAGTCTGCCAAGTCGCCTCCCGGAGGAGCCTCACTTTCCCAGAACTGGGCCCAATATTCAAAGAAAGCCTTCTGGACCGCCTCCGGATGGTGGTGCCATGTTGTGGCTCGGATTTGAATAACATTTTCCTGGTTATCTGCGGTGGATACTTGGCCCCGTTGGCGGTTAACCCAGGAGCAATGCTTGGGCAGGCACACATGTGCGAAGTCAAGGTCTTGGGCTGCAATTTGGAAAGTGGCGGGTCCTTTAGACTTGCTTCTAATGCGTCTGGCTTCTAGCATAATTTCCTCTTTCGCGGTAGTTAGCCAAGGGTTGGTGGGTTTTATGGACACCTTATGTGCCAGTTGGTTTCCTTTGTTTTTCCATGAGTGATGGAGGTCATTGTTCCATCTTTCCTGATTTGTTTTCCTGTCAATTTTGGCAAGTTCCTGGCTGCGGGCCTTGGTGATCCCAAGGAGTTGGTTTACCAAATCATCCGTCGGGTATTCAAGGAAATCGAGCTCAGCCCAGGCAAAGAAATCGGGCGAAAACCCCTTCGCCTGACTTACTGCTCGCCAATCATCCTGGACACATGCCTGGATTGTGGCGCCATGTTTGGCAAGCATACGAGAAATGCTTTCCAACCTACGGATCTGGCGCGTGCACTGCTTGGATATCACGCTCGTGCCTCCGTGCGGGGGTTGGTAATCCCCCGGGCGGCCCAATTTTCCCTCCTTTTTTATTGGCAGAAGCTTATATACTGGCGGTCTGCCCCTCCCAAGTTGGCCCGGTTTGAGGCCAGGCTGTTCCTCCTGAATCAGACATGAGTTCATAGCTGATTCGGCTGCACTGGACCAAGCTTCCAGGCTCACGTTGCCCGGCGTTTCGGTGTCTAAATCTTGACTGCACATCACATCGACGAAAAATTCATCGTGCGCATCTGGCTTAATGATCTCTAGCTGCTCCGAAGAGAGTGGTTTAGGGATCTTCCAAACCCTTATATTAATAGGAATGCACGGGATCTTAAAAGTGATGGTGATGGGTTTGTGTTGAGGAAACAACAAACCCTTGTGCACGGATATTTTTGTCACCGAACCAGCAAGCTCCGGAGAGAAGAAGGTGGTATCATTTCTGGTCTCTTCTTTGTATGTGGGTTCCGTCGGAGTTCCTAAGACATCCTCGGCAAAAGTGTGGGCTTCTGACCAACCTTTCGCCTGCAGCGTAGGCCAAATCACCGTCTCCTGGGGGGCTTGATTGAGGTCACCTGCAATTATCGCAGGTCCACCCCATTGCGACACACGTTCCAAAGCGCGTTGCAGTAGGGAATCTGAAGCATCTTTGCGGTGTATGTACCAAGATTCATCCTTGGCATGCAAGTAAAGGGAAATTATGAGCACATAAGCCTCACCCAATTTCACTATGGTCTCAAGGTATCTGGTACTGTCCCACTCATCCAGTGCGCACTGGCACTGTGGCTGTCTTGATGCGGAAATCGTCAAACATCCCACACCCCCAAATAGGGGCTGGGTATTGCGTGAGGGATCCGCACGACCCGTTGCACATGGCGCACCTGCAAAGAAGTTCAAATTCAACTTGTCCGCTGATTTCTTGGTGTGTTGTATGCAATGTAGATTTGCTGATGTTTCCGCAATGCTGATAGCTCCTGGAAATTGTTTCCACAAGGTGAAAATGTCATCTATCGAGGTTCTCAATTTGGTAACATTAACCGTGGTGTGGTGAAAAAATTCCACTTGCTCAGCCGGTCCTGGATTTGATGCTTCACCCAACCTGCAGCATTTGTCCCACGGTATCCATGCACTGATCTGTGTGATCCGATTGTCAATGCAAATGAGCATAATATCCGTCTGCAAATCTCCAAGGGACTTCCCATCACAAACAAGGGCATGGTCGACAGTTTCCGTATTGAAGTGAAGGTCATGTCCAACAAGGGGACCCAGCAAAGGGGCAGCAAGCAACATCTTCCAAACCCACCCGGATCCTTCCTCAATGGAGTGCCCATGTCCGACGAGAGATCGTGGGACACCATCTGAAAAGATCTCGTCAATCATCCACATGGAAAAGCAAAATGCAAAAAAGGAATCCATCGAAATACGAGCACCTGCTCCGTGTAAAAGGTTGTGGAAAATAACATTGTCCCGTTCTGAAAAATGATCTTTCCATCCGAGATAAAACTGATTGGTGAATGCCCGGACCACACCATGTACATCCGTGAACATTGGAGCACCCGCTCCATATAAAAGCCGACATCGTTCACACTGCCGCGGATGTGCAAACCAAGCTTGTTCAATGAATCTCCCTTTTTGAGGGGCGGTTTGAAACTCAAAAGGTGGGAAGCCTGCAAGCGTCTTTTCTCACCAAGTTTCATGACACCTGAGTAATGTGTGACACGTGAATGCCCCGAAGAGAGCCACCGCCTGACGAAGGTGGTAGATGCTGGAAATGCCCTGGATCCTGGTGCCAGTGGCAAATGTCATCTTGTCCGTCAAATAAATATTGTAAAACGAGGCCACTATTTGGCCCGTGGTTGGGCGAAAAGCACGGCTCCCCGATGAAGTCGCGCCGCCACAAGGTAAAATCAAGACAAGGGCAGAAACCCCATTGCTCCTGTCTCATGTATTGCCCCGCTTGTGATTGTGCCGCTCTGAAAATTCTATCTGGATCTTGTCTCCCCTGATCCGGAGGATACACCCTGCAAAATCCAGAAGTGAACAAACTCCGCAGCTCATCACATGTCGTCCTCCATGTCGTCATTGGAAGGAATTTTGGCACGTTTCGCGGACTGCTGGTGGTCCGATGCGTAAGCAGGGACAGAATTGGAAGATTTGCACGGAGGAGAAGCTCACGGAAGTCCAATATTCAATCAATGGTAAGAATGTCCTTTTTCAGTTGCTTCCATCTTTTACATCAGCGCCGAATCCGATCCGCGCCTCTGGGTCAGGCAAAGGACAGGGTAAAGGCAAAGACATCCTGCAACAAGAGGATCCATGGGCCAAGTCTTTGCAGAATGCCAACGTTGCCCAGGACAAGAATTTGCAACAGCAACAGAAGCAGATTGCTACGGTTCAGACGGAGGTCAGTGAACTCAAGGCCGTTGTGCGTCAGCTCCAGGAAAAAACAGATGTGCAGGATCGCAAGACAACTCAGATCCAGAAAGACATCAAAGAGGTCAAAGAATCCTTCGTTGGACCGAGCTATGCTTAATCAAACACAGAACCTCATGGCCAGCATGGAGAATCTGCTCAAGGGATTCCCACCACAAGGCCAGGCAAGGGCTTGCCTTTGATGCCGGCGTCCTTGAGAAAAGTGCCGATTGCTTCCAGGTCTGCCGAACCTGGTGCACCAAGCAATAACCAGTGAAAATTGGCAGTGATTTCCTCCGGCGTTGTTCGACCTGGGTAAAACAGAGGAAACGCCTTCTTAAATTCATCATTCTGCAAACGAATACCTCGTCCCGTGCGCCCGCGGATAAGCCCATGGTGTTGCTGAATCTTGGAAATTGCATCCGACGGCGGCATGTCCCGGGGAATCCACAAGATTCTGAAATCAAATTTGTTCTGCATTGGCGATTTGTCATTGCTCTGTTTGTCCTCAACGTAGAAAGGGGGAAAGGTGAGGCCACTTTTTGCCAGCGGTTCCTTGGCGAGGGCGGATTTGACCTTAATCCAAAGTCTGAACGAAAAAGCCAAATCTGGTTGCGTGGGCTTGTTGTTCTTCCTCCACGAACGGCCCCACACCTCGTAAATCCCTGCTGTATCGAGAGCAAATGTCTCGATGACCAATTTCGCAGGTCCTTTAACCAGCTCGTTCCAAATTGCTTGCTTTTCCTGCCATTCGTCACGAAAGGCCGTGATTGCCAGAGTTTTGGTGTCCTCCAAAGGTATCTGCAAATCTTTGACCTTCCCTGGTTCGACATGCTTCTTTCCGAACTATCCCTGCAAGAGCAGTCCGTTACCTGACTGATCACAAGCTGCAAACTCCACCTCACGGCATGGTACATTTGTCTCTGTTGGTTTGGAGAGCACCAGGAGCAAGGGGCTCTTGCCTTTGAGAATCGTCGCGTAATCACATGGTGGCGTGGTAAAAACTCCATGGCCTGAAATGCAAAAAGTTCCTCCAATTGTCGCATGTTCACCTGAGGCAAGCAGAAAACTCCCCGTTGCAATGGTGAGGTTCTCCAAAGAAGGCTTCTGATGGATTCGCTGGGGTCGGCTTTGCTTCTTTTCGTGGCCCTCGTCCTTGGAACCGGAACCAAGTTTCCCACCACCTCTGTTTCTTGACGTGATGTGAAGTGTATCATGATTTCGTAAACGCAATTGGGCCAAAGATTGATCCAGGTCCAGCTGACGCACCCCGATATGGACCTTGTACTGCAAAGGATCGTCCTGACAAATGTCAGAGATTGCCTGGCCCAGGGTAGTATCTGTGGTAACGCAAATGGAGCGAACTGGCCCCATGCATCCTGCCAGAAAAAGCTGGATGGTTTTACGTGAGTCCTGAAAAGTTTGCAAGTCAAGCACTCCTCCCACCTGAACCAAATCTGCAACTGAATCCTCTGGCACCGGAAATTCTGCCGCAAGCATTCCAAGATTCCATACTCTGCAAATGATCTGAGTTCCTGACTGGTCTGCAATCTGCCTCTGCCTACTCGGTTCGTGTGCTTTCCCTGATGATTCAGGTTCCTGGCAGACCGTGAAAGGGATCGTGGGACTAATTTCCTCCTCAAGTGATGTACCAAAGTCATCCTCGATCTCAAGTATGCCACCTCCTTCGATGAGGAATTGTTCGCAAACCTCTTGCCCCCGAAATCTGAAACGTCTTTCTCCAAACCACTGAACATCTCCCCACTCCAGAAATTGGCGAATGGTGAGTCCCAACGGGCAACGGACCAATCGTCTGACTTCATGATATTGAATGCGAACCACCGCCTCAAATTGAGCGCGCGGCAGGGTGGGATCATCTGCATCGAATCCGATGATGCATCTGTCATCCCTGAACTGAATATCGCCTGTCGCTTTGTGTCTGCATGCCTGAAAGGCTCTCACGCACTGAATTGTCTGCAAGTCTTCATTCTCAATTACCACCCAAAAGGCAGCCATCGCATGAATTTGCATGATTGCATTGCCTGTTTCTGCGCATCCCTGCTTCAAGTTGACAGGTGAGTTGATTCCATTTGTGAACCCCATGGCGGTGAGGATCTTCGGATGCGAAAACAGTCTCGGGCGGTTGTCCTGTCCCAAGCGAAGGTTTCCCAGAATTTTGGCTGAACCCGTCTGGACCTCATGGAAAAGGTGCTGCTGTGAGTAACTTCGCATGATAGTAGTCGCAGGCATGGATCCCTCACCTGACACAAGTCTCAGCTCCAATGCCTGCTCTTGGCTGCGGACATATCTGGGTGATCTTCTTGGGCATGCATACAATTGCAGCTCATCATCTCGTAAGTGTACCTGGCAGGCAAGTTGCTGAGGAATCTGATCAAACCACATGCCCTCACTGCCCAGATTTTTGCATATCCCATGGAAGGCTCGCATCACCTCTTTCTTCTTCTGGCCGTCCCACAAAACTCGCATGTTCTTCTTGATTGCAACTCCAATGAACCTGGAACGATCTGCCGGGACCACTGCCTTCGTCGAAATGACATCTGCGAAAATCAATTCAAAATGCTGATCCGCAAGCTCCGCAAAAAGTGTTGATCTCCACGCCCAGTCTGTCCAAACAGGTGGCACATTTTCCAAAAGCAGGAAAT
The DNA here is from genome assembly GCA_963377175.1 of Effrenium voratum. NCBI lineage: Eukaryota > Dinophyceae > Suessiales > Symbiodiniaceae > Effrenium > Effrenium voratum. The sequence continues at coordinate 304,869 of CAUJNA010000090.1, forward strand.
TTGCTCCGATGAGGTTTGCTTGTTGAACAGTAAATCGAAACATCTCTCTCGTCTCCTCTGACCATCCTTTCTGCAAACCTGCCGAGGAGAATGTGACGCAAGGCCAGGAAATCGTCACGATGTCTGTATTCAAAATTGATGCGCCCATCCAAGGGGATGATTGCAAGACATCACCCACCAGGACGCATGGCCGTTGCAGATGTACCGCCTGCAATGGTTGGTTGACCAGAGTCAACCCGTGGGATTGCGAGTATGATACCGCCGCTTCCCGCGAAATGTCCATGGCCAACGGGCACGTGAAAGGGTAACCGTGTTTGGTCATGAGTCGTGCCGCATGGGCCCAGCCTCCAATACCTCCGCAAAAGGGGCTGAAAATCACATGGTTGTTTTGGTTCACTCTGTTGCAGTTTCTTTTGATGAAAATCGCGGATTCATTCGTGAGCCAAAGAACCAGGTCTCCTGATTGTTGTTCCGGTGTGGTTTTGTGGTTTCCACGCAAACAAAAAATTGCATTTCTGTCATATCCAACTCGAGCCACCATGCAGTGCAAATCCAAGGAAAAAGGAATATGCATCTTGATGCCCCGCATATCATCAGACTGTAAACTGCATGTAAGGAAATGTCCATCCTCTGAAAGGTCTGAAATATGAAAATCATCCAATTCATGTATCGCCGACCACAGTCGGGGATCCGGTTCCAGCTTCATCTGCTTTGCTGGCCTCATCATCTGGTCAGCGGGAAGGGTTCCAGCCGAATTCATGGCGTCCGGGGCACGCCGGGCGCCTAGTGTGTCTCGCAAGCTATGCTGTTGAAAGGTTTTGCATGGGACAACGCAAATGGTAAATGACAAAAGGGTCACTGCCAGTGCTCTGTTGGTCACACGCCATGCCATGCTAACGGCCCAGCCGCGGGAAGGCCTGAGCCACTTGAGCCAAAATGGCTACGGACGCTTTTCCCCACGACCGAGCACACCAGCAAGCAAGCCTTGGACCCCCTGGTGCCCCTGGTGCCGCGCACGGGCATTTTCCCCGGACCGTCGAAATCGGGCAAAACGGTGGCTGATTCTGGAGCAGTATCAAGGCGTCTTCGAGAGGTACGTCTTCAGCCCGAGTGTCAACATCGACGACGGCTGGATCCCCGTCAAGAAGTACATCGAGGAGCGCGAGCAGGCCTACTGGGACGAGTGGGACGAGTTGGCCTTGCGCCGCATCATCCAGCAGCAGCGCAAGATCACGGAGGCGTCCAAGAAGTTAGAGATGAAGAAGCTGCACCAGGTCCTGATAATAATTGAGGACTACGCGGATAGCCCGCAGCTCCACAAATCCCACGGTGCGCTGGACACGCTCTTCATCCGAGGCCGGCACACGCAGATCAGCACCTGGGTGAGCAATTTTCCTCATGTTGCGACTGTCACCCTCTATTGCGATGAGAGCCAGCCCTATCGGCAAACCTTTAAAATGAACCAAACAAAGGCGTTTTGTAGAAACCCCCAAACCTACTCACCAAATATGAAGTGCCATAAAATGAGCATGAGCACCAAAGCAAACAAATCAAATCGAGCGCTCCACTTTTTGTCTCTTTCGCTTTCGCTGGAGTCATGCAGGAAACTCTGAAATCGTGAAACCGTTATTCATACCCAAATCCATTCAGGCCAGCATGCCTGACAAATAGGGCGCGCAGCGCCGACTTGACTCCAGCTTCTTACTCTTTGGGCCAGGGGTCACGAACTCTCCAAGTCTCATGCTTGGCCCTCTTTGCTTTCATCCGCCAATCGCTCCTTTCAAGTCTCTTCTTGGCATCTTTAATGTCCGCGTAAAGACCTTCCCCTCAAACGAGCATTTGGTGAAAGATTTCCCCTTTGTACGAACTCTCTCTTTAGAGGGGGTTTCCCAAATGGATTCTATTCCACCTGGTAGGCTCCTGACACTCGTCCGTCCAGGAAACGACCCGGAATTCCGACTTCGCTCTCCCACCAAGGTTTGAAATTTTCGAGCGTCGTGCGCAGGTCGGCCACGGGAGTGTCTCGCTGACCAGGACCCGGATATATGAAACTATGCACACCATGCATCGTTTCGCTATATGTGCTATATGTACTATATGGCTCTCCGCCGAACCCCCTGCAGGCCGTTGTGGACGAAATTTTTGGCGATCTGTCCCGAAATTTTCAAGCTGGTCATGGTATCCCTGGAACTTGATTTGACCGACGCCATAGGTCAAATCATTGTAGCCATGCGCTACAACGAGAATGTCTCCCAGCCGGCCTTGCTCCAAGACCGAAGCCGCACAGCCGGCCCTCGCTCCAAGACCGAAGCCGCACAGCCGGCCTTGCTCCAAGACCAAAGCCGCACAGCCGGCCTCGCTCCAAGACCGAAGCCCCTCGCTCCAAGACCGAAGCCGCCCACCCGGCCTCGCTCCAAAACCAAAGCCGCGCAGCCGGCAGGTCGTGAAAAAGGTCACCCACGGACTGCGTCACGGGGTGACACGTACTTGCGGAAACTTCTCCGAACGGCCGGAGTTCGGACTGCACTTGCGGCAGGAATCGAGCCCCGTGCGGAGTAAAAGAAGCGGTTAGCTCCTTGGCCGACGCCTTCGCCACCGGACTGAGGCGTCGGCGAAAACATATGTTTATACCTGGTGCCCTTAAGCAGCTTGAGTCTCTCAAACAAAACTTACCAAAGGAACCCTGAGCGCAAGCACTCCTTTTCAGCACACGGGGTAGAGCATCAAAGGTAAGGAAAGGTCCTTCTTAGAGAAAGGGGGGACCCCCAAAAGAGAAAAGGGGTTCACACCCGGAAAGAAGGGCCCCCCAAGAAGGCCACAGGGGGTGAGGGCAGGCAAGCGCCCCCGAACCTACTGAAAGGTAAGCCGCGCGGGTGTGGCAGGCGTAGCCAACAAGCTACTTGGTGTGGCAGGCACAGCCACTCACTTGTCCAACCTGGGTGGGTGGGTGGGAGAAAATCTAAGGCCCTGAAATTGGAAGGAAAGGAAAGGTTTGAGCCTCAAGCTGCAACTCAACAGTTAAGGGCACCAGTATAACGCAGCGAGTGCAAGCACTAGCAATCCTTATACCTGGTGCCCTTAAGCAGCTTGAGTCTCTCAAGCAAAACTTACCAAAGGAACCCTGAGCGCAAGCACTCCTTTTCAGCACACGGGGTAGAGCATCAAAGGTAAGGAAAGGCCCTTCTTAGAGAAAGGGGGAACCCCCAAAAGAGAAAAGGGGTTCACACCCGGAAAGAAGGGGTCCCCCAAGAAGGCCACAGGGGGTGAGGGCAGGCAAGCGCCCCATGTCGAGAACTCGCACGCACCCCCTGTAAACTGAGTGCTTGACCGTGTGTAGCAACCTGAGGCGGCACAAGCGGACTGAAGTGGCAACGAATACAGGTGAAGAAAGGTATGAGTGGGCACTATGTGCACTACATGAGCAGGAAACGAAAAGGTACGAGAGCAAGCAAATTTTACAGCTGCAGCTCGCTCCAAAGACTGTTCCAAATGGTTGGTGTAACATGGGACTTCTGGGATCCAAACGAAAGCAACTGAGTTTCATCGCCTCGACTGGGGGCGTCGGCAACATTCACCTCGGTAGGGACCCGGTGGATCCACGGATCGAAGGTCGTCCGTTGCTCAAGGCGTAGGAAGTGTTGGACAAGCTGGTCGGCCGCATGGTTGTTGCAGGACATGCGAACAAGAGAATGAAGTGCAGCTTCGTTGTCCACATGAAAGAAAATGGCCGTGCCTGAGAGCAGGTCTGGCCAGAGGCAAGAACTGAAAGAGCCGGGGGCTCAAAAGAGAAGTGAAAGCGGGGTTGCCCAAAGAAGTCCACGAGGACGCCTCCCATGGAGGGCTTGGAAGCCTCCAAGGCACCATCTGTGAAAATATGCCAGACGAGGCGGTCCTTGCTGCTGACTGCTCTTGGCATGGAATGGACAAGAGACTGCAAACAGCGCTGCAAAATCCTCACAAGTGATGGAGGGGCTCGAGAGCCTGGTGCCAGGGTGCAAAGATGAGAGGACCATGGGCAAACTGCATGCGGCCTCTTAGCCTGCGAGCCTCCTTGGGTGAGAGGGAATGGCTTGTCAAAAGCTCTTGCAAGCTAGAAGCCAGGAGTTGGATTCTGGCCTCGGTGTTTGCCACCTCGAAGACCCCGGAAACTGCTCGCGTGAGGTTGAAGGCAACCCCAAGCGCCTGAAACACTGCTGCAAACGGCGGGTTCTTGGAGGGCTTGCCACTGACTTGAAAACCCAGTAAGGTGAACAGGGACTTGATCAGGTGCGTGGCCGCGTTGGCGAGCGGCTCGGGTACCACCGTCGGGAAATCGTCGTAGAAGCAAGTCCAGGGCAGGCGAAAAAGGCGAGTGCCAAGTGCATGAATGGCTAAGCTAGTGCGCAAAAAGGCGTAAACCGAGGCCGAGCTGCCAAATGGCATGGTCAGCATACGGTAGCACCGCGGTGCGTGCATGGGCTCGTATACGCAAATGAATGAGTGGGCCCGGTGCGCAGGCGCAATTGCCAGCTGACGGTATGCGTCCTGAAGGTCGAAGGCGCGTCCACACCAGGGCACTTTATTGTAGTTGCAACATCTCTTGAGCAAAGCAGCGATGAAATCCGTGTCATGCAAGACGACTTTATTGGCTGAACCGACGGCAGAGTTCAAAAGATTGAACGTAAAGTCATCAATTGGCCGGCACTTGTCAGACTGTAAAACATAGAATCGCGGGCTGATGACGGACGTTCTTGGCACGTCCGGGGCCAGGAAGGGCCCATCGAGCCAGCCCCTGCTGCAACTCCGTAAGAGTAGTGTCAAAAAGTGTTTGGTCAGCTGCTGGATCATCCGTAGGCTGACAACGTGCCAAGGCGCGAGCCTGCAACGCTGGGGCCATGCGCTCTAAGGAGGCAATGTCCACCGCAGGTGGCTGTGGATGCCTGGGCAGCTCCATTGACTCAGGTAGCCACCCAAATAATGGGAAGCCGGCAGCAAGCTCGTCAGCGATGGCTGTGTCCTGATAACCAACTGACTGCAAGGCGTGCTTGAGCAGCACAGTACGCTTCTTGGCGTTGATGCGAGCAACATGCGCGTCGCACGAGGCGAGCAGCCGCTTCTGACGCGGAGCAAACTCTTCGGCCAGCTGAAGCAGGGATTTGAGTCTCACTGCCCACAAGGACAGGGCATCATGTGTGGAACATGTTGCGACGAAATCGACGGCCTCCTCCAGAAATCGGCCAAGCGAGGGCAACATGTTGGCCGGGTGTTGTATTCCACTCATAGCCTGCATATGCTGCACAGGGTCCTTGGGGCAGGCAACCCAAAACTGACCCTGAGCAGCTTCTGGCGGGTGCAAAGGTAGCACTGAGCCCTTTGGCCAAGGGCCTACTGGTAGCCGCTTGCCTCGAAGCCATGCCGTGTCGAAAAGGTCCTGCGGGAACAATTGCAAGTCAAAGGGTGAAGGTAAATTTGGAAATACCCACGAGCGAGGCTGAAACTTCACTGCAGCACGAAGAAACAGTGCATCATCCCGCCACTGCGGCAGTGCCTTGCCTACAAACACCGGCCGGGGGCGGCTGCGCGGAGGCAAAGAGTCCCTCAGAAATTGGCAAATGGCTTGGCAAAATGGCAGTGGGTAAGCGGCTTCCTCTGCCGTGTCAATGCCCAAGGAATCTTTCCATGGGGCATGGGAATGTTTGCCGTCACAAGTACGGCAAAGCGCCTGCAACCAGGTGGGAGTACCTTTCAACACAGTGCGCTTGCGGCGAGCACCCCCATAGGCGCAAAAGTGGACCTCTGTCTGCGAATGCTGAGGGAGTGCGCTCATCATGGAAGTGTCCCACATATAACTGCGAGCAGGGTTCTCGATAAGCCACGGTATGCCGTGCTGGCTGCACATGCCAGCGACAGCGGCCGCGAATGCGTAAAGGCTGTTGGCACTGGTCACCCTAGCGAGGTCCTGGCCTCGAAGTGAAGGCAAACCGTCTGGATACTGGCCCGAACGGAGCGGGTTCGCAATGCGTCTCCCATTGCTGTAAGCTGGAATATCCCTTGCTCGGGAAGCAGCGCCGCACGGGGGTGCAAGCACCACCAGGGCCGGCAGCAAGCACCTGAGTGTGCTGAGTAGCAACTGCTGGGCGCGAAGCTCGCGCAAGTCCAACTGTAAAACATGCCACCGCTTTGCTGGGGCATGATCCACTGCTACGGACTGAAAACCCATGGAGACGGCTGTGGAAGAAAAGTTGCACGAACCTGCAAAGATTTCCACCACACAGGGTGCGCGGCCCTCAGGGCTGCGGGCAGGTGCGGAAAGAAAAGGGGATCCTCGGAAGGGCGGCCGAGTGAAAGGAATGGTCAATTGTTGGGCAGGGAAGGCAGGGCACAGGGCGCTGTAGTTAGTGTGCCCGAAGTATGACCATGAAAGGAAGCAGCGACCAGAGGAACGGCGGGGTGCACAGGGGCACACCCACCAGGCACAGGGGCCAAGGGAAAGGCTCCCGCAAAGGGAGCGCTGGGCCGCACAGGACCAGACCCAGAAGGCACAGGGGTTTTGGGAAGAGCTTCTCGGGGAGAAGCGCTGGGCCGCACAGGCAGACCCGGAAGGCGCAGGGGCCTTGGGAAGAGCTTCTCGGGGAGAAGCGCTGGGCAGCACAGGGGCGAACCCAGCAGGCACAAGGGGCCTGGGAAACCTCACTAACTAGGTGAGGTGGTAGGATGCACAGGGGCATGCCTACACGGCGTAGGAGCCGGTTAAGCCGGTTGACTTGAGAAAGAAAAGGATGGTGTCGGCAAAAGGGGCTCTGCAGCGGAACAGCCGAAACTGAATGACCCACTGCTAGCCAGAGCATTAGCGGAATTGGCCGGCTCGTGCTCGGGTCACAGGACTGTGCACAAGGTATAGGGGTGAGGCCCAAAGCACTTCATGCACTGATGCTTCAATTGGCACGGCTTCTTCTGGCATGGCCTCTCCATGTTGTAATCCCTGCACGCTGCGGCCTTTCAACCCTTTGCCTTGCAAGGGTGCCGGAAAACTGGGCTGGGGCTTGTCACGGTTTTTGGACTTGGCGGGGAACTTGCCACGCCCTTTGGGTGGACCTTTGGGAGGTCCTTGCCGATTGACGCGCTCAGGGACGGCGCGCGATCGCAACGGGCGGCGTGAGCATGAGCTCCTGGATGGCCTGGCCCACAGGGAAATTATCATCACTCGGCAAGGACGCACCCACCTTGTGGGATACGCCCATCCACAGCTCCTTGTCTGCTGCCGTGAGCTGCTCCAAAGCAACCGGTGTGAAACCTTGCGGGGCCACTTCTGCAAGGCGTCGAAGGTGGCGAGGCCGGCGATTTCAGCTGCTGCTGCACGTCTGGACATGGCTTGCTGAACTCGCAAGCCGTCCGAAACGTTGGCATGGCGGGAGGCCTGACCCTCCTTCAAGGAAAGCTTGCCATCATGGCTTTGCATGACTTGGAGTTCCTTATTGTACGAGCGAGCCGACAGCTCCTGCTCACGGCTGGTGCACTTGTGAAACGGCACCCAACGCACGGAGCGGGCCTCCAACATGGCGCTGAAAGCGTCAACCAATTCATAGGACGGTTCTTGATGGCGTGTAAGGTCAATGCCAGGAAGCTTCTCTCGAAGCTTGGTGAGGCGCGACTCCCGTTCAACTGGCGGAAGTTTCCTCACCACATCGGACGCTGAGCTCGCACGGGCCACTTCCTCCTTGAGGGAGGCAATAATCAAAGTATGTGCAGTGAAAAGCAAGCGCCGAAGCGCAATCTCCTGGCCGAGTGGTACCGAGAGACTACTAAGAGTCTCACTGGCCCATGCCCGCAGCGAGGTCTCATCTGTGGTGCCTGGGGTACCCGCCGCAAAGCCCAGCTGGGCCAATGAGGCGATGCCCTTGTCGCTAAGGGCCTGCAGAACGTCTTCCACTAGTCCAACCTGTTGGGCACGGCTGTCGAACTCTGACTTGCTGTCAAGCAAGCTCATGACCTGTGACATGACAACCATAAACTCGAGCCGACAGCTGGACAAGTGAGTGGGATCTGCACAACACATGCACAAACTGAAAATCAGGAAGACTGCTCTAAGGTCGGAGCTCTCGGGTATGTGCCTATGCGGGCGCACATGTGTTCGTTCGTCGGCCGTCTCTTTTGCACGGCATCCGTGCAATACAGATTTAGAGTTGGATCGGCGAACAAAGCACCGATCCTTTGTTCCTTCAGCACTCGTCGTGTTTGCCAGAGGCATGAAAGCACTGCTTGCACCTAGGAAAGGGTTGGTGAACCAACTGGCCAACACTCAAAAATCGGTCAGTATTAGTTAGCTCTTCCGCAGAGAAGGCGCTCTTCAGAGTCGCCGCCGGCTATGTGTATGGTTCGCAACTTCGGGTGCTGAACCAACAGAAATGGAGGTTGAACGGAAAAGAACGGCTGCTTGAAGGCGGCAAGAGCCGCAGCCGGGCTTTCATCGGGGTCACCGAGGTCCTCCTCAGTGCCTTCAGGCACAACGTCGTCTGAAGACGACAAGTCGGAGTCGCTGGTCCGAGGCGACTGGGGGTCCGCCGGTCCCAGCGCTGACTCTGCTGTCACTGTGGTAGTGCCCGCAGACACACCTGCAGAGCTTGGTCGAGGCAGAACTGCGGAAGCGGCGCCATCGCCTTCCTGCGTGCCGGGATCATTGAATGCAAAGTACCCGGAGCGTGTGGTGTCTGGCGAGAAAGCCCCTGAAGCTATCAAAGACAGGACCCGGACCAGTTCCCTCAAAGGCGGCAAGACGAACTGCCAGGCAAGTACACGAAAAAGAAAAGAACTGTGCACTGAGGTCCAAGGCCCGAGAAGAAGGCGAAGTTGGTGACCTGGCGGGACGCGAAGCACACGCACAAGGGAAGACAGCCCCGCAAAAGGAAAAGGGGGGGTAAAGCCAAGTCACCTTAAGGGCCTGACAAACATGCACCTGAGCACGGACGCGAGCCGGGAAGAAAAAGGCTGCGGAAAATCAACTCACAAAACAGGCAAAAGCCGTGCAAAGAAAATCTAAGGCCCTGAAATTGGAAGGAAAGGAAAGGTTTGAGCCTCAAGCTGGAGAGAAAAACAACGCCTGGTGCTCTTGCGAATCCATGCGTCAAAGGCGCTCAGACCCCAGACCAGCTGTTTCCCGCCCGAGGCCTGCCTTGCATCCTCGTGGCCTGGGTCTGAGTTTCAGGCAGCCTTATAGGAACTTAGGAAACCTATAGGAATCCCATAGGAAACCCGTAGGAAGCCTGTAGGAACAGGAACAGGGCAAGAGAAGGAAGATGAGTCTTCCTACAGCTTTTTTTGATTTCCTACATGTTTCCTACAAGGTTCCTATAGGTTCCTATAAGGACCCCAACAACCCTCGGACTCACTGCCATGATTTGATCTGGTCCGCCCAACGGGCACGGGGGGTTCGTTTTTTAAGCACTGGTCTGCTCAACGGGTCATGACCCAACCAGACGAAGGGTGTCGGGAGCTCGGAGCTTTTTTGGGCTCCTTATAGGAGCCTATAGGAACCTATAGGAATCTTATAGGAAACCTATAGGAAACCCATAGGAAACTCATAGGAAATCTGTAGGAACTTCTTTTCCTATGGCCTTCCTATGGGTTTCGCATGGGTTTCCTATAAGATTCCTATAGGTTCCTATAGGTTCCTATAAGGAGCCCAACAAACCCTCGGACTCACTGCCATGGTTTGATGCTGGTTCGCCCAACCCGTTTGGGCTTGATACTGGTCCGCCCAACCCGTTTGGTTTGCCGAGGACCCCAAACCCTAAAGGGACATTTGCACGGTTTTGCGCAACAAAGATGCTATTCTTACAGGGTGTATATTCATATACGGCCTGGAGGAATAGCTTTTTTTGCACGGTTTTGCGCCACAAAATGCTATTAGTCTAGGCCGTATATGAATATACACCCTGGACTAATAGCTTTTGCACGGTTTTGCACGGTTTGCCCATGCCAGCCCCCGCTGGTTTGATTGGTTCGCCCAACCCGTTGGTTTCCCGAGCACCCCAAACCCTAACCCAAAAAGCACTTGATCAGAGTCCAAAAATTCCCCCCCAGCCTGCGCAATGCCTCGAAACCTTTTTCTCCCAGCTCTCTCTTTAGAGGGGGTTTTCCAAATGGCTTATATTCTACCTGAGAGGCTTCTAGCACTCGTCCGTCCAGCATTTGACCTCGTCCTGCGAAGGATTCGAAGTCTAAAACGCTGCGTGCAGGCGTGTGGCTGCAAAATAGAGACCCCTAGATATGCTTGCAATTTGGCTCCAGGTTGCATTTCAAGCGAGCCAACCTTTGCAGGGCTAAGAAAAAAACAAAAAAAAAGAAAACAAGGGGTCCCAAAAAAAGGGGTCCCCGAAAAAAAAGGGAAAAGGGGTTTCCTTTGGCAAAGCTTGACATCGCTTGAAATGCAACCTGGAGCCAAATTGCAGCGCATATCTAGGGGTCTCTATTTTGCAGCCACACGCCTGCACGCAGCGTTTTAGACTTCGAATCCTTCGCAGGACGAGGTCAAATGCTGGACGGACGAGTGCTAGAAGCCTCTCAGGTAGAATATAAGCCATTTGGAAAACCCCCTCTAAAGAGAGAGGTTCGCCTGAGAACTGCTGAAAAGTCTTCTAAAGAGAGGGATACAGGGAATGCAGGGATTCCCTGCAGAAACCCTGCATTGAAATTCCCCCAGGATTTCTTGCTATACGCTTAATTTCTTCAACACAAGTGCCAACACAATTGCCACTCGTGTTCACATTTCTGCCGCGCCAAGCCGCTATACGCGCTTAATTTCAACATGTCGGATTACATGTCGGATGAACATGTTCTTGGCACTCCGGCCGCGCCTGCCCGGCATTGAAGCCGCGCCAAGCCGCTGAACCCCCACTCTCCCCCAGCTCCTTGCTATATGTACTATATGTGCTATATACTCTGTACGCGCGAAATCTGTACTATATATGCTATATAGGGCCATATAGCACATATAGTACATATAGCATGGACCCGGGGGAGAGTGGATGTTCAGCGGGTTGCCGCGCCCTGCGTAGCCTGCCTGCCGCGCCTGCCTGCGTAGACGCCAGCGTACGCGCCGCATGTTGCATGGTTTTTGCACGGTTTTGCGCGCGGTTTTTTCATGGCATGTGGAACAGCTTGTTTTTGCATGACACGAACAGCTTGCACGTTTTTTCGCAGTGTAGACGCCAGCGTACGCGCCGCATGTTTGCATGGTGTTTGCACGGTTTTGCAGGGTTTTTGCATGTTTGCATGACATGATTTTGACATGGTGTTTGCACGGTTTTGCATGATTTTGGCATGGTGTTTGCACGGTTTTGCATGGTTTTTGCATGGTGTTTGCATGGTTTTTGCATGACATGATTTTGCATGGTTTTTGCATGTGTTTTGCATGTTTGCATGACATGATTTTGACATGGTTTTTGCATGTTTGCATGACATGGTTTTTGCACGTTTTTTTTCGCACGGTTTTTTGCATGTCATGTGGCTCAACCCCGTGCCCCCTCCCTGTTTTTTTTCCTGTCAGGCCGTCCGTTAGGTTCATCCTGGAGCTGGGGAACTCCGAGGCAGGGCAGTGCCGAGCGGGCACTTAACTAGCAGTGCCGAGCGGGCACTTAACTAACAGTGCCGAGCGGGCACGTGCCGAGCAGGCACAGGCAGTGCCGAGCGGGCACGTGCCGAGCAGGCACCCCAGTGCCGAGCGGGCACTTGTAGGAACCCCGGTGCCGAGCTGGCACCGTGGAGGGGGTGCAGTGCCGAGCGGGCACTAGTAACTACGTGCCGAGCAGGCACCGTGCCGAGCTGGCACTAGACGTGCCGAGCGGGCACGTGCCGAGCTGGCACCGTAGGAGCGCCAAGCGCAGCTTTGAAGCAGGCGTGGAGGCCACTGTGGTTGAGTGGCTCGCCCAACGGCTTAGTACTGGCTCGCCCAACCCAACGGGTTCGCCCAATAAGTACGGGCTCGCCCAACCCCTTAGTACTGGCTCGCCCAACCTCGTTTGATGGCTCGCCCAACGGGTTCGCCCAAGTACTGGCTCGCCCAACGGCCTAGTACTGGCTCGCCCAACTTAGTACTGGCTCGCCCAACCGGCTCGCCCAAGTACGGGTTCGCCCAAGTACGTTCGGTACTGCCCAACTCGCCCAACCCCTTAGTACTGGCTCGCCCAACTGGCTCGCCCAACGGGTTCAGCGGCAAGTCCGAGTGCGCAAGACGTTCGTGTCGTCATTGAAGAGTTCGATACAGTGGAGGACAAAATCCTCCACTGCCAATTCCCGGCCGCACCTGCCCGGCATCGGAGCCCCGAGCCCAAGGTCGGGATTCTTCCCAGGAAAAAAAATATCGAAACTGTCGTCTAACCCGACAGTTTCGGCGAACCTGCCCGGCATAGCCTCCACCCCGGCCTGCCCGGCATAGAAGCCTCCAGCCTGCACACCGAGGTCGGGATTCCGACTTCGCTCTCCCACCGAGGTCGGAATTACGACTTCGCTTTTTTGCCGAAAAACCCATCACCGGGCCAGCGCCGAAGGTCCGGGAGATATGCTGTCCTCGCAGCATAACTCCCGGAGTGTTTTTTCCATCACCGGGCCAGCGCCGGAGGTCCGTCAGCGAGGCTGTCCTCGCAGCATCGCTGACAGAGTGTTTTTTCACCACTCACACGCTGCCGTCAATCCTGGCGTGGCAACAGGATTGCCCTTGTCAATCCTGGCGTGGCAACAGGATTGCCCTTGTCAATCCTGGCGTGGCAACAGGATTGCCCTTGTCAATCCTGGCGTGGCAACAGGATTGCCCCTTCAATCCTGCTGTGGCAACAGGATTGCTTCCCCCAATCCTGCGCTGACAACAGGAATGCCCCGGTGCATCACGAGCAGCTCGGGCTTGGAACTGTTCTTCCCCGAGCGCAGGCTTGTGATGGAGTCGGCCCCGCTGTAGCGCAGGAAGACCGGGTCTCGCCTCAAGTAGCAGCGGTGCAGGTTTGCGACGGGCTCGAAGGCGTCGACGCCGCGCACCTCCAGGCCCGGGCGCCGGGCGGCGAGGTAGTACTCCAGCTTTCCAGAACCGAAGAAGGGAGAGTGAAGCACGGCGACGTCCCCCAGCAGCCGGTCCATGTGAGGAGCTAACCACGCTTTGCTTCCAAAGTACTTCAGCTGCATACCGGCCCTTTAGTTTATCCGGAAGCGTACTGCTGTGTAGCAGTGCGCTCCCAGAAAACACCGGCAGCGCGGTGCTACACAGCACTGCACTCCCTGAAAACTCTGGGAGCGCGTCGGTACACAGAGACGCACTCCCGGACTCGCCGCCCGGCTTCCCGGCTTTGAATTTGGCAAGTAAAACAAAGCATGGGAAAGATCAAGCTTTTCCCCACGCCAGAATACAGCAGCAAACAGCCCTCTGACCCCGTGGTGCCCCTGGTCCCGTGCACGGGCATTTTCCTCGGACCTTCCAAATCGGGGAAAACCGTGACTCTGATCAGCCTGATTCTGGAGCAGTATCGCGGCGTGTTTGAGAGAATCTACATATTTAGCCCGTCCATCGACATCGACGACGGCTGGATTCCCGTCAAGAAGTACATCGAGCAGGACCTGGGAGTGAATACTGAACGGGAGCAAGCCTACTGGGAGGACTGGGACGAGGCGGCGCTGCGCCGCATCATCCAGCAGCAGCGCAAGATCACCGAGGCGTCCAAGAAGTTGGAGATGAAGAAACTGTATCAGGTCCTGATAATCTGGACGACCTAGCGGACGTGCCTCAGCTCCACAGACCCAACGGCGCCCTGGACACTCTCTTCATCAGGGGCCGGCACCTCCAAATCAGCACCTGGGTCAGCTCACAGAAGCTGAGACTAATCAGTGCGGCCGTGCGGGTCAACCAGCAATTCCTCTGCTGCTGGAGGCTGCGCAACCAGCACGAGCTGGACGCCGTGGTGGAGGAGCTCAGCGCCCTGCTGCCAAAGGAGCAGCTCTACCAGTTGTACGAGCAGGCGACGCGGGAACCTTACAGCTTCCTTTTCGTCTACTACCTGAAGCCGAGGAATGAAATGTTCTTCAAGCGCTTTGAAGAGCGTTTCGCATTGGAAAGAGAAGCCGATGGGAGCGGCGCTCAGCTTCCTGGGCCAGAAGCTGTTCGCTAGCTCCACACTGATCAGCGCACGGTGCGAGAATATCTCCTGCTGCACCTCCGTCGCAGCCGTCCACCCGCCCATCATCCGTCGGACGGGCGGGTTCCTAAAGAAAAGGATGACGACGATCTACGTGGACAGCCGCAAGAGAGTGGCCGGCTCGGACAGCGACTTTGAGGTGGACCTGGGAGAGTCCCTGCACTTGCAGAGCGACGCCCGGCTCGCCGTCTACAAGATCCGCCTGGCCGACAGCTTTTTGTCCACGGACCGGGGCCGCTACCTCTACTGGGTCGACGCCGCGCTGGGCACGCTGAACTGGGCGTTGTTGCCCGAGGGCGCGTACACTGGCGCACGGCTGGCCGCCTGGATCAGCTCCAACTTTGCCACCGCCACCTACGGCGAGACCACAAACAGCCTGAGCGTTGCCTACGACGGCAACCGGCTGATCCTGAACGACCTGGAGCTGCGCCAGCAATTCCCAGATGCCGCGGACTACCCCTCCGCGCCGGCCGCCTCTCCGACCAAGCCCTTCAGCATCGACCACATGCTCGGCCCGAGCTTCGTCTCAGGCGGGCAGCAGGTCTTCGAATTTCTCAAAATGATGGCGCACAACGAGGTCTACCTGCGCTGCGCCCAGCTGGCCAACGCCAGCAGAGTGCTGGGCAACCTGGGCGACGACATCCTCTCCAAGATCACGCTGAAGAGCGGAGTGGGCACCATTGTGGAGACGGGCTCAGACGACGGGCACTTCATGGCCCTCAGGGGCCCGGTTACCCTGAGGCACATGCGCTTCCGCCTGACCGACCTGGACGGCAACGTCGTCCGGCTTCGCGGGTCGTCTTTGTCGTTCGTGTTATATCTTGACCACGTATAATTAAATGGAGCCAACCGAACACGAGGCGGAGGCGCAAGAGGCGCAAGAGGCGCAAGAGGTGCACGCTGCGCCGGAACACGCTGCGCCACACGCTACGCCGCACGCTGCGCCACACGCTGCGCCGGAACCGAAACGGCGGGGCAGGCCCCCTGGGAGCAAGAACAAACCGAAGCAGGACGTGCCTACTGAGCCGGCTGCTCCAAAGCGCAAGCCAAAGCCGGTTGAGACGCCGGCGGAGGCGCCAGCAGAGGCACCGGCGGAGGCACCGGCGGAGGCACCGGCTGAGGCACCGGCTGAGGCACCGGCTGAGGCACCGGCTGCACCGGAGCCGCCTCAGCTCACAAGAGAGCAGCAGCGCGCCCTGCGCATGCTGGAGAGGCAGTCCGCTTATGACCGGCTGACCACAGGCGCAAGCGTACTGGTATAAAAGCATGATGTCGATTGAACCTCGCAACGAGCCGCGGATGCTCCGGTGGTTCCGCAGACGTACCCCAGTTACAACTTGCAGCCGCTGCTGCTGAAGCGCTACCGAGAACTGGAGGAGGCGCGGGCCTTCAACAACTGGCTGGGCGAGCGCAGGCAGGCGCAGGAGGGGCAGCGGCACCTGGACGACGTGAGCCGGCTGACGGAGGCCGTGCACCGCCAGGTACCCCAGCTGCGCTACGCGCGGGCCGAGCGCCGGGGAGTGGAACGGGCGGCGGACGAAGTTGCGCAACGGTAAAGAGATGAAGACGCTTCGGGCGCACGGCTTCAACCAGCGCCCGCGCTTTGAGCAGGTGGTGGGCTACCTGGAGCGGAACGAGCCGCTGCTGGACCAGCCGGACCGCAAGGCCACCTCGTTCATCACAAGCCACTTCTACCTGGACGATTTTGTGCAGTCCAGCGAGGACCCCAACCCCCGGCCCCTGCAGCACACGCCCCTGCATCCCGAGGAAGGCTAGAGGCCACGGACGAGGACGTGCGCCTTGCGCGGAGGTACCAAGGGTACGGCGGAACCCGCTTTGTTGAGGACGACCTGGCGGGAGACCCCGAGGCCGGCGCGCTGGCCAGCAACGGGCAGGGGCCGCCCTCCATCACGGACCGTCTGCGCGGCACTGCAGACGGCGCGCAGGCGGCAGCGGACCTCATAGGCGCAGGGGCAGCGGGACTGGCAGCCGCGCAGGCCTTCCGCTCTCAGCTGCCCCAGGACGCAGCGGAGTACGTGCGCCTGAACGTGCTGCCCCGCCCGGGCCCGGCGCAGCCGCCTCCGCAGATCATAGGCCGGCCCAGTGACGTGGAGCGCCTCCTGGACGAGGCGGGGCAGCGCGCGCAGGAGGTGGAGCGCGGCGCGGAGGCAATAGAGGAGACGGCGGCCGTGGCTGCGGAGGAGGGCGAGGTTGCCGTTGCTGCCGAGGGCGTGGGCGGAGCCTTCGGGTACCTGGGGGGCCTGGCGGAAGGAGCGGCAGCCCTCGCACCCACGGCGGGCGAGGTTGCTGGAACGTTGGCTGGCGTGGCGGGAGTTGGCGCGGCGGCAACGGCGGGGCTGGCCGTGGGCATTGCGGGCGGCGCAGCCTACGGGCTGGCACGCGGCACGGGCTGGGTCCTCGAGAACACACTCTTCCGACCTCAGCAGGGCAGCGAGGACGCCGCCGTGCAGGACGTGCGATCCGCCAACGGCATGAACGACGCCACGCAGCCTCAGCACTTCTCGCTGCGCTCAGGCAGCAGCACTTCAGGCAGCCCCGCAAGCAGCCGCGCCTCCTCGCAGTCCGGCTTCCGAGTTCAGGCGCAGTCCAACACGCCGCGCCCCTTCTCCTGGGGCCTGAACCCCGTGGCCCTGCCCCAGTCCCAGCCGAGCTCACGGGCGAGCTCCAGTTCACGCCGGAGCCTGCCTCCGCCCAGCTTTGACCAGCTGGCGCGAGACATTGAGGCTGCTTAAAAAAAAATAAAAACCCTCCTCCTCGGGGAGAGTTTTTTCTGCACGGTTTTTGCGCGGTTTTGCGCAAAAAAAACTATTCTTCTCGTCCGTATATAGATATACGGACTACAAGAATAGCTTGTTTTGCACGGTTTTGCGCTACAAAATGCTATTCTTCTAGGCTCTATATCAATATAGACACTGGAAGAATAGCTTTTGCACGGTTTTGCGCCACAAAAACGCTTTTCTTCCAGTGCCTACATTGATGTAGGCACTGGAAGAAAAGTTTCCTTCGCCGTACGAGTCAAAATGCGTGTATATAAACAAGCATGGAGGTAGTCACCGCCGGAGCCCAGGATGAGCTGATGCAGAGCCTGGACTACAAGCTGAAAACAAGCAACACCAGCTACGTGACGGCGCGGCATGACGTGCAGTACTTCCCCAGCTCGCTGAGCTCCTTCTCCCCCACAACCTCTAGGGTCTGCCGCATCCCGCTGACCAGCGGCACGTCCTTCATCGACCCCGAGTCCATCAAGATCGCCTTCCGCGTCAGGAACACGGACGGCACCAACCCGCTGGCCCCGGCCACGCCCAACCCCGCCTGCTTCGTCCAGCGCGTCCAGGTCTTCGCCAACGGCCAGCGCTGCGACGACATCAACTACTACGGGCGCACCGTGGCCGTGCACGACCTGCTGAAGGGCAGAGAGTACAACCGCAACAAGGCCATGGAGGGTTTCGACGAAGTGAACGACCCGCGCATCGCCCGCGCGGTGCACCAGGGCGGCTACGCGGACGTGCTGCTGCGCCCCACCATGGTGGGCATCCTGCGCTGCGGGAAGATGCTGCCGCCGCAGCTGAACCTGGTGATAGAAATTGAGTTTGCGGACGCCACCACTGCGCTGTGGTCCGAGAACGCCGGGGCGCACCCGGCGGGGGCCACGCTGAGCACCGACTTCGAGATCCAGAACGTCCGAGTTCTGGCCTCCCAGGTCGTCCTGGACTCTGCGCTGGTGGAGTCCTTCAACCGCGTGCTCCTCTCAGGAAGGTCCCTGGTGTTCAGCTACCCCACGGTGCACACGCAGCAGTCCAGCGTCCCGAACGGCGTGGCGGAGCACAACGTCACCGTGGCGCGCGCCTTCACGAAACTCATGGGCGCGTTCGTGACCTTCTGGGACAACGACGCGGGCTCCAAGATCCACTTGCTGGCCAACCCGGGGCAGGACGTGGCCCCCATCGGCGCGGCGAGGCAGGAGGACAGCCTCCTGGAGTCGCAGATGCAGCTGGGCAGCCTGCAGTACCCTCACAACCCCATGAAGGGAGCCTCGGAGCACTTCCACTTCCTCTCCGTCCTCGCGGGCACCTACGACGACACGGTGCGCAACATCGACATCGGCCGCGTGGGCTACCTGCGCCACAGCTTCATTGCCGGCTTTCCCACCGAGCGCGTGCCCAAGATGCCGCTGAGTGGCGTCAGCACCCGCTCGGGCGACCTTGCCCGGTTCACCTTCAAGGGCCTGGACGGCACGATGACGGACCTGTTCATTCATTTGGTGGCCTACCAGCTGGTGACGCTCTCCGGCACGGGCGTTTCCGTGCTTGACTAAGGCCCGGTCTTCATCATTTTTGATGAATCGTGACACCGCTTTTGAGTGCGCCCCAAAAACGAAGGCGGGGGTGTCACGCTTCACCATTTTTGGTGAAACGTGACACCGCCCAAAAAACATGCAAAAACATGGAAAAAAGGACTGTTCCAGGCTCGTCGGATTAGACGAAGCCTGAACGGTCTAATCCGGAATGCTCAGCCGCTCCGCGAGCTCCTCCGTGGCCGCGCGCGCAATCTCCTCGCACAGCGCAGCAGGGACGCTGTAGAGCAGCTCGCGTGATTGGCTGACCCTCTCGTACTGCCCCTCCATCAGCCGCGGCCCCCGCTGCGCGGCCCGGAGGTGCCTGCCGTCCTGCCACGCCTCGCAGCGGCTGCCGGGCTTGCACAGGCCTCGCCTCGGCCTCCAGCGCATGTTGGTCCACAGCCGCGTCTGCTTCCTGTACGGAGTTCCGTACTTACAGTATGTCACGTCCACCCAGGGCAGACGCTCCATGAACGGCCGGGTCTTCAGCAGCCCGGTGGCCGGGTTCTCTATGACCCACATCAAGGGGTCAAAGTGCGCAATGATCTCAAGGGCGCTGAGCACCAGCGCGTCGCCCTCCAGGAGCCGCCGCGGGCGCGTCGTCAGCGCGCGGCTGTATTCCGTGCAGACCGGGCTGGCCCAGACCATGTCGAAGTGCCCCGGCGGGAACGTCGTGTAGTCCCAGCTCCGGATGTCGCAGAGGATGGTGGGCTCAAATTTCGACACGATGTCCAGGGAGACGACCTCCCAGCCCGCCGCCTCGAAGGCCCTGCCCACCGACTTGGTGCCGCAGAAAAGCTCCAGGAGTCTCGGCATTTTTAAAGAGCAAGATCACCGCCGCTGCGACGACCAAGAAAACTCGCACGTTCATCGGACCGGACTTTTTTCCTACGGATAAAAAAAGCCGAACTTCGCAATGAAGCTTGCACTCGGGCTGGACGTTCAGACCAATGCCAAGGGGGGGAAGTTCATGTCCATAGAGGACTCCCATCAGGGCGCGCTGGTGTGCAAGGCGGACGTGGAGGTGCTGTGGGAGCCCGGCAACTTCCAGGACGACGGGGCCAAGAGGGTGGGCGTGTGCTTTGCGAGCAACACCGACCTGGGGGCGTGGACGGATGGGGTGGAGCAGGCCGTCGTCGACGACATGATCATCTTCCAGAAGCCCTTTCCGGGGGTCACCCGCGCCGAGCTTGAGAGCCAGCTGCAGCGCGCCGTCAAGGTGAGCGCCAAGGGCAAGCACGTGAAGTGCAAGATGGACTTGGAGCGCTGCCTCTTCTGGGACTCCGCCGGCAACCGCGTGCCGCGCCCCGCGGAGTTCGCGCGCCGCAGGGGCCGCGCGCTTGTGGAGGCCCGGCACGTGTGGCTGATGGGCAGGCAGTGGGGCGTGCTCTTCGAGGTGCGCCACCTCATGCTGGAGCCCCTGGAGGCGCCGTGCTGCCCGTTCTAGGCCGCCTCCAGCAGCTCGGAGCTCGTGGCCCGCGAGGCGCCCACGTACAGGTGGCGCAGCGTGAGGTGGCAGGACTCCAGGTCCAGGCGGACGCGGTTGTGGAGGGTGAGCCCCTGGCAGCTGGCGTAGGTCACTGCGTGGCTGGGCCGGGTGGCCCGCAGCAGCTCCTGGTTCTTCAGCCGCATGCCGTTGTCCAGCCTCACTCCGTCCGGCTCCACTTCCGCCACGGCCACAAAGACGCTTCTTTCCGCCGGCCCCATGAGGCGCAGCCCCGGCCACACCCTCATGCTCTGCGGGCTGTTTTGGGGCGCAGTTTGGCTACACCCATTTTGGGTCTCACCCAAATCTATGTGGATGACTTGTGTCTCCAATTGGAGCAGCTTTGAGGCCTCCGGCGCCAGGGCCCGGTTCGCCGCTGCGTTGACGGCCATGCGCTTGCTGTGGCTGATGACCAGCGTGGTGTCCGGCCACCCGGGCTTGGAGGGGTAGAGCTCCTTCAGCCTCGCCTTGGCCTGCTCCAGCGTGGGGCACGCCTCCTCGCCGACCCGCAGCCACTTCACGAAGTTGAAGATGCCGGGGTCGGAGCGCATGTTCTCCGTGAGCTCGTGCCTGTGCCCGCCGGCCAGGTCGCGGATGAGCTGGCTGTGCTCCAACGGCGCGCTGATGGGCCGCCCGGCCCAGGAGTCCAGCACGGCCGGCAGCTGCCGGAAGTCTCCCAGCAGCAGGAACTTCACGTCGGCGTTCAGCCCCACGCAGGCCAGGTCCGCCCAGAGCGCCATGTCCAGCTGCGTGATCTCCTCCACCACCAGCCAGTCCAGCTTTTGCGCGCTGCCCCCGCGCACGTACCTGCGCACCCAGTGGTCGGCCGTCTGCGCCCCCAGGCCCAGGTTCTGCGCGGAGCAGTGCGTCTTTGAGACGAGGTGCACCGCCTCGCCCTGCTCTCGCAGCCTCGCAACAATGGTGCGGGCCAGGTGCGTCTTCCGGTGCCCGGCAGGCCCGTGAGCAGCAGGGAGTTGCCCGCCAGGCAGTGGCCCACGGGGTCGTCCACCCCGTTCCACCTCCGCTGGTTTGGGGCGCTCCGCCTCCATGCGCGGCGCCCTGCCGCCCAGCAACGGCTTCGTCTCTTCCACGCGGTAGACGGGCGTGCCGTCCGGGTGGCGCAGCGCCTCCAGCGCCCGCAGCCGCTCCGTGAAGCGCTTCGGCAGCCGCTGCGTCAGCAGGCAGTCCGTCTTCACCTGCGCCAGGTACCGCGGCGGCGCGTCCAGGATGCGCCGGGCCTTGGCCACCATGCAGTGCTCAAAGCCCAGGACCGCGTCGTGGATGGGGCGGTAGGTGCCGTTGCTCAGCAGCCTCCTGGCGTAGACGAAGTCCCACACCATGCCCCCCTCGTAGGCGAAGGCCTGAGAGAAGTCCGCGCCCGCGCCGTCCAGCTCGCTGCTGCTGCTGCGCACGCTGTAGACCACCTCCGTGCTGCGCGCCCACAGGCCTATCATCGCGTTCACGCTGAGCTTGGCCATGTGCTCCTCGCCGTCGGGCCACGCGGCGTCCATGCGCTCCAGCGCGCGCCGCAGCGTCGCCGCGTCCACGTGGCTCCGCGCGGAGATGCCCAACACGATGTGGTCCCAGCGGCAGACGCCCAGGTCCAGCATCGCGGCCAGCGAAACCTTCGGGTACCAGCCGGGCCCCACGTACGGCAACAGGTTCAGGCAGGACTGCCTCGCGTCGCAGCAGCCCTCCACAAAGCCCAGGTCCGGCAGCGCGCCGTCCACGGGCTCAACGCCGTCCGCCGGGCACAGGATGGGCAGGGGGAAGGGGGCGTTGGCCAGCCCGTTGCGCCTGCAGCGCACCACGTCCACGCCGACGTACGTGCTGTCCTTTGCGCACGTCTGCGCCTCAAAGACGAGGGGAGGCAGCTTGGGGCTCCGGACGTACTCCATGACTCCGGGGGCCACGCGGCTCTCCAAACTCGTGGGCTGCGCGCTCTCTCGCAGCGTCTTCTCGCTGTGGCAGTCGCCGCACAGCGCCTGCAAAGTTTGCGCGCTGCCCGCAAAGGCCTGCCTCACCGGCACCACGTGGTCCAGCTCGCAGGTGCCGGCCGTCAGCCCGCATCCACACAGCGCGCACTTGCCGCCCTGCGCGGCCAGGGTCTTCTGCCTCTCCGCCGCGCCGGGCACTTCCCGCTTCGCCTTCAGCAGCTTCAAAAAAATCTCGTGCGCCAAGCCGGCCAGGCGCTGGCCCCTGTACTCCTGGTTGAGCGCCTCGCACCACCTCCGCAGCACCTCGTGCTCCTCCGGCAGCTCTCGGATCCTGGTGCCCCGCCTCAGCCTCAGCCCGCAGTACTGCGCCGGGCTGCTGATGGCCACCTTGGGGCTCTCGCCGGCGGCCATGAGCTGGCGCCGCGCCTCCCGCAGGTCCTCGCACCAGAACAGCCCCGGCTGCACGTCCGCGGCGTCGAAGCGCCTCCACTCTTGGATGGGCGGCAGGGTCTGCCTCGCCTCGCCCCGGTAGAGCACGCGCGCCTGCCTCTCCAGCACCCTCTTCACGGCCCTGTACATGTAGCAGTGCCCGTCGAAGGCCAAGAAGCACACGGTGCGGTGCTCCTTCAGCGCCGGGTCGTAGCTGTCCACCAGGTCGCCCTGCGAGCTCAGCACGCGCATCGGGGCGTTGCGCCACACGCAGAACTCTCGCACCTCCTCTGCGGAGATGCCGAGGCGCCTCCAGTCGTGGCGCAGCATGGCGTCGAAGTCGGCGCACACCTCCTCCACGCTCAGCTGCAGCAGCTCGGCCAGCTGCCGGGGCACGCAGAGCGGCTTGTCCTCGAAGGCGCTCGGCAGCACGTCCTCCTCGCAGGGCAGCTGGAAGCTCACGCTCCTCAGGCCCCTCATGCGCTGGCGCAGGAGCGTCTCCACCTCGGTCCTGGAGTTCCTGTAGTGCGTGCTCTGGGTGCTGACCACCCAGTGCCCCTCAGGGTCGAGGAAGTAGGTCTCGT
Source organism: Effrenium voratum (assembly GCA_963377175.1). Lineage (NCBI taxonomy): Eukaryota > Dinophyceae > Suessiales > Symbiodiniaceae > Effrenium > Effrenium voratum. Next base: position 327,815 of record CAUJNA010000090.1, read on the forward strand.
CCGAGAGCTGCAGGATGGGGCCGGCAGGGTCGCCGAGCGAGGCCTCCACTTGTTGCCTGACCCGCTGCGCCACCTGCTCCTCCGTGAGGTGCGCCGGGTGCCTCGTGGCCCCGCCCAGCTCATTCACCGGCAGCCAGTCCCTGCGCTCGTAGTTCCGCCCGCTGCGCCGCCTGCCCCGGATGATCACCGGCACGTGGACCAGGTACTCGTAGTACTTGTCGCGGAAGAAGCCCTTGCCCAGCTTGGTCAGCCGGTGCTCTCCGCCCTGCAGGGAGCGCACGAGCTTCTTCTGCCCGTTGCGCAGCAGGATGTAGTCGTTGGGCCCCTCGCGGATGAGGGGCTGGTTGTAGTCGAAGTCCTTGCTGGGAGGCCGCAGGCCCAGGTGGGAGTAGTAGTGCTGGCCCGCCCGGGTCAGCTGCCCGTCCGCGCGCGAGAGCAGCGCGTAGGCCCTGCAAAGAAGTGTGCTGTGCAAAGAAGCGTGCTCTGCAAAGAAGCGCGCAAAGGAGAGTGCTCTGCAAAGAAGCGTGCTCTGCACAGGAGCGTGCAAAGAAGCTGCAAAGAAGCTGCAAAGAAGCGCGCTCTGCAAAGAAGCGTGCTCTGCAAAGGAGCGTGCTCTGCAAAGACCCGGAAGCTGACTGGCCCTCCTGCTCGCCTCAAAACAAAAACAGACCGGGGAGAATGCGCCAACCAAAAAAAAACTGGCCCCGTAAAAAAAAGAATGGCAAGTTGGGCGAGACAACGACAGCAGATCACGGAGGCCGCGGACGGCGGCGCCCGGGCTCGCACGGGGGCGGATGGTGCCGTCGTGCTGAACCTGCGGCGCGGCCCGGGAGCACGCTCCTTTGCAGAGCACGCTTCTTTGCAGAGCACGCTCCTTTGCAGAGCACGCTCCTCTGCAGAGCACGCTCCTCTGCAGAGCACGCTCCTTTGCAGAGCACGCTTCTTTGCAGAGCACGCTTCTTTGCAGAGCACGCTTCTTTGCAGAGCACGCTTCTTTGCAGAGCACGCTTCTTTGCAGAGCACACTTCTTTGCAGAGCACGCTCCTCTGCAGACATGCTTCCGGGCTGTGAAGGGGGAAGGGGGCGAGTCAGCTTTGGTGGTGGTGTTGTTGTCGGTTTGTGTGTTGGGGGGCGCAGGGGGCCAGTCAGCTTCCGGGCTGTGAAGGGGAAGGGGGGCCAGTCAGCTTTGGAGGTGTCTTGTTCTGCGGGGAATGGAGGCGAGTCAGCTTCCGGGGGCTGTGAAGGGGGGATGATGTGAGTCAGCTTTGGTGGTGGTGTTGTTGTCGGTTTTTGTTTTGGGGGGCGCAGGGGGCCAGTCAGCTTCCGGGCTGGGAAGGGGAAGGGGGGCCAGTCAGCTTTGGAGTTGTCTTGTTCTGCGGGGAATGGAGGCGAGTCAGCTTCCGGGGCTGTGAAGGGGGAATGATTTGAGTCAGCTTTGGAGTTTGGTGGTGGTGTTGTTGTCGGTTTTTTTTTTGGGGGCGCAGGGGGCCAGTCAGCTTCCGGGCTGTGAAGGGGAAGGGGGGCGAGTCAGCTTTGGAGTTTGGTGGTGGTGTTGTTGTCGG
>CAUJNA010000091.1:0-25000 GCA_963377175.1 Effrenium voratum
CCGCACACCCGCACACCCGCACACCCGCACACCCGCACACCCGCACACCCGCACACCCGCACACCCGCACACCCGCACACCCGCACACCCGCACACCCGCACACCCGCACACCCGCACACCCGCACACCCGCACACCCGCACACCCGCACACCCGCACACCCGCACACCCGCACACCCGCACACCCGCACACACGCACACCCGCACACCCGCACACCCGCACACCCGCACACCCGCACACTCGCACACCCGCACACCCGCACCCGCACCCGCACACACGCACACGCGCGCACGCGCGCACGCGCACACGCGCACACGCGCACACGCGCACACGCGCACGCCCGCCCGCACGCACGCACGCTCGCCCGCACGCACGCACGCACGCACGCACGCACGCACGCACGCACGCACGCACGCACCTACGCACCCACGCACGCACGCACGCACGCACGCACGCACGCATGCACGCACGCACGCTCCGCACGCACGCACCCACGCACGCACGCACCGCACACGCGCACACGCGCACACGCGCACACGCGCACACGCGCGCACGCGCGCACGCGCGCACACGCGCACGCGCGCACACGCGCACACGCGCACACGCGCACACGCGCGCACGCGCACACGCGCACACGCGCACACGCGCACACACACACACACACACGCACACGGCACACACACACACACACACACACACACACACACACACACACACACACACACACACACACACACACACACACACACACACACACACACACACACACACACACACACACACACACACACACACACACACACACACACACACACACACACACACACACACACACACACACACACACACACACACACACACACACACACACACACACACACACACACACACACACACACACACACACACACACACACACACACACCAACCCAACAACGTGGAACAGCCAACAACGTGGAACTGCCAAAAACACACCAAAGCATCCTTCCTCTTCAATGACCTTTTCGTTCTTTTTTAAGCCACTCAGCTCGCAATTTTCGAGTTTTTTTTTTTTTTCCCTTTCCCTTTGTTCTCGGATCTTTCCACTTTCTTCGGGCCCGCCAGGAAAAGGGCTGTCGTGCGCTGAGGTGCCCTGCCGGCGGCGCCGGAGAGCCAAGGCGCCGACTTTAGGGCCGCGCAACTAGATTTTATATGTGGAACATCGTACATGGCTCCCTTTTTGGTGGTTTTGAACATCACTGTTTTGGCCCATGAAACGTGAGTGTTCCGTGGTGGCGTCGTAGGCCCAAAAGGGGGGGGTTATCAGGGGAAGGAAACCACGCATCTTTTGGGACCCGTCTCTCCAGCATTTGGGTGTTTTTTTTTTTTTTAGGGGACCGTTTTTCAAAATGGTGGTATCACTTGGTCTCTCTTGAACCCCCTTAAAAAGGGTACCCCATGGTACCCCCAAAAAGAAGACGCACCCACTTGATAGACAAATCTATATGGCAACTCAGGATGAAGCCCCTCGTCTGATTGTGATTGCAAAAGTGTTCCCCATGATCACTTCATAGGGGACGCCCCCCGCCCCTATTAATCCGCCAGGTTGATGAACATGGGGCGACGTTACGCAATCACTAATTTCCAGCCATGTTTGAGGGTGTTCCGCCAAGTTAGTAGCGCAACATAAACCCAGGCCATTTAAGTCGGAGCTGTATCTCTGAGGGTTGGGACTATGGCCATGGTTCGGGAGATGCATACGGCGAACCATGTTCAACCACAACTGCTTGGTAGTAAATGGTGTTCCAGCACCAGGTTTCACAGTTTAGTTATGGTTGTGGGCGCTACTTAGTTTCCACTGCTTTCCAGTTGGTGTCTATTTGGTACTCCAAATCTGACCCCCTTATGGCGGTTTCTATTTAGTTTCCACTTGGACTCCAATGTGGTTGTTATTTGGTTGTGTTTGTTTTGAGGGACTCCCCGAAATGGTCCTTTTGTTTTCCCTCAAAACCACAATAAAGAAGCCACACACACACACACGCACATTTGGTTGTGGCCGAATTGGGTTTCTATTGGTTCCCAAGCGGGTGTTTCCTGGAATGATGAATCGCCCTAGGGTTTTGATTGGTTTCCATGTGGTTCCACTTGGGTTCTGTGTGTTTCTTGGGCGTTTCCTGAGAGAAGGAGCTCTCTTGGCATGCTGTTTTCACTTGCTTTTCACTTGTTTTTGTTTTGGTTGCCGTCGGTGCCCAGTTGGGTGTTTCCTGATATCGGGAACTCTCTTTCCTTTTTAAGACATTTGTCACAATTTTTCCGTTTGGTAGGAGAAGCCACAAGAGTATGCTTAGCTTTTGAATTTTCCAGACCAGCTATTTCATTGTGGGTACCCGGCTAAGCCTTCGTTTCTTGTCAATCAGCTGACGTAGGATGTTGCAGGGCTGGCCTTTGAAGTTTACCCCAAACTTGTGATTTGGATTCCCCTCAAAAAGTGGTCACTTCGATCCTTGATTGACAAACCCGTCAGTTACTACTCAGCGGGGCCCGCCTGGAAGAAAGAAATCCCCACCAACAGGGACCCTTAATCAGTGAGGGGATTGAGCAGGGGTCACCTGTACAGAGCCCAAACTGGCCGAGCAAAACAGGCTTTGATTAGGCGAAATGGCCCATGTTGCGCCAAGAGTTGGTTTCATTGGCACATCGGCAGATTCAATCCCAGCCGCAGGCTCGCGAAAGGAGGCCGGGACATGGGGTTCGGGGCAAGCGCCGAGATGACCTCGGGGTTCGAAACATTGGATCTCTGCCTTCAAAACGGATTCGGCCAGAGGATTTTTTGGAACTCGCCCTTTGGATTCTTGACTGGGAGGATGGGAGATCTATGTCACCGATTGCAGAACCATGCGCTTCACTGCTTCATTCACTGGCACCTGCAGCATGTGGCTCAAGCAATGTCGCGGCGGGCTTGGGGCAGCCCCTAATGCCCACGTTAGTGTGCCTTGGCTGGCCACTGGGGTGAGGTGCTTATATTTCTCGTGTGGGCGGTTCAAAGCATGGCCATCTCACAACAAGTTTCCTCTTGGATGTTCGACAGGGGACATATGGAACCAGTGGGAAGCAGTATGCTGGAGCAGAGGTACGTTTAGCTTCGTTGAATCATGACATGGTCCTATCATGCGGCGGGTTCATCTTGATCTCCTTTCGGCAGACAGGAAAGACCCCTCTTTGAGAAGAGTTTGCCAGTGTCCTGGAGTTTTACCAATCTTTGTCACTCGGATTGCTTCATCACCCGAGGAATCTTGGACTTATTGACGAAGAGCTACCAAGCTGCTCAAGCAGCCGAGACGATGAGGAGACAGGGTGGTTTCTTGAGCGCGAGGGGTTCTTGGCAGAGCGTAAACGAAGCCAAATATTTCCACATTTTTGTGAGTTTAACTTCTGAACAGCGTTGTACGACCCCCTATTTCATGAATTTGACAAATCCTTCCCTTCACTCGCAGTGTGTAGCGGCCTCAACTTGGATGTGTCGAGGATTGGGATTCTTTAGCCCGGAGCCCAGCGTGAGAGCGCAACCAAAAATCTGGGTCCCTCCTCATGGAACCTGACATGGGTTTCCGGGTGGCATGTTAGTTGGTGGCTGGGTATGTAAAATCTAACAGTTCCGAGAGGTACAGAGCAGACTGCGAGCGTGGGAAATGGCGAGCGCACCGAGGATACGGCAGAGGGACCTTCACAAGTTCCCGGCCCAGCATGGAAGTGAGTACGGCAGGGGGTACTTTGTGTTTTTCTTTGGGTGGTTCAAACATCTTCAAACATGGTGTTTTGTTTGGTCGGCGATGTTTGATTGCACACCTAGTTGGAATCCTGTGTGGCGTGGCAACGGCAATTTTGGGGCAAAGATAATCTTGTCGTGGACCGATGATTGCCTTGACTTCTGTGACTGGCATTCTCGGAGGTTTGTGCTGTGCATGTTTCCTCCCACCAAAACGGTGCGGTTTGTCCTGGAGGTCTGGCCATTTGCGGCCAGGGTCTCGTTGATGCGAGAAAGCATCAGTTTTTCTTCTGCAAGCGACGAGGTGAAAGCCGAGCTCAATCCGAAACGACAATTCCAGTCCTCGGGAATCCCTTTTTCGGATCAGACATGAGAACAAGCACCCGGAGGCATGCTCCGGGCAAGACTACCAGACTTTCCAGCCTCTCTGCATCTTGTTCATTGACGGTCCGAGGAAAGAGAGAACAGCCCATCTTGCGCCGACTCTCCGCAAGATGCCAGCGCCCAAGCTGAGTTGGAAAGAGTAAACACATAGGGAGCGGTTGCAGGGAATGCCCGTCGACACTTTGTTTGCTCTGCACCTGGAGTGCGTTCTTCTGCTGGGCTGCAGGGCAAACCGTGAGTGCACAGCTCCAGGTGGATGCGGAATTTTCTGAAAGAAATGCCGGGAGCTCAGTGCGGATTTGGACTGTCTGCATTAGTGACCATCATCTCGTGATGCTCTTGTACATCTCAGGAAAGACATTTCCTCGCAAACTGCTTTGGCTCGAATGCAGCTGCGATGCTTCCCCCTTCAACTACATTGCTTTCTTCTGATTCTGACTTTCCCGTCGCTGCACCATACACGCCTGGGTTTGCATTGAGTTCACCAAAAGCCGATGTCTTCCAAACCAATCAAACAAGCCAAAACACAAGAAGCAAACGAGCAAGCAAACAAGCAAGCAAACAAACAAAGAAGCAATCAAGCAACCATGGCAAGCAAGCTACAGGCAGACAGATAGAGCAAGAGAGAGAGAGAGAGAGAGAGAGAGAGAGAGAGAGAGAGAGAGAGAGAGAAAAAAAAAGGGAGGCAAGCACTTGCGCCGAGTCTGGATTTTTGCATGCTCTTATCTGAGACATATGCAGATATCATACATAGGGAACGCATTCCGCAGCTGATAAACACAACCTCTGAGTCCTGGCCTGCCCCACAGCCACACCCAAGAGCACAGCAGAAAGGACCGGATCCAAGCACGTGAAATCACAAACCGAGCAGCGCGCAGCGAGCGCCGAGCGCCTCGGCTTCGCGCCTAGCGCCTCGGCTTCGCCTCTGGGGCGCTTGGATGGAGCGCGCATGGAGCTGCTGCACCGCTGCCTCGGCTTCTGCGGCGCCGCGGAGGCGGGCGCCGCGGAGGGCGCCTGCCGCGCCTGGCGCGACGGCGAAAGCGGCGAGCGGGAGGCGCTGTGGCGGGAGCTGTGCCGGCGCTGCGGCTTGGCCAAAGGGATGGTGAGGGGATGGCTGTGGTGGTCAAAACCGATGGGATCCCATTTTGGGGGTGCACCACCCATTTTAGAACATATTTTAGTGGGGATTGGGATGTTTACTGGGGGTGCGGGCTGTTGACCCATGGCCGAATATCAGGGTATGTTGAAAGGGTATGTAAGGGAACTCTTGGGTATGTCAAGGGTAGGCAAAGGGTATGTGAAGGCGTATCAAGGGTAGCTATATGGCAGAATATACTCGAATTGGCGAATTCCGGGGGGGTGGGGGGTGGGGGGTGGGGGGGCTTGATTCAGACGTGTGCTTGGCAGTGATTGGAGGCCAATCGGACATGTGGTGCATCTGCCAAGTTCGGGTTGGCATCCTGCGGGTGCAAAAGATGCTCAAGCACTCAGGAACCTAGGTCCTTTGTACCCGTTTGTCGTATAACAAGACATGTGTCGTGTGCCCAAGCGGACATTTGGATGTGAAGGAATATGGTCCTGTGAAATCCGGAAAGCCCAAAAGGGATGTTTTGTGGGGCGGCCTGCATGCAGTGAAGCGAGCCGTTGCAATCTGAAAGCAAAAGCAGTTTTGTTTCTGAGGATTTTTCTGGATGCGGCCTTCTGCTCATGGGGACGCCGAAGACCCGGCAAGTTGACTCGATTTGGGCAAGCATTTGCACTGGTTGGAATGGGTCCAATTTGGTGGGGTTTCCCCTTTCCGTCCCACCTCCGAGGTCAATCTTTCTCCGACTTTCGGGGGTGCTTCCCTTGAAGCTGGGAGTGCTGCGGGTGCGAGGTCCCCCTACAAACACCTCCAACTTTGTTTGTCTCCTTTGGAGGGTTCCCTTGAAAGTCCGCTCCGTTAGAGCCGCCCCCGTCCTGCCCCTGCCAGGGGTTTCGGCCGAGGCTGGGCCACGAAGGTGGGCTTCCGCTGCACGGAGCAGCTGAGAGGCCGAACTTGGAAGGAGAACTACAGGCTCCGGTGGCTGGGGGGGTAAACAGCCGTCGGGATAGGATTCAGGGAGTTTTGGACCCGGCATTTTAAGAATTCCCCTTTGAAGCCGTGAGCATGGTTTTTAGTGAGGAGGTTTGACCACTCAGATGGGTTAGGCTTCAAATAGGATGACCCCCCAAAGTGGGGCACTTTCCCTGTGGCTTACCTTTTGGATAGCTTACCTTTTGGATAGCCCCCAAGAAATTACCCCTCAGGACGCCCAAATGGAGGTACATTCGTGCCCTAGTGAATGGTCAGTACGAGTTGTAGAATGGTCGGTCTTCTTCCCTTTGAGCATTCCGATTGCTACTGGCCAGGATGCCTAGCAAAGTGTACCTGGCATTCCTGAGGGCATTGTGACCATAGCAAATGCGAAAATTGTCAAAGTTGGTGTCCCCCGAGTGGTCAAACTTCAATGCTGACAGAATTCTGAGCAACAGTCATTGCTCATTCACCTCGCCGCTGACATATCCATTCTGCATCAGATGTAGGTTTTCTGCAGACCAATTTCTTTTGTTTTCCCACTTGTTTGCTATGACCTGCCGCACTGCATGTCAACTAGCCGATTCTTTTGAGCGGCAAGGGAATTCCCTGCAGACTGACAGGGCACTTTTGCGAGATGCCTATATATTCAGGAAAGGCAAAGCCAACGAACTGTTGCAGCAAATCAACGCTGGGAGAAGTTTGGAACCTTCAGGCAGTTTCTGAATCCACTAGGCCTGATTTGTCCCCCAGCCCTGGGTCGCATGAACAGCTCTTGGCATGACAGCTCATCGCTCACACCAGGGCTTCACAAGGCGCTTCGGATTGAGGGATGCAGAGATCCGCTTCCAGTCGAGACTCTATGCCTTGGTGTCAATCTTTTCGCAGTGTGGTCGAAATCGCCCACTTTGCAGTCGGGGATTGGGCAGAGTCCCAATCACGTGGTGCTGGTTCGCAACTTGTTGGGCTTCTTACCTTTTGGCCAAATCTTACGCGGCGAGAAAACCTTGCCGCGTGGCAAAAGTGACAAGGACGGCGGCGCATCTCACACGATGGGGTGCGAGGCCAACACTTACAACATTTTCTCTCTTTGGTGGGTTGACTTTGAATGTGGACCACCAAGAATCCCCTGCGTGTTGCTGCTTCTTCACTTGCCACAACGATGATCTTCCACGTCTAGAGGCATTTCCTGGAAGACGGCCAGAGGCAGCAGATCACCCGGGAGGAGCGGCATTGTTGCGTTGGGCCGAGCGGTTTGGCGTTCGGGGATGGCAATAGGATTCCAAAGGTTTTTTGCTTAAAGCCCAACTTTTTTTTTGATCAAAGGATTTCAAATGAATCCAACCAAACAACAAGCTTTCCGAAACCAGGCTGCGAGCAAAGATGTCACATGCCAGTCTTCCAGCAATGAACCTATGGCGCGTCTCTCCTGACAGAGCTTCGAAATGGGATTCCCCCGCTTTTCTGTCTCTCCAGCAGTGGCGCAAGCCGAATGTCTCCTCAAGGGCGAGGTATGGCGAGTCAAGTCTCAATCGGCGCTCACAACCAACTTTGCACGGCCTGCTCCTGTAGCGGGCGCACGATGAATAGATCGCTTCAGCACTGCCAAATGTGCTAAGCAGATGTGCGGCTCGACATAGAAGAAACGGGGGTAAGGCCACGACTTCCGTATGAGTCTGATGGCAAGAAACGGCTCGTGTGAATCCGTCGGCAGAGATCGGACTTCCTTGTGCTGCACAGTAGTTTGCCCAGGGCAGCTGGACCATGGGCCTCTACACTGCAAAGAGAAATAAGCGCTGGAGAAAGAAAATCCACCAAAAGTTACCGTGGGGGCCTTTTTAGAAGGAAGAACCATCTGGTTCTCAAATATGCCGCTTGCCTTTCTTTGGTGATCCCCTTGTATTCCCCGTCTCAAGTTGGGATCAAATTGCCCAGGAGCTCACGGGACTGGTCTGGGACTTTACCTTCCGCCTGCATCCGGAGCGTCGCGCTTCGAGCTGCTTCCGCTTTGAGGAATGCGGGCAGGTGGCGAACCATCCCAACGGCCTGACCTACGAGTGGTCCCTCAGCGCCTCGGCTTTGCCTTGGTTGCCGATTTGTGGCTTTGGGTCCGGTTGGTTTTCAGTTTCGGCTCTGGCTTTTTGTGTACGAATAAGCATGAGGGGTCCTGCGGAAGTGCAGGGCCAACATATTTGACCCTTCTGGGTCCACCCTCGGTACAGGCTTCCTAGCAGCAAGTTGAGGCGACGATGGCCGACACGTGGCCCTTGGCCAGTTCCCGCAAGCGCGGGTCACCCGCCGCCCGGCTTCGGTTGTGGGATGCTCGGACTTGCAGCCACATCTGATGTGCATGTCCCAAAGGACAAGTACCAATGGAGTCTGAGCAATGCTGACAGAATGGCTGTGAGCATGTCTTTCTTGGGCACCCATTTTCTTGAGGTCTGTGGCCCTGTACCGGCTACCCCCAACTGTGAGTCCAACTGCCGCAGGCCAAGCTCAAGCCAACAGCTTGGTGTGGCTAGGGGTGTTGCTAGGGCTGTTCCTAAGATATGCTGGGTGTTGGTGGGGGGCCGGAGGAGGTCTGCGAGCGCACGCGCGCGCGCACGTGCGCCCCCCAAAGCAGCTGCGTTGAAAATCTGCCTCAAAGCACCATTTTTATGTTTGCACTTTTTCGTGGCTCGGCCTGTTTCCAGGGGACTGTTTTTGGAAGGCAAGTTTTGAGTGGGCGCCGGCGGAGAAAACTGGCATGCGCAAAGTCTGCCCCAGATCCAAGCCAGTTGCTACTGACCCCGTGGCAAGAATGGGGTGAAAATGCAGCTAGAGCTGTTCAAGCCAGGAGGACACCAACAGATTTTGGCAGTCCATCTCTTGAGGGCATCAAGGCTTGGGGCATACTGTGGGACCAAGCCTTGATGGCAGAGGCATGCCAAGTGAACTCTGGATGCGCATATTAGAAGAAAGCTGGGAAACGATTCCCTTCAAGTTTGGGGTTCTCTGATTGCGCCTTGCGCACGCAACCACCCAAGGCCGCCGTGACTGGGGCTGGGCCATTGCCAACGGCAACATCATATGCTGTTCACTGGAGGCAAGCCAAACAGGGAAAGGAAGCTGCTCAAAACGGAGTCTCCCAATATTCTTTAGGAACACGAGTTCAGGGCCTCGGCCTCTCCCTTTCGCTCTTTCTCTCTATCTCTCTCGTTCTCTTACATTCCTTTTTTTCTTCTCTCTCTCTCTCTCTTTCTCTCTCTTTCTTTTTCACTCTCTCTCTCTCTCTCCCTCTTTTTTTTTTCTCTCTCTCTATCTCTCTTTTTCTCTTTCTCTCTCCCTCTCTCCAACTTTCCGTCTCTTTCTGTCTGTCTCTATGTCTCTCTGCCTGTCGGTCTCTCTGTCTCTGTCTCTCTTGCTCTTTTGCTCGCCGTATTTCGCTGCACATTACGCAGGAAACAGTGGAGTTTCTATTGACTGCCTCAGGCCCTCCGCCTTTGAGTTTGAGACTACTTTAGTCGCACAAGTGTATGGCTTGCCTGAAGCCAGATCGATTCCCCTTGGGCATGCCAAAACTTGTCCGCAGAAAGGTAGCTACAACATTTAATGCGGGAACACCCTCAAACATGGGTGGGTGGACGTACATAATTCCCGTTTACATAATGCCGGGGGACATAATTCCCGTTTAGTGCGGGGTGGACATAATTCCCATTTACATATGATATTTGCCAAAAGGCCTTCAATTGAAGTTAGGACTCCCATCCCGCCCCGAATCAGGCTGAAGATCTGGAGGCAGGACGCGCCTGGCTCGTTCTTCTCAGGCGTTTTGGTGTGGTGTTAGAGGGAAGCCAACAGGAGCACCCACCCTTTCCTGGGTAAACTTATTCTGACACATAAGGACATCTGCACTAATTGAGACAAGCTCACCAAGCGAGAACCCATGATGAAGGTCCCTCCTTTGGGTATTTTTTTCTGCAGGTTTTTGAATTGTATCTACAACAGGGATCGCAAAGACGACCGCCCACTGCCACGTGGCAATAGTTGGCACACATCATGCTAGATGCACCTGTCGCAAGGACAACACCATTGATGTCGCAAACATTTTCCACCTGCTGGGATGCCGGTTTGGCAATAGCGCGTCTGGAAGAGGACTTGCAAAGATTGCTGCCTCCTGCTGAATGAATAAGGGATGCTTCAATCATCTTTTCCGAGTGGCTATGCTATTTGGCTTCTGCAAGCTTGCTCTTGTTCCGGCGGAAGGGCCATTTCTACCTTGGGAACACAAGGAAGACTCTTGGGAACTCGTAGACAGGGAACATTTGCGGAAAGGGCGACCGATCGCATCACGAAAGCACGCAGGTGGCTGCCTCAGAGCTGCACCCCGAGCTGTTCAACCTGGAGCTTGGGGGTTGGTCTGCCGATCGGACCTGGGGCTTTGTGCAGAGCAACATGGGACAAGATCGTGAGAGGCATGTCTTTTTGGGGGGCCCCTTGTTTGGGTTGCATGCTGAACCCTTAAGAAATCAATCTTGTCCATATCCGTGTTGGCCCCACTGTCACAGTATGTGCCCTCCACCCCCCTCCCCCCAAGATCCACGTCGCGCGGCCCAAATCCACGCTCCAGCTGCCTCGAAGCGAGCCCTCCTAGCCAAGCAGTTGCCGATTCCAATGAAGGGTAGTGTGATTTGGGCGGGTGTGCGTGCTAGCGTTCGTTTATTTTGGTGTTTTTGGTTCCCTTGAGACGCAGATGGTTTTTGTCTCTTTGGGAGGTTTTCTTCTGCCATTCGCACCGGCGGCAGACAGTTAGGCTTGGGTTTCTTGGGGCGAAGCTGGCCAATTTACTAAGACCAAAACACAGACTGCCTTCTTGTGCTGTTTCGCTTGGGTCGTGCGAGGTATCATCTTCCACGAATGTCTTCCCTTTAGAACAGAGTTCAACGTTTAAACAACAATAAACACACACGAAATACCACCTGTCTCGGCTTTTCTTATGGCACGTTGAGCATGGAATTCTTTCTGTTGCTGACCACCAGTCCCAATCAAACATGTTGAGTCCAAGAGGAGGGGGCATCCATTGCCAGCTTGCTCGCACAGAAAAGTCATGGATGGCCTGGAGACAGAAATTCGACCCATTGGGGGATCCCAAACATGTTTCCCTTCTAGTTTCACCTTTGACCACGATGCAAAAGGGCAGCCAGAAAAAATGGACACCCAAGTCCTTCACGCTCATCTTTTTTGGGATTTAGACAAATCAGGGCGACCAAGCAACAGGGGGGAGGGGATGGATTCGTGCAAGCGAAGGAGCAGCTGCCCTCGCTGCAGCTTGTGCAGCTGCTCATGCGCCTCCAGGTGCCCCGCTGAGACCGCACTGCCCGCTTCGTGGCTTGGACGGATGGGCGGCCGAGTCTCCGAGTCCTCGGCTTTCCTTCGGTTTGGTTGGCAGGACCGTAGCCATTGGCGATGCAAAGCAATCTTTCGGGTATCCTTCCAGTTGTTGAATTTGTTTAATTTGTTTTTGTCTGATTAATGAAAGTCAGGTCGTTCCAAAGGTTTGCTTTCGCTTATTTCTCCAAGGTTTGTCCAGTGCTGAAGCGTTGCGCTTTTCCCCCCAGACCGAAGTCCCAGGTCGTGCCACAGGCTCCGCGGAATCGCCGGGCTGGCGGCGTTTTGGCCGTCTGAAGCGAGCTAGCCGGAAAAAGGCCTGAGACATGTAGAGATACGCATCGCCCGGGCAAAACTCCCTTTGACCATAGCTAAGATGTAAAGTAAGGAATGGCACTTATGTGCTTTTGCAAGTTACGCTTAGCCAATTGAAAGACGACAGAGCGGTGCAGATTCAAACGTTTTATGAATACATGAATCCAATGTCGATCTTTGAAACATCGCTGGACAGTTAGGGTGACCATGCCGAGCTGTCTCCCTTCTGCTGAGGCCCTGTCAAGAGAGCCGTCCCCTGCTCGGTGGCCCCGTGCATGTCTATTTCTTTGGCGTTTCCGTCGTCGTCGTGTTCGCCCCCATCACGTTCCCTTTTTGGTTTGGATCCGAAATTCCATCAAGCAATTTGATCGGTTTAGCAAGCAGGTCCAAATCCATGGTACAAGTATTGACAGGAGGCAGGAAGCACCGGTGGCTCTGGTGCCAGCAAGCCAAACATCCATCAGAGAGGATCCCTCATTTCAGTTTTCTGGAGCTCGACGGGGCACCATTGTTGGGGGGGATGGGGGGGTGGGAGGTGCGTGCGCTTTTGTGGAGAGAGCATGAGTCTGGGAATGAGAGGCTGCCCGTGGTGCTGGCTCTCATGCGCGCCCCCGGAGTTTCCTGTGTCGGAAATACCGGGAAGCCCTGACCGAGCCGCCAGATTGGTTTCCCGGCCCAGCACACCCTTCAAAAGCAGTGACTGTGTGGGCTGGGGAGCCGGGCAGCCCAGAGTGCTTGGGCGGGTGAGTGAGTCTTTCAAAGATCTTGAACTAGGGAGAAAGAGCCCATGAGGTTTGCCAGACCTTCTCAACAGGTACAGGTGTACTTTCCGCGCCGCCATCCAACATGCACTTTTTGGGTATCCCTGGCATTGAAGTTTGGGGGAGTTTTGGGGACGGGCCTCTTGCCATCACAAAAGACAACCCCTCTTTTGGCTATGTTCTTTTTTCTCCCCGAAAGCGTAGATTCCGTGGGGCGAGCGAGCATCGCCCATTGCTCTTTCGGTGCCTTGCCACATCTTTTGTTTCGCTTTTGGGCGACCTCCGGGGGGGGGTGGTTGCCTCACCCCGCGCCAAGCACCGGCTGGAGGTTTCATTCCGGCGCCCCACGCCGCCGATGGTGCCCAAGGAGCCGGACCTTGGCCTTCGGCCTCAGGGAGCTTCCTGGGCTTTCTTGAAGCGTCCGATGGGTTCAACCAATGTGGGTTTTGTTTTTCTCTTGGGGACCTTGGTTGAAAAGGAGGCCAAACGGAAAAAACCAGGCCATTTTTTTTGAAAAGTTTATTCTGTTTCAACACATGCTCCGGAACCCCCTCAGCAGTTTTGAATGATGTTGACCAAAGGATCCCAACGCAAAAAACATGCCCAATTTGCTCGAACCTATTTTGGATGGTTCACGAAACACAGAACGGGTAGGAGGACTTACCCAGTTGGGTTCATGTGTGAAGGCACTTGACTGGGGTCCACAAGGATCCACAGGGTTCTCAGCTGCAGCATTGAGCTTTAGGGATCCGCTTCCTGTTCCCCGCAAACTGACATGGAACACCAGCCGCCCATTTGCGGAGGAATCTCCTTTTTTTGGGGGCTCCACCTCGTGGGTTCCACGGAAAAACCTGCAGCAAAGCATCAAGCAACTCGGGTAGGGCTGATTTTCAGCTTGCAGCTGGAAGGGCAGCCCTGAAGATTGGCTGCGGCCATGGCTCTCCGTAGAATGCTGGGCGTGTCTTAGCGCCACCCCCCAACTTTTTGTTCAACATGTTTTTCCTCTCTCTTTTTCTCCTTCATTTTTTTTTTATTCTTTTTTTTATTCTTCTTTTTTCCTTCTCTTTTGTTTGTTTGTCACTTTTTTTTTCCCGAAAGCATGGCGAAGGGTTCTTCCGCTGGGTTCACTTGAGTTGTTCTCATGAGAGTCATTACAAGGTGTCATTGCAAGGAATCATTGCAAGGAGTCATTGCAAGGAGTCATGGCAAGGAGTCATTGCAAGGAGTCATGGCAAGGAGTCATGGCAAGGAGTCATTGCAAGGAGTCATTGCAAGGAGTCATTGCAAGGAGTCATGCAAGGAGTCATTGCAAGGAGTCATGCAAGGAGTCATGCAAGGAGTCATTTCAAGGAGTCATTGCAAGGAGTCATTGCAAGGAGTCATTGCAAGGAGTCATTGCAAGGAGTCATTGCAAGGAGTCAACCTGCTTACTGCACTTGACTTGCACACCACACCTTGCACTTGGCTCGGGGATCGGCGTGGTCGAGGTGCAAAAACCCATGGTTTTTTGCGATTTCTAAAGTTCCCGCGCGACCCTCTGCGGGGATCGGCGTGGTCGAGGTGCAAAAACTCGAGGTTTCTTGCGATGTTTAACCTGCTCGCGCGACCCTCTGCGGGGATCGGCGTGGCGACCCTCTGCGGGGATCGGCGTGGTCGAGGTGCAAAAACTCGAGGTTTTTTGCGATTTCTGCGGTGCTCGCGCAACCCTCTGCGGGAATCGGCGTGGTGGAGGTGCAAAAACTCGAGGTTTTTGCGACTTTTGTTGTTCGAACTGGTCCTCGGGAGTTGTCTCGTGGTTCGCGCGCCTGCTCCCGGAACCGGCGGGTCGCGGGTTCGATTCCTCCCTGGTCCGCGGGCGGGCGTCGCAAGATGCAACTTGCATTTTAAAGCAACTTGCGCAGAGCAACTTGCGCAGAGCAAGTTGCACAGAGCAACTTGCGCAGACCAACTTGCACCGACCAGTTTGCGCAGAGCGCCTTGCCTAGAGCAACTTGCGCAGAGCAACTTACGCAGAGCAACTTGCACAGAGCAACTTGCACAGAGCAGCTTGCACAGAGCAACTTGCAGGGAGCGCAATTTGCACAGAGCAACTTGCAGGGAGCCACTTGCAGGGACCAACTTGCCGGAGCAACTTGCGCGGAGCAACTTGCGCAGAGCAACTTGCACAGTGCAACTTGCGTAGAGCAACTTGCGCAGACCAACTTGCACCGACCAGTTTGCGCAGAGCACCTTGCCTGGTGCTGTCTCGCGCTTGCTTCACGAATGCTTCGTGTAGGGAAAAAGAACGCA
Source organism: Effrenium voratum (assembly GCA_963377175.1). NCBI lineage: Eukaryota > Dinophyceae > Suessiales > Symbiodiniaceae > Effrenium > Effrenium voratum. Next base: position 14,918 of record CAUJNA010000091.1, read on the forward strand.
TCCTGCAGCGTTGGGCCGACCTCGCTTGCGATGTTCTGCTTTCGGGCCAACCGTGGTCTAGTTGAAGAACGACAAACAAAACGAATATAAGCAACATGGCAAGTTCCGTTTCAACCAACTCGGATGCGAACCCGCTGGGGAACTCCTGGGATCGAACTGGCGCGAGCCCGTCGGCTGAGGTCCGCCTTGTGAGGCACAGGCCAGAATCCGGCGCATCGTGCCGCGGGAGGTCAAGGACCGGGGAGATGCGAGTTGGTTGGCTCCCGAAAAACACGGTGGGTGGGTGGGGTGGCTGGCTGGCTGGCTGGCTGGCTGGCTGGCTGGCTGGCTGGGTGGGTGGGTGGGTGGGTGGGTGGCTGGCTGGGTGGGTGGGTGGGTGGGTGGGTGGGTGGGTGGCTGGCTGGCTGGCTGGCTGGCTGGGTGGGTGGGTGGCTGGCTGGCTGGCTGGCTGGCTGGCTGGGTGGGTGGGTGGGTGGGTGGGTGGGTGGCTGGCTGGCTGGCTGGGTGGGTGGGTGGGCAGGTTGGTGCGTCGGTTGGTTGCTCTGCTTGACTTGGCCCGGCTTGGTTTGGTTTGGTTGGGGGATGCTGGACATCAGGGAGCCCCTAAAACTGGTCACTAGTGGATTTCCTAAGATGAACTTCTGACTTTTTCCTTTGGTTCCGTTTTGCTTTCCATTTGGCTTCCCAGAGCCACAACGGGTGCAACCCCTGTTTTGAGACGTGACGTACCCATGAATTGAGGCTTTCTGTTCCAAGTTGCCTCTTCATGCTTGAGCCGGGGGTGGAGAGGGAGAAGGTGTCCGAGAACTCCTATTATCAACCTATCAACTTACCCGCACGCCAAAGGGGTTGATTTTGTGAAGCACTACGCACGCACACCGCACAGAGCTTGGGCTGTCCGAGATTTGGGATTGTCGCTCCTTTGGTCGTGACTGGAAACCTTGCTATACCGCGCGGCTGCCAGGATCCAGACATCATGGATCAGACCGCGCCCTGCTTGCCCCGACAGGCGAGAGTGCACACGTGGCAATTTTGGGCCGCACCCCAGGCTCAAAGGGAATCCAAGCGGAAGAGCTACAAGTGCAGCAAAGGGAACCAAAAAATAAGCCAAGGGCAAACCAGACGGGGGGGTGGATACGGGTTCTACGAAATAGGGTTTCTGCCTTTTTTCACCGGAAATGGCACATTCTGTGGAATGCAACACTCAGTGCAAAATATATAGTGTTTTGTGTTGAGTCAAAATTCCTCCCGCATGTTGGAAAGTAGGCCAGCAAGATCTTGGTCTCCCAAAGTGACATGGGACCCCAATGGAGAGAGTTCTTTGGGGTTCCATTTGAATCCGCAGAGAAATCCCGATAGTGCAAACGCTCGCCGCGCGAGGATTCCAAAGGCATCCTCGGGGAGGCGGATGTGCAACTGCCAGGCAGGTGGTGTGGGCTCAGTCTTCGTTGGATTTTCTCGCGTCTGGGACTTTGGGCTAGTCTGAGGTTGTCTTAGGCGCCGCATGTTTGTTCTTATCCAGGACCACTTTGCCGATTTGTAGTCATTGATTTTACATAGCGCCCTGAAGGGTCCACGACTCAAGGCGTCAGATTCCTCGCAACTTTGGGGTTCATGAACATTTGGTATGCAATGCCGTCCACAAAGGGCCTGTTTTCCTTGAGCTTCTTTTGGTGTGATCTCATTGCTGCAGCCAATGGAAGAAAGGACCACGGTGCCGTGGAGGATATTGTTGGCGCTTTGAGCCAGACAAGCCAACGCCATAGGCATGGCCCAGACACGCGGGGGGCGGTTCCATGCAGGCTCAAAAACTCCGTGTCCAGGAAGCATCATGGATCCCATCCTTGAGGATGGAGGCATCGTGCCGGGGGGCAGGAGCCGGAGCCTCGGAAGCTGGTCCATCCGAGGCCGAGAAGAAGAAAACAACGGCAAGAAGGGCTGGGTTTTGGAAAAGACGGGTCGGGGAGGGAATCAACCCGGAGAATGCTGTGTGAGCAAAACCTCAACCAATAGGAAGGTTCCTGACTTGGGGTGTCCATTTATCTGAATTTTAATGTGCGGATGTTTGCCGGATGCACAGAAATAGTGTTGGCCACAGCTTTGCACAGATGGCTACACGGCACAGCAGTTTTTGCTCATCTAGTCTTCTTGTTAATTCAGGTGTCGGTATATTTTTGTTTGGTGCATGTGGTTTCTTGCTTTGGAATCCATTCATGCGAATATGAAGCGAGCTACAGCTTCTGATTTTGGAGTACAGCCCGGCTTGGCGAGATGTATTTGTTCTAAGACGCATAGGCAGCTTGAAGGGCTTTTGCCCGGCTGCCGCACTTCGACGGATTCAGGGGAACTGTTAAAATGCATGAACACAAATATGTTTAAGCATGCCTACCTAAAGGGTCTATCGCGAAAAGCATTACCTGCGTCGCAGGAAGCTGGTGATTGTGGAGAGCTACACGTCCACAACCACAAGATTTCAGCAGTTTAAACCAATGCTCAATAACCCTTTTGTAATTATCTAGCATATTCTCGCGTCTTGCGGCAAAACAGATTTGGCTTGACCTAAATTCATTCATACCAGGCCTTTGTGAGTATCGAGGAAGCTTAGACTACGAAGTGTTCATGGCTATTCATTTGTGCCGTCAAAGTACTTTCAAAGCCTGAATTACTTTGATTCGGAGCAACGAACTACTGCTGTGCGATTCTTTACCAGGGCTTATGTAAATATGATGTGAGCTTTCAACATGTACTGTATATACCAGCAACGTCAAGCTCTGCTTGGGTATAGCTATCTCTGCGCACATGATTGTATTTACCCTTGAGCCATGTGCGGATGGCTTTCTTTGGACGAGGTCTTGTCTTCTCGATTTGTATAGCCCAACATCCACGTAGTAGCAGTGGACTGGCAAGCATGTTGAAGGGAGCCATCAGCATCGAAGAGACCCCAGAATTGAAGGCTAGATGCGGCCACAGATGGAGCTCTGGTTACTTGGCTGGTTGACCAACCGCCTGCCATTGGATAGCTTCTAAGAGGCGTTTCTTTGCCCGCAAGGTCGTTGTAGTTTGGTATAGAAGCCACCCATCGACCGAAGAATTGTGGTTACAGCCAAACCTGGCTGGTTCCCCACGAAACAAGCTGCGGACACATGTGGCTGGGAAACGTGCTCAAAACAAAACATACCAAAGGCTGGTAATGGCAGAACCCCTGTATGACACCTCCTACCCTTGCCCGCATGAGTTGGGTCATAGCCACGTTCTTAGCCCATCATTCTCGCGTTCATGGTTGGTGCACCAGGTCGCCCTGCCAAACGATCGACCCGTTGCTGTGCCTGGATCGTCGGCAGTCCAAGCGGAGGCACGCGGTTTGGCGCTTCGCGGAGTCAAAGTTGCGCGGTGACCTTCAGCTTAAACCCTTGAACCTTTTTTTTCTGTTTGACGAGTTTGGAACTCGGCTCCCTAGAAGTAGCACTATGAATTCCATGTTTTTCCAGCCAGGAAACCCAATTTAGGTTGGGATCATTTGCCGGGATAAGCGCAATTCGTCGCTTCTTCAATTTCTTTTAAACCAAGCCCTACAACCCCCGCCGGCGCATGCTGGAAACTGGTGGAGGGAAAACACCTGTCAGGCAATTTGCTGGCAGGGCAGGGGTTGTGGGGCGGGCCCTGCGTCTCCTTTGTCAGGTCTGAGAGATTTAGATGAAGGCACGGCGGGACGGGGCGCAGGAACTCGGATGGAAGCCAATGGCCCTCTGGCCTGATGGCCCTTTGGCCCTCTGGCCACTTTTCTCTTTGAGTGCCTGATTCGGGAAAGGAACTCATGTGAAGGGGCAGCGGTTGTTGGGTCAGAGTCCAGTCAACGGACCTGCGGTATTCTGGACTGTTCTGAGCAGTCTGTTCCGAGCTCTTTTATTGTCTCATTAAAGGACTGACCGTGCTTTGCACACTCATGCAGCTAGGCAATTGAGAGCTTCACGTGACAGTCTACTTTCTTCCAGTGAGCTGATCTAAATTGGTCCACTGCAACAGCGGAACTCAGTTGGCCATTCACACGCACATACATGCTCAGTACATGCAAGTGTGCCTCATCCGGATGCCTGTTTTCACTCAGGCGTTGAGCTTCGGCTCGTGTCGTGGTAGAAACAGGTGCGTCAGTCGCGGCGTAGGCAAGCCTTTTCGGCGGGCTTCGACAAGGTGATCTTTCATTTGGTTGCTCTTCGAGGGACTTCCCAACCAAATCGACCGTCCTGGTAGCGTTGCGGCAACGTTTCAGGCAGCTCGTGGTGCTCTGCGGCATCCACCAGAGGCGACTCCACCAAGGTCGGCAGCCTGTTGATCCTTCTTCCTGAACAAGCGGTGGTGGTGACTATATCGTAGTGCTCTCCGCGGGACTTTGAACCTCACGATGAACTACCTGAGCGCAGAGCACGCTGAGTGAACCAACTCCGAGCTTAGCTTGGGAGCTTCCCCGCTGAATTTTGACCTTCCTAGCAACAATACCCCCTAGCTAGAAAGTGCACCTTTCTCCCTGCCTAAGGCACTCATCTGCAGCATCTAGCTCTAGAGCATCTTCGTTCTGCTCTGGATGACCGACATCCAGATTGGATGTGTCGTCCGCAACTTCACCACTTTTCAGGATGGCATTGCCATGGAGCTTCAGCTGCAACTAAGGCCTTGGGCACTCCCTTTAGCGCCAACTGCAGGACCCGAAGCTTCAACTCACAACTTGCGAATGCCGTGATTGGTCGTGACCTTGGTCGTGACAAATCAGCCAGGGTGGTTGTCAATGCGAAAAAGCGGCCCAAGTTCCGGCACGGATTGGCGTCCCGCCTCATTTCAGATCACCAGAAATGTGTTTCATGCGTATGCCTTGCCTCTGCGGAGGTGTTTGAAGATTTGAGTTAAGCTCTTGGTCCCCATAGGTCAACATCTCACTTACCAAGCAGCGCCTTTTAGTTGACATTGTCCAGTTCCAGCCGCGTCGACCTGACGGCATTGAGCAGCACCGCCGCGAAAGGCGAACCAGGCGTCTATCTGAGTGTACGTTCCTTCTTCTGAGGAGGCGCTCCATCTCCTGGCAAGTCGCCTGGACAAGCGTGCGTCTGGTTTGTCTGTGCGGTCCTTCCAAGAACGGCAAGCGAGCCGGGAGTCTCCCGATTCCACAGAGCTGCGTGTCTTCCGACCAATTGCAACCTAGCCTCAAGATGCTCAAGTTGGATGAGCATCTTTTGGCAGCAAATGTCGTGCGCGCGAGGAACAGAACCTGATGCTTGCCTTCAACATCTTCCGTAAGCCTGGGAACATATTGGTACGGATGTCGGTGAGTGGAAGTTCTTCAAGGTCAAGTTCCTTGTTTTGGTGGACACCGCCACTGGATATCGTGCGAGACCTTGGCGACATGTAAGCGTGGTCAGTCGTGGGTGGAAAGCGCAGAAGGTGCCGCTTGTTGGGCAAACCTCGCTCCAAAGTCTTCGTGCCAGACAATGCCAACTTTATGTTCTGCCAGCGTGACGGACTTTGTGTTTTGCTTCGCCGTAGATGTTCTATGCCCGCCTGAAGGTGGATCCTGGAGTCATGGTGTAGTGGAACGCAAACCGAGGCAACGTAGCTGATCGCTGGTTGTGTCGGTGGACACGCGGATGATTTAAATCGCAGCAGAGATCTTGAACATCCTCAACTGTTGGAAATCTGTGCGGCAATGGGCAAAGCACACAAATGGGATACGATCAAAGCTCAAGTCTTTCGCTATTCTGGCCGATGTGGAAGTTTGTCAGGGTGGCAGGGATCGTTGGGCGCAACTTTCACACAACCCTCACGCAGACACGCCTGGGCGATCTTGCTGTTGTGTGAGACAGGGCACTGCTGGCCGTGCTCCTCACGACCCTCAGGAAGCCCGCCGCCGCTCACACAGCGCAGGCTGCAAAGGAAACTCAAGAACAATTTCAAGAGGTTGCGAACGACCAGTTCGCGTTTGGCCATGTTATCTTCCTGACGCCAGACACTGGCAAGACATGTGAGCCCTTGCAGGCCAAGTGCGTGCGAATCATCCTCAAGGCGGTTCCGCTTTGCCTGTCTAGGTGGCCCTGCAACATGCCCGTAGCATTGTTCATGCTCTCAGCGCAAAGAGCAGGATAGCTTGCCGGGACTTCCATGCTCCGAGAGTTGGTCAATCCGCAGCGGCTGAGATGAAGCAGGCGCAGGGCCTGATTCCTTTTGACCTCTGGTGCTGCGCCAGCAAGTGGTGAATGGCCAAGAAGTTCTTTGGGTTCGTGCAACAGCGGAACCCAGCTGGCCATTCGCACACACGCCTGCATCAGCACATTGTGCAATTGTGGAACAAGGCCCCTTTGCAGCTCCGGCTCGTGTTGCAGCAGAACAGGTGCGTCGGCCGCGCCCTAGGCAAGACTTTTCGGTGGGCTTCCGCAAGCTGATCTTTTATTTGCTCTCCGAGAACACCCCCAAACCAAAGCTACCGCGACCGCCCATTAGCTTGGAGTCTTTGTGTCTTTTGGCAAGGTAGATTGGCATTTTGTGTCAAGACTTTTTCAGACAGTGTTTGGCTCTGTTGGGTGGGTCAGAGGAGTCCGTTTCGGGGCCTGGCTTTCCGCGGTGCCAGGCCCAAGCCCTTCGTCAGGCCCACGCTATGCCGGCACTCCAGCGCAGGCGGGTCGCGATCGGAGATCCGCGGTTTTCCATGCATGCTAATGCTCCCCGGTGAAAGAAGGTCCCTGGAATGAGCTGATCTTGATTAAAAGGACTCCTTTCAGGTTCACGCGGTTTTGCTTTGCGTGGTTCCAGTTTTCTAGGAAAACCAACCAATCTCTGGCGGGGTCTTCCCACAAATTGGCTGACATGTAGGTTGCGGTGATGGTTTCTCTTGCAGAACCCTCACTTGCAAGCTGGCAGCAGGACCACCCAGTCCCTTTTTTTGCTTTCGTGAGGGAGTGAAAGTATTCCCTTGCGGAAATCGGTCGAAAGGAACAGTTCCAAGGAGAAATTAGAGGATCGGCATATGCCTTGCATACTTCTCGTATGCTATTTGGGTATGGGTCAAATCATACCACCAGGGCCATCAGGTTTAGTCCTTGTTTCCATTTCGGAGACCTGTTTTTGACCCACACCCATTTGGTTGAACAGAACTATGCTTTCAGGGGGCATTCCAGCAAAGTTCGAGGACAAATGTACTCCTGAATTTCACCGGATCTTCGCTGGATTATCAGTGGACTGGCATCAAGAAATCTCCAAGGACATTCCAATAGAAATCCAAAGACATGTCAAATGGATATTTCCTTGTGGGCCAGGTGTTGAAAGCAGCTCATGGCTTTACCACATCCGCACAACAAACAGTTTTGGACCAACTGGATCCTGCTTGGATCATATCCTGCTTTGAGGGTTCGAACCATGAAGCAGAGTAGGATTGCGGTGTCTTGGGCAGCAGTCCCTGATCTTTACAGTACGTTTGCTTGGAGGAGGGAATCCTGAACCCCTGAGATGGACAATTCCCCTGTGCAGTGAGCAAATATCAACCTGATTCCCCCCAACTTCTTGTGATTTGCTCCTCATGTTTTGGATCAAGTCCCAGCTAGCGGTCGGGTTAGAGTCGCCTGCTAGGCAGCGGAAGCCTTGCTGAGTTCAGCAGAACTTGTGCCTTGGACGGGCAGCGGCGCATGGCAATTTGTTGGGTGGAAGGCTCCAGGAAGTCCAGATGGGTGTGTCGTTGTTTTTTGGGGCTTTTTTTCTTCGTTTCTTAAATGTAAAAGAACAAATCAAAAGGACCACCATCATGTTGCGGGTCCGCAAAAAAGAAACAACACACCCAGCTCTTTGCAGGGCCTCTGAAACGATCAGAGGTTTCTGGTCGGAAGGGTTCGGCGGTTTCCGAGGTGAATTCTCGCGCCTCGTCCCGGAACTCTTCTCCCGCAGAACGAGTTACCGTGTCGAAGGCTGGGAGCGAGTCGCCAGGAGCGAGGCTCATGGACATGGACTCGGGGACTTGGTGCACCCCCAGGGATCCTGTTGAAGGGACACAGAGTGAGGAAGTTTGGGCAGCAGTGGTTCAAACATGTTTAAGCAGGTAGTTGGCCCCACATTGGAAGAGCGTCATCAGTGTTTGTCTCGACATTGCAGACCTGTCGACGGCCTCTGCTATATTAAATTACTTCCTTTCATTCTCTTAAATGGGCTGTCTCCAAGGTGATTCAGGAGGAAAAGGTAATTTTCTTGATTCTGCCTTCAACTCCCGCAAGCATCACGAGTTGTCACCAGTTGTGTTTAGCTATCCCGTGTCGGCAGCAAACCATCCATGGAATCCTGTATTTGAGCCAGCGAGAGGTTTCCAGTAGTCGGCCCAAAAGGGCAGATAGCCTTCAGTACCTTTGCCCTCTTTGAATGCCAGCGTACGTTCGCCCTTTTTGGCTCCCCTCACACATCAACACTTACTGTCTGGGAGGGTTTAGTAAGAGAGCCTGGAAAGATCACACTGCAACTGGGCACATCTGCTCCGACCTGGTTTTCACAACATGTCATGTTTGCACAGCTCCGTGTGACAGGAGGGTTTTGGAAGACTGACATCCGTCCATGGTCGGAAGGTCTGAGGATCCAAGCGTTACTTTGTTCCTATCCAATCAATGTTGATGCCATTTGTGCGTGGCGTCATTTGCCCACCCAAAACCGATTCCCTTTGCTCGTAGGAGGTTCTACTACCTGGTTTCAAAAAAACTACAATAAAAACTATGTAAGCCTTTACAACTATTTTAGTAGAAGAATCCAGGGGTTTGATCGCTGCTTATGTGTGAGTTGTTGGCATGCAATGCAGACTCTGTAGCTTTCCGTCGCATCTGGGTGGTTGATCCTGTGGGGTTCAAACACCCCCCGTCAAGGGCTCCTCACTTGTTAGGAACTTGCTCAACTTCCCCTTGCCACTCTCAGTGAGTAGTTGACACATCCCTTTCTTTTGGGGGGACTCAGTCCCTATCCGAGCCATCCACGCCGGCAAGGTTGCTATGCCCAGACACGTGGCCTGCATACGGAAACAGGTCTTGGCCTCCAGGCCGGGCCTCGGACCTGCCCGAAATGTCCATAGCCAGAGTCTATGTGGGTGGCACGGACAAGCCCCCGATTTCTTTGACCGCTCATGTGAGGTGTGTGAGCAGCGTTCACGGCAGAACGAGTCTGTTGGACGCAAGAAGCCACTTGCGGGGGGAAGGCTTATTTTCAGGGGTGGCTCAAAGCTGAGCAGAGAACGGGGCGCGTCTTGTTTTGGGGGTAGGCTCCCAAACCCATGGGCGTTCCTTTCGGTTTCAAAAAGAAACGAGCAGCGGGGGGTCGCGGGGCCTCGAAGGACTCCCACCGCTTGCCAGGCGCCTCGAGGAGCTGGATCTCCCGCGTGGCAAATCTCCCCGAAGGCGAGCCCGACGCGGGGGGGGGTCCGGGGGAAGGGTTGGCGAGCCCATTTTTTGGCTCCGGGTTTTGCCCGACTGCCCGGATTTTAAGCAGCCGCAACATGTGTTTTGGTGGTGGTGAAGATTGGCCAGTTGGAGTTGGGATGATCAACCCCTTAGAGGGGTTTGTAGCTTGCTTCTTTTTCTCCATTTTAGAGGGTGAGGCAAGAAGCCATTTTGCTTTTTTACCATGGATGTTGGGTACACCACGCCAATGCCAGGCTTCTATTCTGACTCACTCCAACCAAGGGTGCGGTGGAGCGCATCATGTGTGTTGGGTGGTTTGGTTTGCTTGTGATATTTGTTTGTCAAGCAGACCCCTAAAACCAACAAAACCAAAGGAGGTTGCTCAAAGCAAGACGGTTACGGTTAGAAGTTTTTCTTGGGTTGGTGGCTGGGGTGAGCGTTCAGATCGTATGACATTCCCGTTTGCCTTTTTGCTCCTGTTGCTTTTTCGTCGCGCATAGTCCCTGTTTTTGCAATAGCTTCTGTGAGACTTTTCTCGGTGTGCTGCGCTGGGAGGTGCGTTTTTGCCCCTGTCTGGTTGGCTTTGTCCCTTCAGCTGATGGAAATATGTGCCCCCTGAACAGTCTGGGGCAGCTTGTTTTCAAAGGCAACACACAGACCCTGTTTGAATCTCAACCAGCGT
>CAUJNA010000091.1:30000-37500 GCA_963377175.1 Effrenium voratum
CCCCCTATTTTAAGACATTTCTGAGTAGGGGGAAAATCACCGATAATATCGGGTGAATTCTCTTCAGAGAGAAGATAATCGGAATCAACCCTTGGAATGATGGAACGAAGGGAAGTAACCGGGTGCGCACCCCAAACATATGCCCGTATATAATCCCTATACGGTGGTACCGATACTGTAAAGGCAATACTATATATATATATACATGTAATATATATATATATATGTATATACATATGTATATATATATATAGTGTGGTTGGGGCTCTTGCTCAAATTGCAACCTTGCCACTAAGACCTGTTCTCAAAGTCGCTCTGGTTTTCCCGCAAGGAAGGATGGGTTCATGCATTGAGTATAAATGGCAATGTCAACTCGACATTTCTCCCCCAAGATGTGTTGCTGATCGCCAAAGGCTCCAACCAAGTAAAAATCATACCCCGCACTGTGGATGAACAGAATCCTGCACCAGTTGAGATGGACGACGTCCCAGTATCAGTTAAAGACCAAACTGGTGCGAAGTGGGTTTTGTCCATCCGTAGGGATCCTTACGATTCACTACAATCCCAGGGCTGATCAGGGTCTTTCGACCACATGGGTTGTTCATGTCCTCGAGCCTAAGCTTTGCCGTGCGGCAGTGCAGGAATTCACGCGCGATGGCTCTGAAGGTTCAAATGAGCCAAGCAAGTGCCCTTGAATCTTCGGATTCGCAGTGACCCACATGCAAGCCGCAACCCGCGAACAGGTCCTTGAATGATGTTAAAAGAGGGCGCACACAACAAAGCAATAACAGTCACAAACAGATCAACAAAAAGCAACAAGCAAGCAAACAAGCAAGCCAAGCCAAGCCAAGCCAAGCCAAGCCAACGCAAGGCAAAGCAAGCCAAGCCACGCACGCACGCACGCACGCATGCAAGCAAGCAAGCAAGCAAGCAAGCACACAAATATGCAGATGGGGCAACTTTGGGTGCTGCTATTTGCAGATGCCAAGCTCTTCGAAGTGTCCGCGGCAAATCCGCGGTCTTCAAGAAAACACATATGATAGTGCACGAATGTCTCTATCAGCCGAGGTTTGGGAGAATAGGTGCCCTTTTTAAGTTCAGTTTGCTGGAAATAGATGGCACTGGTCAGTTTGTTGAAAATAGATGGCACTGGTTTCAAATTGGTTTTAGTCATCCACCCTTGCAAGCCATCTTTCCATTGCAAGCCATTTTTTCACAAGTACGGCTAGGTTTAGGAGTGCGTGTTAACGGTGATGATTGAATCCAAAGATGGCAAATGTGGGAGTGCCTTGTTGGAGAACCCCGCTTTGGTTGGTTTGTGAGGGAAACCAGAATGGCAACCTGCATCTAACCAACCTTCATGGGGAATTGCGACAACCACGATTGAGAATCCCAGCAGGGGAATCATGGCCACCATAACAGGAGTTTGACAATGTCACACAAAGTGCCCAGATCATTGTTCTGTGAGCTGACTCGGCGGGGTGGGTGGGTGGGGTGTGGGTGGGGAAAATGTAGCATGCTCAGCTGACCTGAGCTCATCCATGATGAAGGTCCTACAATTTGGGATTCCTTATTTCTTGTTGGTGAATTCTAGATTTGGCGGGACCCCTACAATTTGAGACAAAGTCTTTCGATAATCCAACTCAGCCAAGCCCTCAAAGTGCAACTCCTGAACCTCTAGTTCTGCGACCGACCTCGCAGAATCAGCTTCGCATAGTCACTGGCTCTCGCTTCACTTAGGAAAAAGGACACCGGAGCCGATGGCTTTGGGGGTAGTGGCAATCCACTGCGACCTCCAGCAAGCGCAGTGGCTGCGAGGCGAACTTGCACTTTGCCAGGGAATTGAACACTTTCTGATTAGATTTGTTAGATTTTGATGGTGAACCTGACACGCCATACAGATGACAAATCCTCAACTTATGGGACACTTGAAATCATTTGTCATTTGCACTGGAGAGATATAGGTTGTTTGATACTCAAGGTGTGCCATGAGGCTTTTGGGATGCGGCAGCGTTTGCATGCCAGTGGCATCAATTTCCCGGATCCTCCCTCGTGATCTGGTCAAACCCTCCACTAGACTATGATCGATTTGGGGTTCTCATGTGGGCTACTGTGACTTACCGTACTCTCCAAGATGAATCCCAGCAGAAGGTCCCCAAAGGAAAACGGTTGAGGAACATTTGGAGATTGTTTTTAGATGCACTCAAGAAAGTCAGCCGCCCATTTCGAGCTTTCCCTCTGAGCCCATTTTTCCCTGGAGTTGGCTTGGGTTCCTTCGGCCTCCCTTTCGCCAGCTGAAGCCAGTATACCGATTGCCCGTCTCCAGGACGACGACACCTCGCCGGCACCCTTGCCCAGGCCACTTGCCCCGACCCGGCTTTCAAATATGTGGGGCTGGCCGCGGACGTCAAGAGGTCGACGCGTAGCATTTGTTGGCACCCTCGACATACCCTTGGCATGTCCACCTCGAATTGCGAATGGTGGTTTCTAAGGTCGCTTTTCTCGTGTTTGTGAGAGATGGCGGTTAGCAGGATCATAAAGAAAGAACATCCTAACATCCCGATGCAACCAAGCACGGCATAGGACTCAGACGAACATGCTGAGCGGGTCGCACGTCTTGCTTTCTTCATTCACCGCAACGGGGTAGCTTTCAAGTCAGGGGACCTCCATGGGTGGTTTTCACTTTAGTTTCCCTTCAAGAGAGTTCCAAAAAGGGTACCCTCAAAGAGCAGCACATCCACATGGCACAAGGGTCGAGCTTCTTACTTTGGCCAGACATGGGGGACATGGCGATAGCTCCAATTGACTTTTTGAGACCTAGTGGGACCTTCTCTGAGTCGCCCTGGTTTCGATGAGCCCGAAGGCATTGGGTTTTTTTATCCTGAGCGGCGAAAGACGTGGCTGTCTACTCCTTGCAACCATGGGTGGCCAACCCAAACTTCGTTCGTGTTTTGCTGGTGCAGTCGACCTGTGTTATGCCTCCACCGTTTGGTGTTTGGGGGACTGCGGAGGCTCGGAGGCGCCCGTGCGGGGCTGAGAGGGTGAAGACCTACAGGGGTTTTGGGTGAGAGAAGGAGGTTTCTACCCCATGGAATCTTTTCCAACACCATCCATGTTTTGTGTTTCTCTCTCTCTCTCTCTCTCTTTTTCTTTCTCTCTCCCTCTCTCTCTCTCTCTCTCTCTCTTTTTTCTTTCTCTCTCCCTCTCTCTCTGTCTCTCTGTTACTCACCATGTTTTTCCCCAGATAGCTGAAAACTGTAGGGGTTCTAACTTCTATAAAGTGGGGACAGTGATTTGCAAGAATGACGGTCTGGTGCTATGGGGCGTGCAGTTTGGGTGTACGCGCTGTTTGGGGTGCTGTTTGAGGGGCTGGTGTTGGTGCGGGCGCATTTTTGCAAGATTGATGGCAGGGTGCTAGGGCATGCCTGTTTGGGTGCTGGTGCAGGTGCTGTTTTGGGGTGCTGTTTGCGCGAGGTGCTGGTGACCGTGCGGGCGCATGTGACGGCGGGATGCTAGGGGGCATGCAGGGTGACGGTGCGGGCGCATTTTTGCAGATTGACGGTTGGCGGCTAGGGGACATACAATTTAAGAGTTTTTAGGATACTATTTATGGTACTGGTGACAGTACGGGCAAGTTTTTGCGAGATTGACGGCCGGGTCTGTTTGCGGGCGCTCTTCGGGGGGTGCTGTTAGAGGTGCTGGTGTGCAATCATTGGCTTTTGTTTGCTATCTGGGGTCTATGCTGGTATAATTGATTGCAGACCTCAACCGGCTTTGCAAATGGTTTCCGGGAAACCGTTTCCCCTTCATCCCACAAAATGCTTCCCTGTCGGACAGCTGAGCATGTTTGATGAGCCCTTTTCGTGCGAGATCCGGTGCAGTGCTATTCGGGGACTCCAACTTGGGTCCTCGAAGCTCTTCAACACCAACACATGTTTATGGAAGGCTCGCGTTTCAGGGGGGAAGCCACACTTGGCCTACAAAAGGGGGCTGGCCAAAAGCGTTCGGTGAGCTTGTTGGTTATTTGGTCACAGCGAAGCCCGCCCCAAGCGGGAGCGCGGCCCAAGGTCTTAATGGCCTCAGCGGCTGCTCGGCAAGATTTCGGGGCTTGACAGGTGCAGAAGTCTTGATATGTTACGCTTTTAAGCAACACCGTTTTGGTTTCCGTTTGGAAGGGTGAGGTTGGTACGGCTCTCCTTCAGAAATTTGACAAACATGGCACCGGTTGTATGTGCACAAAACGGGCAAGGGCAACCTGGTTTGCTGTAAGGCCGCCCACACTGGGTCTCCATATGCCAGCCATCCATCCATGCCCCTGTACATCCATGCTTCCATGCTTCCATGCTTCCATGCTTCCCATGCTTTCCAGCTTCCCGACTTCCCACGCTTCCATGCTTCCATGCCTCCATGCATTCATGCTTCCCCGCTTCCATGCTTTCATGCTTTGGTGCATCCATGCTTCCATGCTTTCCATGCTTCCCATGCTTTCCCGCTTTCCGACTTCTCACGCTTCCATGCTTCCATGCTTCCATGCGTCCATGCTTCCTTTGCTTCCCAGCTTGCTGAATTCCGACGCCTCGATGCTTCCAAGCTTTCAGGCATGCATGCGTGCATTCTTCCATGCTTCCATGCTTGCATGGTTCCCATTCTTCCATGCATCCATGCTTCCAGGTTTTTATACATCCACGAATCCATTCTTCAATGCATCCATGCTTCCAAGCTTTCCATGCTTTCCAGCTTCTCGACTTCCGACTTCTCCATGTTTTTATGCATTCATGCCTCCATTCTTCCGTGCTTCCTATGCTTCCTGACTTCCCGCGCTTCCATGCTTCTATGCTTCTATGCTTCCATGCTTGCATGCATCCCTCCTTGCATGCTTCCATGCTGCATGCTTCCCATTCTTCCGTGTCACCTGCTGGCAGGTTTCCATACATCCATACTTTCATGCATCCATGCATCCATTCTTCCCAAGCTTCCCAGCTTTGTGACTTTCCTCGCTTCCAATGCATCCATGCTTCCATGCTTCCATGCTTCCCATGCTCCATGAATGCATGCGTTCATGAATTCACGCTTCCATGCGTCCATGCATCCATGCATCTATGCTTCGCATGCTTCGCTTCTTTCTATCCTCCCGACTTTGCACGATCCAGGCCTGCATGCTTTCATGCATCCATGCATCTGTGCTTTTATGCCTTTGTGCTTCCACGCTTCCCATGCTTTCCAGCTTCCCAACTTCCCATGTATCCATGCTTTCATGCTTCCATGCATCCACGCTTTCATGCATCGATGCTTCCCATGCCTCCATGCTTCCATGCGTCCATGCTTCAATGCTTCCACGCATGCATGCATGCATCCATCTATCCATCCATTCGTCCGTCTGTCCGTTCGTCCGTCCGTCCGTTCGTTCGTCGGTTGATCTGTACATGCGTGCATCGGTGCATCCTTGCATTTGTGCATCGGTGCATCCGAGCTGGATTGGCCCCGTTCCAATGATTCTAGATTCTAGTGCTTCCAGGCGTTTTGCCATGGCAAAACCCAGGAGGTAAGACTCCCCAGTTGCGTTTCGCCTATTGCGTTTTACGCCTGGACACACTGCGGACTGGTTCCCTTTCCACGATATTCGTCTGACATCGGTGGATTTTCCGAGCTGACGGTCCTCGGGTGTTCGAAGGATCTTAGTCAGCTACATGGCTTTCCTCTGAGGTCTGCGAAGCGGTTTCATTTAGAGAGCCCCCTGCTCCAAGTACCCAGCCTTACTGGGTATTTCTTTGGAAAACCTGGTTATCCAGGCAGGGTAAATGCTACCTCTTTTAGTCAAGCGCTTTTAGTCAAGCGCTGACATCGTACCCTATCGTACCCGGAAAGAAATGGGTATTGGGGGTAAGGGGTAGGCCAAGTACGGTTGCCAGAATCTGTATTGCGCGGGTGAACCAAGCTGAAAATATACCAAGGCTCCAACAAAGACACCCAGTGTTGAGGCTGAAACCCGGGTAAGCAAAGGCAACGATTCGGATGGTCCTAGTTTTTGTGGAGGCTCAGTACCCTTATCCCGTTGCCCGGTGGTAGACCAACCTGTCGGGAACCAAGTGTCGGGTTTGCTCCCCGATTGGAAGCACGGCGCGTTCTCGGTACCCTTTTCGGATTGAAAAGGGAAAATGCAAAAGTCGGGGGTTTCCCCTACTTGACACTTCATGGGAATCTGGAGAGGCTGTGCTGGGCTCCAGGACCAAGCTTCAACAAAGGAAAGCGTGCAAGTACCAGAAAATCGCCGTGTTTTCCGGAAAAAAACAAAAAACACCAAGCAAATGAGCGAATGGCAGAGATTTCGCACAAATTGAAGCAGGGAGCTGGATCTCCACATTCCAACTGTGGGGTTGAAATTTCAGCTTGTTTGGGGCGTTTGAAGAGGCTACGGCCCCTGCTTGCATTAGCAATGGAGAGTTTCCACCATTGCGAACTGCATTTTTTGTTAGACTTGTAATCTCTTGGTACAAGCTTCGCCATGTAGTTGCACACTCGGCTCGAGCACAATTTTGCCCAAATTCGCGAAAATGGCGTGCGTGCGCTTGCTGGATGGCACGGATGTGATGACAACAGTGGAGTATGCCTTGTGGCGGGACGAGCTGCGCGGACACGAAGATGGGGGCTGTTTCTTCGATGCGTTGCGGCGCCACCTGGCCACAAGATTCTCAGTTACCCATTGGTACTCGTTTTTTTTGGGGGTTCTTGTTTAACAACGACAACATGTTGAATGGTGTGGTCCTGTTTTCCCATGTCCTGTCCAAGTCAGGATTGCATTTGCCAAATTTCAGGCAGATCGCGCTGGTTTGTGGCCTAGGCAACTTGGGGCCAGAGACTCCGTGGGATATTGCTGAGTGCCTGACAGCTGTTGTAAGGCAATATGTTGAAGCAGCCACAGGTGAATCAGAGGGTCGGGCAACTTGCGTTGACTTGCTGCAAGCAACGGAAAGAGGCGACGCACAACATGTGCTAGAGCTGTTGGAGAAGCCGCATGATCCCAATGCTGCTGGCAGAATCCGCGTTGTGACACCTTTGCATTATGCTTCTGCAAACGGCCATCTGGAAATTGTGAGGTGCTTGCTGGATGTCAATGCTGATACAGACAAGGTGACCAGCCGAGGACACACACCACTCCATGTTGCTGCATGTCAGGGTCATCAGGCAGTTGCGCAGTGCTTGCTGGATGCCGGTGCTGACAAAGAGAAGACGGCCGACCAGGACTTGACCCCTTTGCATCTTGCTGCTGGGCAGGGTCATCACGCAACTGTGCAGTGCTTGCTGGATGCGGGTGCTGACAAAGAGAAGACGGCCGGTGATGCCGCCACCCCTTTGCATCTTGCTGTGCAGCAGGGCAGTCAGGCAGTTGTGCAGTGCTTGCTGGATGCCGGAGCTGACAAAGACAAGGCGGCCAAAAAGGGACACACACCACTGCATCTTGCTGCACGACACGGCCACCAGGCAGTTGTGCAGTGCTTGCTG
>CAUJNA010000091.1:40000-60000 GCA_963377175.1 Effrenium voratum
AGGTGTGTGTGTCCTGTTTAGGTTAGTTTGGTGAGCAATAGATGGGTTCCACTGGTTTAGATTGAATGATGGGATTTATCCTATTCACCAGTGATTTACCAGGGCCATCTGTTTTTCCAAAAGGTCACCCATGACAACAACTAGAATCTGTTTGAACTGACTATAATAATTATACATATGTAACGCTCAGACAGGTTTTCCGCAATTAACCACCAGTTCATTTGATCATGGCTTGAGCCTCGTGGACCGCTGTGTGCATTCAGGAAACTTGTTTTTGGATGGCTTTGAATGTACCTGTTGCATTTTTTGCCATGGAGCCCGAAAAGCGGGCTCCAACATTCTCTGAAAAAAAGCATGATGTTTTTTGGTTTCATGTAGATCTGGCAAGAGAAGCGCGTCTGGACACCGACCCGTCGGCCAGGCGAAAGTGGAACCCCGGCAGTTCTGGCCTCATGGACCCAGAGTTCGCAAAGGCCCAAAGAACGACCCCGTTTGCTTTTTTTGCTCGGTTCTTCTTTGTTGTCCTGCCAAAAGTCCCAGGCTATTTTTTTTTGCTTTTTACTTGTTTGTTGTATTTGCCAACCCTTTCTTTGTTTTGTTTCGAATCATCCAACAAAGCCCAACGTAGGAACCTCCTTTTGAACCCAAATCCTGGACCCACCCAGAAGGCGTCCCAAAGCCAAACTTAAACCAGCTTAAACCCAAACCAAGACTGAACCCACTCAACACCCTGCTACCCTGAACCAACAGCTTGCCGGCCATGCTGGTGTCGCAGCTTTGCTGCAATCACCAGCATTGTACCCCCGGAGCTCCAAATACTCATCCCCCTTCGCTGGGCTCGGGTCAAGCTATAGTCTATGGTTCATTTGGGAGGGGCAGGGGAGAGCACTGGCGAAATTTCCCACACACACCCCAGGAAGTGAAATCAACTCTTTTTGCTGGGAATCGCATATTTAGACCGTGGCTCAAATGGTGTCTCCACTCTTTTTTGCGCTCAGACGGGGCTCCCGGCCTTTCCTTTAAACATCCTCAAAGGTGGATTTAAACTCATCGTCTTCTTGGCCCATTCAAAGTGAGTTTCCTTTACGTGGGGTGATGTTTGGCATATATGGGTCATCCCGGATTTGTATTGCTGTATTCCAGAGGAGCCAACAGGAAAACAGCCATCAAAAGACGAGCAACAAGAAATACATACTTCGGGGGCTATTTAACAAAGCCACGACCAATTTGCCGAGCCAAGGCACGCCTTTCCGAACGGCCGGTGGTGCCAAAGGTGAACCTCCAGGCGTGGCGACCCGGGAAGTCCTGGGTTCAAGTGGTCCAACGGTGTTGCCTTTTCAACCTTCGCAAAGCGCAGCCTTGTGTTTTCCCGGCTTTCTAGGGGCTTCACTTCACTTTCTCTCTTTGAAGGAGCAACCCAACATGGTCCAGCCATTTGTCGATTTGCCGCTGGGTTTCAAAGGGACATGGTCCTGATTAGAAAATACATCACTTTTCCGAGGCGGCCAACTGCAGCTGAAGCTCGTTTTGTTGGTGTTTGAAGGGAGACTTAGACAAAGTCATCCGGTCTTACGGGTTGCCTGCTTTGAAGAGCACACAGCAAGCGGCTTCGTTCAAATGGGATATGGAGTCGGTTCCCAAAATGGAGTTGGTTTCTCGTTGCATCCTTGTCCTTTTCGTATCCCTTCCTTCTCTCCTTTCCATTCCCATTTCTTCTCCTTCCCCTTCTCCCTCGCCCTCTCAAGAGGGTTGCTCCCAAGCCTCCAAAATGTGCGGGTAGAAAATACCTTTGCGTTTCCGTTGGTTCCCTTGGGCCCAAGTTTCGACCTCTGGAGCAAGCCGAGCGAATGGGTCTCAACCAGCTAGCTGCCCACGCTTCCCTGCCTTGCACTGGTACGCCGGAAGCCTTAGGGCGCCGGGCGGATGCCGCTGGGCTGACGGGATTGGGAAGGATACTTTCATGGTTGTTGATGGTCCATTTTTGCTCATGGTGGTTTAGTGGAAAGTCCCTACTTATATAGCTGCTAACATTTAAATTTTTGCTCCCCTTCCAACGTCAACCAAGCTTTCTCATCCAACATGAAACCCGCCATGGGCCCGCTATGCCAACGGACTGCACTTGCGTTGGTGCAGGCCCTCCAGGTGCGGGCCGAGGTGCGGGAGAGAACCGAGGTGCGGGAGAGAGTTTCACAGAAATTCGGGGCAAGAAAACGTTTTGTTTTTCTTTCTCCAAAATCACTTGGCTTCATTGTCTCCCTTTTGCCAGGCTTTTTGACTTGAGTCAGGGGTCACACTGGTAAGGGGTCCGGGGGATGGAAAGGTCCACATGTCGACGAAACTCTTGGGAGTTCTGGTTCATTCTGTCCGCAAGCGCTCTGTGCCTTGCACGAGTTTGTGATAGCGGGAAGGCCTGTAGCAAGAATCGCCCCAAGCTTTGTGAAAATAATTCTGCCATGCTAACCAGGACATTGAAAGATGACCAACCCTTAAGGGTGGAACAATTGTACTCGTTATTTACCCAGAATTTTCTACCCTGCCAGGGAATTCGGAGCGCTGTCCTTTCTGGTGGGGTTCTCCTTGCTTGTTGGGTATGAGTGAAAATGGGGGTTTTGGGCCCCCAATGAATGATGTCCCTGTTTGGTTTCCTTGTAAACCAAGAAAGAGACATGAGCCCAATGGTTCCTTTACTACTTGAACCAAGATCAGGGAGAGTCGACTCTCAACGAGAAGAGACGCCCCACTCATCGTTGTGGCAGGGCGACCAGCCCAGCTCTCGCATGGCGCGGCTGGGGGCCGAGAGCTAGCATGCAGAGACAAAGGTGAGTGGGGCATTGATTTCGCTGTCCCTTCGCCATCGCCGGGCTCTACTTTGTCTCGCACTACTGGGCGCCACTGGCATGCTTGGTTTGGACTTGCCACATTGATCATACACACAATTGTGTATATATTGGGTTTCACGAAAATTCGGGCCGCTTGAAACCACACTGGGGCAATTTTGAGGCTTCTTTTGTGGTAAACAAGACAACACATCATTTGTTGTTGTGTTGTGTTTTTTTGCTTCTTTTTTTCAAATCCAGTTTTTTGTGTTTTTTAATACATCTCGTTTGGTTCTTTGCGTGTGTAGTGGAGGGGCCGACATACCACTTGGGTGGTCAGAATTCGAAGGAAGCGACGGCGACAGTCAATACTATTCATGTAGCAACGGGGATGGTGTTGGCAACCTCATGCTTTACCATGTGGAAGGAGGCACTCAACAACACCAAAGGTCATTTCAGGGGCAGCATGGTCAATAGTGACTGTTGACCGTGGCTCACATAGATTCAGAAGGATCCATTTTACAAAATCGCTCCGCAAGGTATATGTCGCCCGTGTCACGCGGGTCCTGATCACAATGCAGGCATAAGTGTTTGCCACACAACAAGCGGAGGGCCAGAACAAGTCCATTTGCTCCCATGCTCCCACTGGTTTCAGGAGAGTGAGTTCTTCACGTGCAAGGTTCACTGAGTGGACCAAATAGTTGAAACGGCTATTTGAGACCATAAATCAAGACGCAGATTGTAGCAAGTCTTGCATACGTTTGTGCACCAAAGGGTGCGCGGAGACGGTTTTGAGATTTGCTTGGGTTTCTTTCGCCACTGCCTGAAGCACGCAGGCGGGGCACAAGACTTGGGTGGTTCCTTGTTGTCCCCGGCCTCTGCCACACTGCCATAATGTCTGTATCCCTACGTGCCAGCGGCCGGGCGGAAGTTGACAGGAAGCTGCCATCCGGAATGGTGACCCGGATCAATCAACTTGGGGGATTAGTAGAGGTGCGTGTCCCCCGAAAGTGAAGAACGCTCCCAAATAAGACACCCCCTATAAATCGAGCAGAGGTTGAGAAATCCCGGTGGTAGCAGTCATCGCCATAGTCGCCGCCCTCGTTCGCCGAGGTCCGAGCCCGTTGCGGATGTCCGCTCCCAGGCCGAGACAGCCAGGGTTTGGCAACGGGGGCTGAGGACAGATGGGGCCCCCAACATGGCTTTCCTGTCGGTTTCCCCTTTAAACCAAACAAACACTTAGTATGCTGAAAACACAGACGCGGGCTCACCTGGTGGGGAGGGGAGGGGTAAATGAGCTGGCCCATGATGGTAGTTCCTCGCATGGGGACTGCGTTTCTTTAGTATATTCTAGTGATTTGTGGAGCTGCTTTAGAAGCCACCCAGCACCAGGGATGATAGAGGTCGCCAGCAGGTTTGGGTGGGTGAATAGCGCGTGATCATCTTCACGTCTTAGACCTCCCAACAAATTGCGGGCTTTTTGTGCCCAAACCCCAACCCCCGTGCCAAACCCTTGGCTTGATGCCTTGAGGCGTCACTGCCATCCGCTCCTGCCAGCTACGTGCCCAATGCCGGCAACCTAAGCATTTGGCTCAACCACTCCTTGGTGGGACTTGGGTGTGTTTGGTGGAACCCTCCTCCGGGTTGGTTTAGAAGGGGAGGGTGCCTTGAAAATTGAGACAAGCCCATTTGAAAACAGATTTGTCGTTGCAACACCCAGGGTTAGTCTCACCCGCCGAGTCTGACAAGTTGCTCACTGATGAGCATCCAACACGAGGGCTCTAAACGGGTGGCTCAGCAATGACCCTTTTAACGAGCACAAGTATTGAGAGTCGCCTTTTTGTGGTCAATTCAAAGTGACGTCACAAGGAAACCACGCTTTCCATGTGGAGATGAACTTTTGTTGCATCGGTATCACTTCTTGGCCGAGGGATCGCTGCCTGGGCCGAGCTTGCCCAGCGCTGGGTGCCCGGAGGTTCTCAAAAGTACTCATGGGGGTTGTTTCCCTTGAAGCCTGTGATGTTGACTGGAGTATATGTTTTTTGTATGAATCCCCAAGTCCCAAGTGAATTGTGTCCACAGGGTCGCCAATTGCTCTCTTTTGTGACAATGCCAACCGCAACCTTTCAGCTCATATCTCCCTTTCCTCTTCCGGCGGCTGTCGCTGTGCCGCAAAACATGGAGGAAGGTGAGATTGACGTCACCACAGCGCTCCAGCCGTCACTCAATATAGACCAGGCGCCGGATGCACGACGCTCAAAACTTGTTGCTTCTGGCAACAGATGAGCAACTGACAGTATTGCCGGTAGTCTATCGTAAGTTTTGCGAGGACATAGCGGCCCACCCAACGTTCCCACAAATACCGTGGGACCCCAACCAATGTTTGCATGTTTGGGGAACCGCGCTTGTTTTGTTTCGCTCAGATGATTCTAGCTCCCTGATTTGGCCTTTTGTTTTCAGCTCCCAATGGCAGGATCCTCCGCAAAATCCTCGGGCACCGAGCTTTCGAGTGCCCTGGCGTGCTGCTGGGGCTCTAGCGCTTGTGTTGGGCCTGCTGGCAATGCCCACGGTCTACAGGAGCACGAGGTTTTTGTTTGGGTTGCCCGGGCATTCCTTGCGCTGAAGGTGATACTTTCTGCCCAAACTTGCACTGACATTTGGGTGTGTCGTTTTGAACAAAGAGCGAGCCATTTTGGGGGTCTCTCTGATTCTTCTAGAGGAATAGGAGAACTTTCGTGCAGACAGTGCAGTTGTGCGATCTCCCTTGTGCCTTTTGGTCTATCCAACATGGTATTTGTTTCCTGCTGTTTCCCCTCGGCCGGTTTTTATGCAGGAGTCTGCGCAGCTCGGGGTTGAGCGACATCAGCGAGGACACTTGGCACGCTCTGGAGGCGGAGCTGGAGGGCAAGCAGCTGCCCACCCTACAGCTGGCGCACTTCACTGAGACGGCGCGATCGAAAACCGCGAGAAATTGGAACTGGGGGGACCGGATTTCCTAAATGAGCCACAATCAAAACCCGGGTAGATGAAGATCAGTCAGGGACAATCCCAACCAAAAATAGCTGCGGCCGCCTTCATAATTCTTCACATGGTTCGGGGTAGACCATTTTACTACCGGGTGTTGACTATGACTCAAATGGTCCCTTGGTGTTATTTTCAGGTAAGCCGGAAAGCCATTATTTTGAGAACCCCCCAAGGGCGGCCATGTCACCCTTGTTGGCATATGGGCAGGGCGTCTCAAATTGCGTTTTCTGAATGTGTCTTTTTGGGGGCACACCCCCATTTCCTCCCCACTCTGGTTGCTTTCCCCGAAAAAGGACGCTGCCAGGCCGGGCACGTGCTTTGCACGGCGGACATAGCGCAAAGCGTGGCGCGCCTCATGGGGATCGGGGCCTTCTCCCAGGCCGAACCGGAAGTGTCGGTTTTGGGCGTGTCCTTTGGTAGGGGACCTCCAATAAATGTTGGTTTCCTGTTTTTCGTCTGTTGTACTTAACAAGGATCCACCCTTGTGGGATTGTTGTTGAACCACTTGGTTGAGCCACTTTGTTGAACCACTTTGTGGAACCACTTCGGGTAGGAAACAGCTAACCAGGAATTCGGCATCACGGGTGCGGACTACTCGCTCACACAGAAGTGGGGGCGATTTTGGACCCTGGCGGAAGCTGGGAGGGGCCACGGATGGTTTCCGGTAGCGTTTGGGCAGGTTCGGTTCGGAATGTTTCGAACCCCAGCTAGTGTCCGAAACAGGTGGGGGTGAATGTTTGAGAGGTCACGGAACAAACAAAACATGTGTTGCAGTTCCCAGACGCAATGTTCTGGCTTCTGGAACTGGCGCAGATCCGGAGGTCGTCTCAAAAGTATGTGACTTCGAGACGATCAAGAGAGTGTCAAAGCGGCTGCCGAACCAGCAGGAGACTCGGCAAGGTTCCATGGTGGTTGCATTCAGAGCATCACACCCAGAAGCACCTGGCAAGATTTTCAGGGTTTTTGACACAAGGTCTTCAGCTAAGGGTGCCTTTGCCAGGTCCGTGTTGCAAGAGACCTTCGACCTTTCCAGAGCTTGTGGCATGCAAGACTCTTGGGGACAAGGTTCAGGTGACTAATCTGGTGGTTTTAGGGAGCCCTTTGGTCGAGGAAATCAAGCTGGCTTGACATCCAAGCCTTTAGATTCACCTGAGTATTCATTCTCCCATAGATCCACTCCTAAGACCCTTTTAATGTGTCTTGTGTGGTTTCATGTTTAGCCAAGGGCTCGTGACTTGCAAGTGTTTCTTTGATAACAACAGCTTGTTGGTTTCATACTCAAAATGTTCATTGGGTTGTTATACCACCTTTTGTTCTTGTTCAAAAGGAACCCTCGGCATTCCTGTACAACACGGAAAACACACAAAACGGCATGCGTTGTCTTGAGAAAGTGACAAAAAGGGCCAAGACAAGTAGACATCCATCAAAAGATCCATAGTCCTGTGGGCAAGAGCGAATCAGGATCCCTGTGAGCCTGATCACAGTTTCATCTTCACCCTTGATCAATAGCCCCTTATTCTAAAGAGGAGGTTCTGCGCGAAGAACAGAATCCCCACTGAAAAGCGACTTCCTGGTACGTTGCTTGGGGGGCTTGTTTGAAACTCAGGACTATGGGCAAAGCATCGTAGCCAGCGGGATGTCGGCAAGTGGAATGGTTCCAATGTGTTTCACACATGGCTTCCTGGTTGCCTTTGACCAAACAAAAAGCAGGTTCCCATCGATCACTGATCCGAGGAAAAGGAACGCTGCGCGGGGTTTATCTTCGGGATCATCTTCCAGGTCGAGCTGGGTGCCGGCGTGATCGCGGCCTCCATCTCGACCTGCCGCCCGTTCTGGTAGAGCTGAGTGTCTGACCTGGTTCGACTGCCAGGGTTGGCAACCTGCGAAGTTGCACACTTCCCGAACCGCTAATTTGCAAGGTAGGCGGCTGAATTTCGATGTCATTCTCCTTGTCTGAATAAATGGGACACCTCTACGCTCTAGGCTTTGCGATCCGTATTTAAGTCATTGTCTCAAATGGCAGTGCTCTGATTGAGAAATTGCCTGGCCACGTGTCCGTGTCTGCCGTCCTCATGGGGCTGTTATCGCCCTCCTGGCCTGAGTGACTTCCATGAGCGGGTGTGGTTCCAAGAATTGTTTGTCGTTTCTGTTTGCAAATTACGCCTGGAGGTCTGAATATGCCGGCAGCGGCGGGGGCGGGGGGTGGGGGGGGGATACGGATGTCTCTTTCGAGGCTCAGGGTCCCTGAACGTGCCCGCGAACTGCGCTGCCAACATCGGGGCGTTCACTGGTGGGCTGGGAGTGCTCCTGCAGTCCACCCTTGTCTACGATGCGAATTGCCTCAACAAGGGCAAAACCCCAATGGACATCATCGATGCAGAGGAGCCCACCTTTTTCTGTGAGGGTTGCGCTGGTTTCCGCTTTGGTTGTTGGGCCCAGGTGAGTTTCCCTCGGGTTAGGTGATGTTCAAGGGGACAAAGGGAGCCCTTTTGCGCGCTGTCTTTTTTTGGTCAATTCATTTGAGCATGGAGGTGGTTGCTTTTTCTGGGTTGGCTTTTGCGGCCAGTATTATGAGCAGTACCCCCCCACTACACCAGCAACACTCAGCTGCCCGGGTCGCGTTTGCAATTGCGCAGTTTCTCCACTGGCAAACTGTCCGGCTTCTTGTAGGGCCGTTTGTTCAGCTTGTGAAGACCTCAGAAGGCACAACCCTAGCCAATCCAAAGCCTTTCAACCCTAACAAGCACCCACTGGACCACTGAAGCCACCCTAAGCCACCACTGAAACTGAACCCACCTTAAACCCACCGAAACCCACCCAACCCCACCCAAAGACACCCAAACCCACCCTAAATTAGCACACGAAACCAGCCCTAAACCACCACAAGGTCCAGCCATCGCAGGAGGCGAAGCTGAACCGAAGAAAGACGGAGCTGATCCATGAGGCCACCAAGTGGCTCCGTAACCAGGGGGCCGACGTGGAGGTGCTGCCCTCCAACCCGGCGGTCGAAAAGGACCGACCTCGGCTTGCGGAGGGCCAGGGAGTTTGGGGGTTTGGGAGGGGGGGGGAGGGGGGGGGGGGGGGGGGGGGGGTTGGTACTGGGTGGGTGGGTTGGGGGGCAGTTTGGGCCCCCTGGACACAGGAGCAAGACGATCTTGGGGGAATTTTCAACATGTGCCTGGCGACCTTGTGGAAAATGGTTGAAAGGGGAAGACAGAGGATGTCACTTTGATGGATCCAGTAGGACGCGTTTTGTCCGTGGATGAAATGCGTGGAGAGAGCAATTCGCCGTGTGTTCTTTTCGCCTCACAACATGGTTTGGGGAAGGCCAACCAAAGGAAAAACAGCGAACATCCCCCGCCTCCACCCAGGCCTTGAAAGACAAGTCTGCTCCATTCTTCTTTTCCGCACCGTGGTTCGGAGCTTTTGGCAGAATCCCATGGAAGACGCTAACAAACCAGATTCGAGCACATCCCTGCCGCCGGAAAGTACGCATGGAAGCACCGAAACCCAAAAGGGAGGGTGGACAGCGCCACGCCAGGAATGAGCGTTGATCTTTCGAACATCCCGCAGCGGAAGCCCTTAAAGCCTTGGAACCCTTTAAAGAAGATCAGGGAAGCCCCAAAAAGGATGGGTTGACCACCCAATGTCAACATCGCCGTAAGTATTTTGTATCCAGGCTGATGTTCAGGGGAGTATTTCCTGGATTGCTTTGCTCTTGGATCAGGCTTGCCCAATTCTGATCGACTGCCAAATTGTTCGAGGACATTGTATACGGCTCCATCAACCGCTGCGTTCTTCAGCTCGATCTTGGAGCTACGTACCGCGGCAGGAAATGGTCGGGGCATGGGATTTACGACTAGGATCATGACCTCACAAAAGGGCCTCTGTGACGTCACCCACTAAGCTTCCTTTCATAACCCCAAAATTTGAGATGGCAACACAGATCACTCAGATGTTGACTCTATCATTTCCCACCGAAGGGCATGAAAGGCGGTGCCACTTGATCTTGATTGCATCTCAGACGTGCCTTTGCATGTGGAGCCTGGGTTCTTGTCCTGGAGTAACAGCATGCCCTAGCTTGGCGTCCAAGCCGCGGAGCTTCCTGTGTAGAAGGCCCAAGGCAGTGCAGCATTTTGTTTGAATGGGAACCGATTTCCAGCCGCGGAGCTTCTTTTTCTTTCACGCTCTTATTGTGCCTCATTTCCCTTCTCCACCTCGTTTCTCGCCTTTTCGAGCCTTTCATTGTATCTAGGTAAGGCATGCCCATATGGCTCGATGTTGGCAGATGGTGTGACGGAGATTTGAGTCCTGGAGGAGCTATCCATCAGCAGGAATCTAACTTTGACTATTCACTTTGATTCCGATCGTAGACTCTTTGCTCATCTCTCCTTTGTCGCTCATTCGCGCGCTTTTGCTTTGATTCGTTTCCTGTACTCTCATGCACTTCATGAACTCTCATCACTCTCGATTGGTCTCATCAAGTCTCATTCGCCGTCATGAAGTCTCGCTCACTCTCGCAATCGATCATGGACGCTCATTTAGGGTCCTTCGCTCTCCTTGTCCTTCATCTCATTCACCCTTGGAATCCTATCGTTGTCTAGAACCCCCCATTTAGAGGCTCATGACCATCCCTATCAACCCCAGTAAAGGGGGCCTTGGCCCACTTTGTCTCAAACTACAGGAATCTCCCCGCCTCCCCCCCCAAAAAAAAAGAGCCGCTTCAAGCTGGCGCTTCCTTGAGGACACAAAAGAGCCCCGCTGTTTCTGAGGTTCCTGTGGTTCTCCTGAAGTCATAATCTCAAAACAGGGGGTGCCTCCAAAATTTGGGGCAGGTTTTTCAACCATTCTTGAGGTTCATCATGCGTGCCGCGATCATTTTGGGAGACATGACCATCCACTGTGAGCCGGGCACGGACGAGGGGAGGGTCTGTGCCGTGGACGTCACCGGCCTCATCGCGGTGCTCAGCTTGATCACCCGCTTCTTCGCACTGGCGGCGAACTCCTGCATCAACATCGTAGGCGAAGTGGGTGGGTCTTTGGGTGCAAAGAAAGGCGGGGAATACGGGTCTGTCTGCTTTTGAGGGTGCCCTTGGGAGGTCCACCAACAAAGAACACACAAATATGGGGCTTCTCAGTTGCGCGCTACCAGCCACGAAAGGACAATGAGACCATTCTGGGTGGGTCCCGTCCTGCGTTGGGTAAGATATGAGGAAACCACACACCACTCCCTGGCTTGCATTGAACGGGAGGCCAACATGAGATGTGTGTTTAAACATGATGCGAGGGTCGATTTCGCAAACCCTTTTACATAGTTGTTCTAAGTGTGGCTAGTTGGGCGAAGGCCAAAGTTAGGTCCGGAAATCGGGGATCCCTTTCAGAGTTCAAAGAAATCGGGGATCCTCGCGCCTTTGGCAGGGTACAGGTGTTCCTCTTTCAGGGCTTTGGCCTTCCAGAGAGGTTCTTTTTCAGTTGCCTTATTGGACAAAATGTACAGTTTCCCGGCAAGAGGACCACACTGCAGGCCGGGCAAGTTGGGCATTTTGTTTTTCGCGCTGGGCTCGCGTTGGAAGGAGCGCGGCGAAACCGCCTGTGTGGGCGTGTCAAACTTTTTGGCCCCCCCCAAAAAAAAGAGGAAAGAGCAGAAAATGCAGGATTTCCTTTCGGCTCCTTTTTTCCTCAAGATGACGGATTTCAGGATTTCTGGACAGCTTGATGCGCCATGGGAGTGGGTCAGATTCTCGCAGGGGATGCGGATCGTGGCGCCGACTGCGTGGGCCTGGCAGCTGGAATCCCGGCAGCGGTCATGGCCATGACGTGTCTCGGCTCGAGGAAGAAAATTCAAAGGAGGTGGAGATTTGCGCCCACCACACTGGGGAATGTCTCATTCTGAATCATTGGAATGTCTCATTCTGAATCATTCTTGTGTTC
The DNA here is from genome assembly GCA_963377175.1 of Effrenium voratum. NCBI lineage: Eukaryota > Dinophyceae > Suessiales > Symbiodiniaceae > Effrenium > Effrenium voratum. The sequence goes on from CAUJNA010000091.1 coordinate 51,772, forward strand.
TTGTGGTGGTGCCTTGAGCAAACGAAACAAGATGGCGATGACTCCGCGGCAGGCTGCGAGTGCACACGACGATGGATACTCAGGTACTCGCGAATCACACCGGGCATCCGAAAAGGTAGTAACCGAGTAACCTGTACACACCTCCAGTGCAGGCATTGTCAGCAATAGCTCAAGCCCAGCTGGTTCCTCCAGCACTTTGCAGGGCATGGTCAAGAATAACAATCACGGCCATGTGCCAAGTCTTACATTAGGGTCAGAACCAACTGAGCAACTGACAACAAGACTACATTAACCAGATAGTTCCCCCCTGCTTTATGTGGGAAGAGTGTTTCACTCTGATGGGCCTGGTACGGGTCAAAAGAAAGCCAGACTCGCTGCCAGCAATCACGCACTCATGGCCATGGTGTGATGGACTAATGTTGACCCATTCATTAACCCTTGGTTGATTAATGCGGGCATGTCCGATTCGGAGGGGATCCAGTTTGCTTTTCGGGGAAGCACTCCTCCATTGATTTGCCTTTTTGATTCATGCAGAATCAGTGGTATGCGAGAGAAACCACATGGGATCACGCATGATTCCTGGATGCACAGCACATCTGCTTTTTGCTGCAGCGTTGGAAGCTATTGAGTATCCGATTGGGGTTGGTTCGCTGGGACTGCCCGGGATATGGCTGAAGTTGCAGGCATGTCAGAACTGGTTTCAGTCGGTAGCATTAGCTCTGGTTCCAGGTTCGTAGCCATGGCATCAATTTTCTGCTGGGGCATGATTTTTGGGCGGGGTTTCCCCGTTCGCGTTCGACACGTTGAGGTCCTCGGGCATGAACCTGCAGGCGGCTTGCGACAAGGCCTTCCAAGATTGGGACCCCTACAACTGGCCGCGCAACGAGAAGCAGATCGGCAAGGGCAGCGAGGCACGGGCGAATGCTGGGGAGTGAGAGAGAGATCGGTGGGCGGGTAGTGTGTGTGTGTGTGTGTGTGTGTGTGTGTGTGTGTGTGTGTGTGTGTGTGTGTGTGTGTGTGTGTGTGTGTGTTTGTGAGTGTGTGTGTGTCTCTGTGTGTGTCTGTGTCTGTGTCTGTGTCTGTGTCTGTGTCTGTGTCTGTGTCTGTGTCTGTGTCTGTGTCTGTGTCTGTCTGTGTGTGTCTGTGTCTGTGTCTGTGTCTGTGTCTGTGTCTGTGTCTGTGTCTGTGTCTGTGTCTGTGTCTGTGTCTGTGTCGGTGTCGGTGTCTGTGTCTGTGTCTGTGTCTGTGTCTGTGTCTGTGTCTGTGTTTGTGTCTGTGTCTGTGTCTGTGTCTGTGTCTGTGTCCGTGTCCGTGTCCGTGTCCGTGTCCGTGTCCGTGTCCGTGTCCGTGTCCGTGTCTGTGGCGGTGTCTCTGTCTGTGTCTGTGTCTTCTGTGTCTTCGTTCTTCTGTGTCTCTGTGTCTCTGTGTCTCTGTGTCTCTGTCTCTCTGTGTCTCTGTGTATCTGTGTGTGTCTGTGTGTGTCTGTGTGTGTCTGTGTGTGTCTGTGTGCGTCTGTGTGTGTGTCTGTGTGTCTGTGTGTCTGTGTGTCTGTGTGTCTGTGTGTCTGTGTGTCTGTGTGTCTGTGTGTCTGTGTGTCTGTGTGTCTGTGTCTGTGTGTGTTTTTGGAAGGTTGGGGGCGCGGGCGGGAGGGGGGGGGGGGGGTTGAGCATATTTTTTCTTCTTTGCTTTGGGGGGAAGGCGGGCGGATATGGGGAGGCAGGTGTTGGGTGACGTGGCTTGGTTTCTAGTGACGGAGGGGTGTTTTGGTGTCATCTCCGAGGAGCTGTCGGTGCCTGCAGAGGATGGCAACACCATCATCGCCGAGCCGTGAGGCAGGTGCCTGTGGCTTGCTTGCCCTCGAAGTGCTCGCAAAGTGTCACTTGCTTTTCCAAGCAGGGCTGGGCAAGGATTGAGAACCAAACCCGGCAACCCCTTTTGAAGGGAACCAAACGAGGATGCTTAAAATAGGTGTGTATGTTATGCTCAAACGAGGGACTGGCCTAGCCCTGCGTCCAAGTGCCCAAGCTTGGCACACAAAGTTGAGCCATTTTGATTCGGAAGGTATGTCCTTTGCCCCCTGTCAAAGATGGTGCCAACTTGACTCAGCTAAAACAGTTGTATGGAAACCAAGAGGTTTCCAGTTTGAAGGTTTTCGCACCTTGAGAAGGCAGGGTGCAGAGCGCAGCCTCAGCTTTAGCAGCAGCTCGTGTTTTAGTGTCCGCCTCGCCGACAATGTTCTGCGGGCAGGCTCACTGAGTCCTCTTTCCGCTGTAGGGCATTGAAAGCTGACCTCATGAGAGGTTCGTTTTTTTTGTGCCAGTCTCAATTGCTCTGAGCCACAGACACATTCTTTATTGCCAGTCTGAGCGGCTCTGAGCAGAGACGTATATCTTGGGAGCAAGCCTACAGGGTGGGTCCACGAAACGAGGCGCCCACACCTAACTTGGCCGACACCGTCTGCACGGAAACAAATCCCTCATGCCAGGGTGGTCCGTTTTAGGCTGCCTGAACTCAAACAGCATGGTTGTGGACTTTGTTTTTCCTGGAGGGGGGGGGGGCTTGTGGCTTTCCCTTTTTAAGTGATAAAGTAGTCAAGGGATGGCCCACTTCCGTACGACGGAAAGGGTGATTTTCCATATTATACAACTGAAAAAGGATTCGGCGAAAGAGCACCCTGGCCCATGCCGCGTCAATCAAGACCGCCATGGAGAGGGGACACTTGCCAAATATCAATATGAAGAAAAAGTCGGCATGCATGCGGTTTCAGCGGCACGAGGTGCGACCAGTTGATTGGGGGTCCTTTTTAGACCTTTCAAGCTGTTCAGTGGTACCTGTTGCACTTTTTGGTGTTGGATTCCCACAAAAAAAAAAACCGGCCTTGTCAAAAGGGCTTCCCTTTTGCTGGGGTCACTGGGGGCATAGCTTCGGAGGTTCGGATCCCAGAAAAGTGGAGAGGGCACCGAGGCGTTTTTCCTGGCCGGTTTTTAGACCTCGAAAAAGTAGATTTGCTCCCCCGAAACGTGTGGATTTCCACTTGGATGCATCCCAAGCTTGTCAACCAAAAAAGGCATTCGCCGAAAAGGAGCCCTGATCCGAGGTTACTCTCCTGCAATTCCCAGAGCGCGTTGCTTCCTAGCAAGGAGATTCCTCTACGGGTGTTTTTGGATTCCATGTCAGTCTGCAAGTATCATTTTTTGAGCGACCTTATTGGGTTTGAAAGGGCAACGGCAACCGCTCGTGAAACCAGACAAGAACATTCCCGTTTGGCTCCGTTTCAAACAGCTCTCAGGCGCCATGCTCCAGACGGGGCCGCAGCAGGCATCCGATGGTCAGATCACCTCAATGGACAAGTTTATATGGGATTCTTAGAGGATTTCCAAGACACCATGGTCGTTCTTGGCGTGGGCATGGTTCTGCACCTCTCGTGGAATTTAGACGAGCACCGTGGCTCACACACAAGTTTTGACCCTGGAACAATTGAACACCGCAACAAGACCCACTGGTCACGTAGGTAGCGCGCTCTTCTCTGACAGAAGTGTTTTTTGAGCATGTGTCAATTGGTTGCATGGACAGGCTTGCTAACGAACTCGCTCCACCCCCGTCTTACCTGCAACATTTTGTTGAAGCGCTGCTTGGCCGTGGGTTTGTAATTGGGAGACCATCCTCAAGGCCCGGAAGACGAATCATGTCAGCTGGGACGAAGCGGTTGTCCCCAGTCTCTGTTCTCTCTGTGTGCTGCATCCTTGTGTTGCGTTTGAGTGGCGTGCCTTGCGCGTGAGATGAGCTTTCTGAGTGGTTTTGCCTATTTTCTTCCGCTATGGCTATGGCGTTACATTCGCCAGCAGGCAAGAGTTTGCTTGGTAAATGCCTTGCTCGACATCCCGATCCCCTCAGAGGGGTCATCCCACCAGCACCTGCCAGACGCACCTCGTGAGAACGAGCAGAGAAGAGAAGCGACGCAAGTGGTGCCTACGCAAAGCTGTGCAGATCGGCAAGCAGCTTACACAAGAGAAGCTGTGCAAGCAGCCTCAAGCAGAGCAGTGCACGTCGCTGCGCAAATCGTCGCCAACGTAGGTCCGTGCAAATCGCTGGTTGCCGTTGAAGCACTGCTATGAACATGACTTATATTTGCAACGTTTGTCAGTCTTTTTTTAAAATAACACATCATATAACACACCAACCCTTGTTGCAAAGAACGCTTCGCCCATAGGGGTCCTTTTTAGTGTATTTTGCTTAGAAATACATGGCACTGGTTGAGATTCGTTTATTCCATAAACCGGTGATTTACCAGGAATCTACTTTGCAAAAGGTCACATGGCTTCGCCACGCTTTCGAGAGAAGCGCCAAGTGCCAGCATAGCCCCGTGAGTTCACCTGCAAATGAACATGGCTGGCCCTTTTTGGTGGGGGTGCGTTGCCGTCGCTCAATAGATCCCCCGTTTGGAAAAGCCTGGCTTTGTTTTGCTCCCCAATCCCTTCTGGGAAAAGCCATCGAAAGCTACACGGCCGGGTTTCCAAAAGGGAACTGGATGGTCCAGTGAAAGGGTTTCACGGATCTGATCCGTTTCGAAGGCCCACCAGCCCCATGCGCAGTGACTACGCCTTCGAGGCGCAGGCGAGGAACCAACTTCGCCCCCCCCCCCGCCCCCGCTTCGACTTTGACGCCAATTGCCTGCCGCAAGGCCAAGTTCCGAAGTGGATGAAGGATTCGGCACATGAAGCCTAACGGGGTGCAGTGCCCTTAGAGCATGCCGTGAGCACACGAGGATCGGTGTCTTAGGTCTGCACCTTGATGCCATTTAGTAGGGATCGTTTTCGCGGCAAGGAACGCCCGTTCCGCTTTTGAAGCAACCAAAGGCCATTTTGGCCACCAACTTGTTGTTAGCGTAGTCATTGACCCTCTTCCCGAGTACTTTAGATGATCCTTAGAAGTCCCTTTTGAACCCAGGTTCCATGATGTTCATGTTGAGAACACAACTCGAGCTTTTTTGAGGTTGGGTCTGGGACAAATTAGGTACTGTTTATGTGGAGCAAACCACGGCAACAAACCGCAAGATCGCAAGCGTGAAACCACCGCAAGAAACAAGCGGCCAAGGGGGGCAAGGAGCCGTGCGCCAGGGAACTCATTGTCCCTATTGCGTTGGAATATGGGGTGGTTATACGGTTATACAATTATGCGCATTTGTTCCTTTGGGGTAGTGGTTTGGAGGTACTGGACACCCTCTGAGAGCCCTCAAAGTTGCTCAAGAGGGTGGTGTAGGAGGGAGGGTCGCACACCACATCCGCACATGCCACCAGTACCCGGATTGGATTAGTTTGGTCTTTCAATAGTCAATAAACTTAAATACGACCAAAACGAACCTCCGGCCAGCGGAGCTGTGCCGCCCCTCACGGCTCGAGCCACGAAGCTGCACGTCCGGGCGCCAGCGGCCGGCCAGCGGGCAACGGCCGGCGGGGCGCTCAGTCGGCCGTCAGATTGTCAGATGGGGGCGGCTCAAAAAATCGGTGCTACCCTTGAAAGATGCGGATCCTCTGGTTTCCTCAGCTGGTTTCCTCCGAAGCGAATCCAAAAAGGGCTGGGAAAAGACACCCAAGCCGATGCCGTTTTTGGCAGATTCGCTTTCCCGTCTCACATAACCAATCCTGGATTTGGGGAGGTCCGTTTCAGGTTCAGGGGGAATTTCCATAAAAGGTGGGAATGAAACATGTTGAGGGATGATCCTTAGGACGCTGTGGTCTCGTGCTCCTGTTGCCACGCAGACTTTGTGCAAGTCAACGTGCCTGCCAGGCTCTGGCTGATGGCAGGCGCGTTGCGGTGTGGGCCGTGCTCGACAGGGGCTGCTCCACGATTTGGCACGATCACAAGTATTCCCTCTATCTGCACAGACTCTAAGCACAGGCTCCCCTTTCCAGGAAGGAATCTGCTCAAAAGGGGGTTTGTGCACTTCCACGTTTTGTTGGAGTACCGAGGGCAAACGCATCCAGTCGCTTCACTCGTCACAGACCAGTCTATGACATGGCTTCGGCCAACAGGGATGGCTTGCCCCTTGGGCCCCTCGGCGGGTTCGCCAGGAACATGTTTAGTTTCCAACTCACCTGTGCGCTCAGAACTTGGTCTTTGAGGGCCTCAAGCCACGAGCATTTGCTTTTGCAGATGTGTTCAGCGCGCGCTATTTGATGTTTGATGGGGTCTGGAAACGCCGCAAGACGCCACAGGGGGTCCGAGTCGCTTGTCCTTGTTCTCGGTCTCTGTGGACGCTCGATTTGGAGAACAGAAGCTGTCCATCATTTTTTGGCAGATTGGACTCAGGCTTCCAAGCCATGTTGTTTCGTTTTGGGCGTCATGTTGCACACCTTCATAAGGGTTAGTGGACATATATCGTCAATACACCTTTGGGGTTCCAGGTGCAGCTTGGAGGTGGAGACAAAAGCAGCCGCTAAGCCCACTTCCTCCCCGAACAACATGTGCAGCTCTTTGAGCTCCCTGAACGTTTGCGCAACTGTTGAACATGCCCACACAGGTAGTTGACGGGATGTCAAGAGTCAACAGCATGCTTGACCATGATCGCGCACTGTATGGCTGCCGCAGAATGCGAGACACATCGGCGTGATTTTTACATTCCTATTTTGCGTGTTCTGTGGGTCAGATCAAACCCAAAAGACAATCTTCCAATTTTGACGCATCTATCAATTCGGTCGCGAATCCCAGCTCACTGCCCGATACTCGTATGAAGACCTCATTTTGAGTTGGACCTTGGACCCTTCTGAGTTGGAGAGGCTCTTGGTTTCCCTAAATCCAGGGGCTGGCAGCCAGCCACATCTCCCCTCGAAACATGGACATATACAGGCTTTCGGAAGACGAGCTGCCACCTGCACACTTTCAGGTTTTGGGGCGGGGTAAATTTGGATGCTTTTGGGAAAGGCCCAGAAACCACGAACCGAGAAAGCTCGGACGTTTCGTCGTCGAGCGTAGATGGTGTCAGCTCTGGCAGGTGCAGAAGAGCTTGAGGCCGGGGGATGCTTCGAGTGCCGGACGGCGAAACCGGACGGTGAAACCACCGAACAACGATTGTTGTCTAAAAAGGATCCCAAAATGGGTATTAGATAATAATTCTACAGATGATGAGTCTCAAACCACAGGGGAACCCCTAGCTACTGATTGAACCTAGGCGCTTTTTGGCCCTTTTTGGGCCCACGGCACTACAGGTGTCGAAGATCCAGCTCTGTGCCCGAGCGGCGCGGGTCACGGTCTGGCGTGCAGCCTTTTTGGGGGCCAGACCTCTGAGAAAACGTTGACAGGGTTCTGAAAAACAGTTGACCTCTGAGAAAGCACTACCAAGAGTCGACAGCTTGATCTTCGAGTCCTTCTGTGGTTTGGGCTCCGGGGCTTACCAACCACTCAGCTATGAACCGCCACGATTTGCTCCGTTCAGAGTTTTTTGGCGCGCGCACGCCGGATGCCCCCTAACCCCAGACATTGTGTGTAGCCTCCTTCTCAAATCTTTTGCCACCTGCCTTTGCTTGTGAGGATCGAATGAGCCCTGAGAACGAAGGCAATCAAATCATCAGTTCATAGCTATGAAAAAGGAGCTTCTCTACCAAGAATCATGGCTGAAGAACACCGATGTGCAAACACCAAACTTGTGCAATCACTCAGCTTTTCCTCGCCGTTTTTTGGTTTGGTCCGGACAAACAAGGGGCTAAACAATTGTTCGTAGATTCGGTTTGACCAACCCCGCAACCTCGTTCTAATTATTGTTGGCCATTGTAGTGATACTTGACATGTTTTGACCACTAGCTGTTTTCAATTGAGCAAAAGACACGGGATGTATGGGCCCTTAGTTTCACTGTGCCTTCAAGGGTTTCAAAATAGTGGGACCCCTAAATTCCTAAATGGGTTGGTTTTCTTGTGAAACCCCCTTTGGCAGCATCCAAAAGGCGGCTGCCCATTTAGTCCTCAACAAGCAACTCGCACCCTTTCACAAAAACACAACCACTCAAACTCAGACCAGTCAACTTTCATGGCTGGTTTCCTTTGGGTTTTCTCTTTACAACCAACTAAAAGAGGACCCCCTTAGAAAGACGCATTCATATAGTTGGTCTCCATTCCTGAAGGTCCAAGGGGTCGAACTTGTCGGCCAGGCCCCGCAAGTGGCCGGCCTGGACTTGCCTCTGCGGCCCGGCCAGGTGCGGCCGGAAGTGCGGGGGCGTTCTTCTTTGCTTGCATCCT
>CAUJNA010000091.1:65000-87500 GCA_963377175.1 Effrenium voratum
GCGGGTGCCGTAGGGGTGCTGTTGCCATGGAAACCCTACAGAACAATACACCCTGTGTGTCCAGCCAGGGCGTTGCAAGCCACGAACAGGCTGGGGTGTTTAGGCGCATGCAAGGATTTCGGTCTCCTTTTCGGAACCGGGCCCTGCGGGTGCCCTCGCCTCAAAAAAACCACGAAAGTCACCCCCTGAGCTGATCCAGGGGACGGGACCTTGGGTCGCTTGCGTGGGCTTTCCAGGCACCATCATGACCTGCGACATGGCGCAGGGCCGGCACACTGAGGCTGGCACACCCCGTTCGGCCTGGAACATCAAGGTGCAGCCCCCTTGTTGGAGGTGTGACACATTTTGTTGGAGGTCCAACTTTAATTTGCGGGCATATGTGGGGTCAAATCCCGTTTCGTCACTTTGCACAAGGCTTTGGGTTCACAAGCTTGCCCTGCAAGCTTTAAGGAAGCTTTGAGGAAGCTTTGAGGAAGCTTTGAACTAAAGCCTTGCACACTGAATGAAGGCATTTGGGTGTGTCTTTGAAGGTACCCCTAGGGTTGCTTGCAAGGAAACCAAAAGGAAACCCGTGGAGGTTCTATATCCCAATCCCACCCAGTGCGCAAAAATCGGAAGTCCTTCAGGTTTGAGGCGCTCGCTCCAAGTTCCGAGGTCAACTTCCGAGACAGTCTAAACCAAAGCACCGGGCAACTCAGCCAATGGTTCGGGTTCGTGAAGGGGGACCCGCAACATGCTGGTGTTCCTTTTGGTTCAAAGGGTAGCCTGCCAGGATAATTCCCGAAAGCTGCTCTTGGCTTTCGCTGTTGGCCCTGGAAAGGAGAAGCTCGCGATTTCTCATTGTTTCGAAGCTTGTGTTGGATTCACATCTGTATGTTTCGTTTCATCCAGGAAAACTATAGCGAAATCAGGGGGAGCAGGGGCAATCCTTATTTTCTTGGGAGTGCCCGTTCTTTACAGGTGAATCATCGCATTGTTCGCTGATCGCAGCTGGTTTAAAGTAAAGCCTGTGCGACTCTCAAATTTAGGCCAATTTACCAGATCGGAAGAGGCTCGTGATGGCGTAATCTCCACTCGGGGATAGCTGGCCGGATCTTCTGCACCAGACAGGCGGAGCTGAACGATGCGCGGGGGCCCGGTGCGGAGTGAGGCAAAGCGACTCAAGGAGCATGAAGCATCTTGCGAGGCTCGATTCTTGGCGGCTCCCAGCCATCCCCTTAGCTTTTCAGCTTTTCCCACTAAAAGTTAAACTTTTCGCGGGGGATCTGAGGACAGCCCAGGATTGAGTTTCCTTTTGGGTCGGGTGTTCAAGGAGGATGGAGCAGGTACGAAGCCAGACCGCAGAGATGTTGGGGTTTTGGGACGTTCCCACTGAACCTCCCAGCTGCAAGATGGAGTGAAAGCAATCAAGCACATGTGAGATACGGCCAATATTTGTCTCTCATCTACATTGGGTACGCTCACCAAAACACCAGCAGGAAACGGAGTGGCCATCACCAAATTCTGATCATTGGAGCACACAATGAATTTTGACCATAGCTCATGTGAGGCTCGGTCAACATGCCAGTCTATGGTCCATTTAGGAAGTTTTCACACAAAGCTGGGGACGAGCGCGGCCCAAACTCCAAAAGGGCCAGTTTAGCAGGAACCCGTAAGCCTTTCCGACCATGTTATGGTTTCCTTTTGGCACCATGGGACATGCAACACCAAGGGCAGTTGCAAGGAGGTATGCAAAGGAAATGCCAACTAGCTGATTCACCCCGAGTAAGAAACATCAAGCTTGTCGACCGGGACCCCCCGAAGGAAAGGAGCCAGGTTGTATTGTGGGGCTGCAACCCAAAAACAGAAAAGAGCTCCTCCCAGAAGCGACCACCCTTCCAGGAAAGCGCACAGGCCAAAAGTTCCCAGAAACCATTTTCCCTTTAGTTTTTCAAATGGCAGCGTCCTTTGGTTGCCTATGGTGCGCCCTGGACGCAGTGGGGAGATTCGCTGCGGAGGCCTTGTCCAATCTTGCCTGGGGCTCCATCGACACGGACTCCGGAGAGTGGGCCGTGGGCTGAGGTCATGGGAATTTTGAGTCAGATTCGCACGAGGAATTGGGAACCCGGTCAAACAACCCGTTTAGCGGCTTCTAATCGGGTTCCCTTGCACTGGGGGCAATGTGCGGATCGCATCCCAGGGAGCCTTTCATTTGAAGGTCTCGAAACAGATGGGAATGGGCCGACATGGCTGACTTTGATCGCGGCAGGCCAAATTGGACCTGATTTCCAAATCACTTGAGGCTTGGAACTTGTGCTCCTCTAAGATCATCAGGGCTTCATAAATCAACTGCAACGGCCCCCGACACATCAATTAATCCGGGGTCAACATGATGTGAGCACGGGGCAAGTCAACCTATGTTGTGAATTGGCATTGAAACCAGATATCTTAGACGCCGTGGAACCATGTGCAGCACATTCTAGACTGTTGGCGCTTTTTTTGTTTTTGTTTGAGGGGCGAAGGTGGTGAGACAGGGCGGGGCGGGGATGGGGGTTCTGCATTTTTGCTGGAGGTTGGGGGGGTGGGGCGGAAATGCGCCGCCTTCTCTTCGCGGGATCTAACCGCACTAGCCCAGAACTTGGAGTCTCCGGACCCCTCGCTCGAGCCGCCGCACTCGTCCTTGATCACGTGCGCCTCAAACGCTTTTCGGGCAGGATTCCCTGGTTTTGGTTGACACATCCTGTTCTTTGGGAGCTTTCTTTCATAGATTGCAGTTTCATATTGCCAGAGGGTTTTCCCACTCCTTTCAATTGGGGCAAACGTGACTGGAAAATCCACGGAGTCTGCACTGGCCGTTTCTCCGGGTCAGAGCTGTGGGTACGGTTGTCCTCTCAAAAGAACTAGGAAAAGGGTCGGATAAAAGGAACAACTAGGGAAGAGGTTGGAATATATTTGTCAGGGGGCCGTTGGGGAAGACGTGGGAAGAACCAGTCCCTGTTTGCACTTCTCCTTTCAAGGGCCCAATCTGGGGACATCTGAAGACTAGGCGCCGTGTGGCGCCTTTACAAGCCCCCCAGTGTGGCTAGGCTTGTCCTTGGAGGACTGCCGATAGAATTCGCGTTTGTCTGTTCAAGTACAGAAGTACACTCGGTTCGCGAAGCTCGTCCCAGGGGATTTTGCAAAGGGACCAGTGGCTGAGCTGCTCTGACCTAGGTATCTGGTGGATTCCAAGTTGGTCTTTTGCCAGACTGAAATCGCTCCAGCTCCATGGGCCCCTGTTCCTCAGCTCCATGGGAGTGTTCCGTGCTCTGCAAGTGTCTGGGGGGCGGGCCAATGCAATATTCTCCAGCTGGAAGCCTTGGGGTCTCTGCCATGGTTCTGGAGTGGTCCGGAGCGGCGCGCGGGCCAGGGTTCCAGAAGCGTTCCAGAAAAGCTCCAGGGGTTGTGTTGGGGATATCACCGGGCTTATGTTTGTTGCATCGGCGCAGGTACGCGGACTATGTGGCGAGAACGTACCCTGCGGACCCCACCATGGAGGATAAGGCCGACGACTCAGACTTTTCGCTGGCCCTGGCCGAAAAGTCTGCCCACGGTGAAAGCGGCAAGTTTAGTTTCAATATTGGGCCCACTCCACCAATCGGGGATAGGCCCATGACAGTCTGTTTCTTTCTTCGCCCCAATAACAACAGAAGAGAAGACAGTCAAATGATTCCTATTGAGGGAACCATGACCGCAGGATGTACTTTCGACTCAGGTCCCTTCCATCAGGCGAAACTGTTCATGCTGATCTCTTGAGGGTTCGTTTGCAATGGCACGCGTTGCGCTGGAGATGAGACTGATCGACCGTGTGAAACTTGGGGTACCACTATCTGAGACTGTGGTAAGCAGGATGCGATGTGCCGGCCGATCCCGCCTGGTGCAATCGGGGCCACCTTGTGTGACTTCCAAGCAGGTCAACGCAACAGTCTTCCATTCGCGCAACAGTTCTTCGTGCTTGCAACAGGATGAGCGCAGCCTTCAATATGTCAAGGCCCATCTGAGCGTTTGAACTTGCTATGCTGGGACCAAGCTTTGCCTTTCTGGTGTGCGACAGAAGACAGATGTTTGAGGAGCAAGAATTGTGCGGAAATTTGTGGGAGGCAGGGGTGTGGAAATTCATTGGTCGAGGTAGTTGGTCGGACTGCCGGCCAGACTTGAGCAGCTACTAGCGTGGTTTCCCCTGGAGCCGCTTTTGTTTTCTCTTTGGTCCACCTGACAGATGGAAGCGGATCAGCCAATTCGAGCTGAAGCGATTTAGGTACGCTTTGTCCTGCATGCTCAACTGTTGCCGACGCACAGCTCCTGCTGTAGACTTGCTGGTATGTGTAGCCTGGGCATCGACGTAAGCCCTTCCGGGCGTGCGAGCGCTTTGGTTCCAGCAGACAGATGTCCAACAAACGCGCAATCAGTTAACTCTTGTCGAACGGAGGCGCGAGGGTAACTGGAAAGGACTACCAGCCAGATTTGAGCAGCTTCTAGCGTGGCCACCAAGGATGTTTGTAGATGGAGGCGGGTAGCGCATGAAGTACGCTTGTCCTGCACGCATAACTCCCGGTCAGCTGCGTGGCAGGGAGCAGTCTTTGTCACCTACCCGCATAATTAGGATACTTTGAGGGGCAAAGCGTGGGTGGCGCCCTGCGGTGTTCGCGAGACATGGCGAAAAGGAGGTGTTGACCCCATGTCCCCAGGCGCGGGAGGAGAACGCGCGGCTAGCCTTCGAACGGCGGAGTTGCTTCACCTGCCCGGGGGAGCCCGGTTCCAAGCGCGGGGCCCCAGCAAAGTTTTTATGGTTTGGATGGGTAGGTCTATTTTCTTTGGAATGCTTTATTTTTTCGCGCCTTTGGTTCTCAAGGGAATCTATCACTACTCTTGCTGGCTTTCATTTGGTTTGGATGGGGGTACCCTTCCAACAATGGGAGGCGATCGGACAGTTCTGGAAGACAGAAACTTTCCTGGCAAACCAGTCAACAACTTTGATTGTTTGAAGCTTGAAGGAGGGTGTGATACCTTTCCGGGCCAATTTTAGGAAGCCAACCATTTTTGCTCCCCCCCCAAAAAGAAAAGAACCAAAACACAAAAACAAACACGCACACACACACACACATCAGTGTAGGGAGTGACTTTTCAGACCCGCAGCCGAACTTCCGATTCGAAGCCAAGGGAAGCAGCAGCGGTGTCGGGAGTGAAGAGGAAGGGATGCTGTGAAACACAAGGGATGGTTGATAGCGGTGCCAGCAACTTGCGCAGCAGCCGTTGCCGAGGGAGAATTGGACATTGGTGAGAAGAAAATATGTAGAACTCGTAACATACCCAGATGCATTTGATCCACTTTCAAGTGAGGAAGGAAGCTTGTTTTAATTATTCTGATTGGTGCCCCTTTGGCGAAATTTGAGCCAGGCAACCCAGAATGTTTGTCTGGAAAACCAGCAAGTTTTCAACACACCTTTTGGAAAGGCCTTTGCCGAGTTTCCTTTGAGTTTTTGAAGGGAGACTGTGCTTCGGATGTGCAAAGGTGGTAACCGGAGGGGGGGGATAGAGCACCGCTTTCCTGTGGTGGTACTTTCTTTCTTTTTCGAGTAACACTGCGTTCGCTGTTCTGACCAGCAGGCGCTTCAAGCAAATACATGCAACTTCAAGCAGACAGGAGGCTGTATGCAGGACACTGGGTGATCCAAAAGCAGGCCATGAGAACGTGCGGGAAAACTCAAGTTGGCCCCCCCCCCCCCGCCCGCCCTCCTGAATGAAAGTTTGCCTGCCGAAAGCTGCCAGAATGAGCTTTCAGGACAAGAGTTTCAAGACGCCGAGCGAATGCGGCCTGCTTCAGTTTTTGCCCTCGAGCTTTTGCCGTCTCACTTTCTGCGCAGCTCAACAAGTTCTTTCAGCGGCAGCATAAAGCACAGGAATATCATATCATATCATGATATTGGATTGATGGCACAAGACTGCAGCAGTTCATGTCAGAGGATGAAACGGGGTGAGCGTTGATGGGCTTCTTCGCTTTTTTCACACGTGGTATTCCTCCACCCTCCCTCCCTCCCTCCCTCCCTCCCTCCCTCCCTCCCTCCCTCCCTCCCTCCCTCCCTCCCCTCCCTCCCTCCCTCCCTCCCTCCCTCCCTCCCTCCCTCCCTCCCTCCCTCCCTCCCTCCCTCCCTCTCTCCCCCTCCCTCCCTCCCTCCCTCCCTCCCTCCCTCCCTCCCTCCCTCCCTCCCTCCCTCCCTCCCGCATTCCCAGGTTCCGGGCATTGTTTGACCAGATGGTCAAGAACTTGCAGCACTCCAACAAGGCGCATACCGTTCAGCTCAGGACGCTACACAGTGGTTACCTATCCCATGTTTCTTTTCGAGATGTGCGACAGCCAATAAACGGTTCCTTTCCTGGCGTCGTTGTTCCTGGCACCGCGTCACCATCACGTGTGGTTTCTTGGGGACTTCCAGTTGCAAAGGGGACGAGGGCTTCCATCTGCGGGAAACTGGGGGAGAGTGCAAAAGGGCATGTCATTTTCGTTGCAGCTTCGCGCTCTGACGGGAGCCTTGGCATCATGTGCTACTGCACAAGGATATCTTGGTTTTGACTTGCGCAGCTTCGTGCGCTCTGCACCCTCTGCAGGCGCTTGCGAAAGCCTTTGACATCAAGAAGGCGGGCGGTTGACTCAGTTTTGTTCGGCCCAAGAGATGGTGGAGGTGGCAACTTGGATCAATGTCGAGCAATCCTGCAAGCTGAAACAGGGCGGCCCCGTGTTCAGCCAGGTCTTTCTCTGCAAATAAAACGCAGCATGTTCGAAAAGCGGGTAGACACGCCATCGCCGGAAGAGGAGCAACACGTGCTGGTTTGAAGCCCCAGTTCACAGACTTTCGAAGTATGCCACGGCCAAGATTGACTGATGCCCCGTTGGTCATGGGAAATCTTCAAGTCACCCAAGTTCCTCCCAAATTGACTGCTTGATATTTATCTGCCAGGTCATCCTCAACGAGGAGGTGCCTGAAGATGCCTCGAAATCAGAGGCTCAAGGGCGCGGTTGGCCAACAGAAATAACATGTATTTTGTTTTTTGCTACTCTCTGTCTCTCTCTCTCTCTCTCTCTCTCTCTCTCTCTGTCTCTGTCTCTGTCTCTGCCTCTGCCTCTGCCTCTATCTCTGCCACTGTCTCTTTGTTTGTCTCTCTGTCTTTCTCTCTGTCTCGTTTACTCTCTCTCTCTCTCTCTATCTTTGTCTCTGTCTCTGTCTCTCTCTCTCTCTCTCTCTCTCTCTCTTTGTCTGGAGCATGTTCTTGGGAGTGACAGCTGACATGGGGGTTGCTGCACAGGGGGTACTGAAAAGAATTGCATCTCGCCGGTCTATTCTTTCTCTCCTTTCGGACTTGCGGCTGGTTCTTTTGGTTTTGTTCTTCGACATAAGGGAAAACACTACTTCATCTTGGATGATTCCATTTTGGGGAAGGTGCAGTTATCCTGCTAGTTCACCCTGCTAACGTTTTCCTTCCCCCCCTCCCCCGAATTGCGCAGCTCTGACTTCAGTTTTGAGTCCATTCAACCCTAAAAACAAACAAGTCAGAGCTGCAAAAAGGGGGAACCACGTTCAATGTGAAACGACTAGTTTCCAGATTTTTGTATTCCAGAAATTTCTGTATCAATTCAGCATATAGCGTCTACATTTTGTACCCTCCCTTCCCGAAACCCGGTCCCCTCCCCTCTCCTCCCGGCCAGGCTCAGAACATCATGCGCTTCGGCCGGCACACGATCTTGCCGTCCTTCTGGAATCTGCTGGCGAAGGGCTGAGGGCTCTCAGCGGTCCCTATGGGTTTGCGTCAAGAATTTGGGGAACCCAAACAAAATGGGTAGCTTCCTTTTGGCCACCCCGCTGAAGAAACCCCAAGAAGGGGCACCCCAAAAAAGGGGCACACCCATTTGCGACATTTGGTGGAGTTAACCATCACGTTTTAAACGGGCCCATGTGAAGAGAGTTTCCTTTGAGAGTCATGTTTAAGGGCGCCCTGTCCAAAGAACACCCCGTTTGGATGGTGTTTGAGTAGCCCAAAGGAAAACACTTCCAGGGGAAAGGAAGTAACTTCCGGCTTTCGCGACCTTGTCTTTGTTTCCTTTGTTTCCGCGCCCCCCGATGATTTTTGTTTTTCGCGGATCACAAAAACAAAACTGGAGCAACTGGGCGCCGGGATTCACAGCTCGGGTGCAGAAGCCTCGGCCGCCGAGATCCAGCTCACGAAGCAGGGCCGCCGCTTCTCCGTGGTGTTCCGCTCCTTCAGCGAGGAGCAGCTGGCCCAGGCTGGGAGTGGACGGGAGGGTTTGGGGATGGGCTGGTTAGGCGTGGCTCAGATTGCTGACTTGCATTGTGTGCACGGGGACATAACACCAGCCGGGTGTAGACTCCGTTGTTTGCGAATTGGCAGCGCGTGTGGGCCCTTTGCAGAGTCTTCACACACACTTATGCCCGTGCGAAATTGGCCTCAGCGAATCTGCAGTCAAAGGTTTGCAGGTATCTTCATGTGAGTAGCTGACATTGTGGGTAGTCCTTTTTTGACTTGGTGGAGGACATGGGAGGGGACAACCCCAAGTTTTTTCGCAAGACCCAAGGGGACCGTCCACTCTTCCCAGGGCTCATGTGGCTGCGTGCAATGCCTCCCACGCAAGCGCTAGCTTCCCCAACTGCAACCTGTCCAGGCGCAGAAGGAGCTTCAGCCGGTGCCTCAGTTAGAGCGAGTCTATGGGACCTCTTCCCAGTGGTGATCCAAAGAGAGCCTCGGTTCCCAGTTCGTTCCCTGCGTCAAAGCCTTGAAAGATATGGCACCCATGAAGAAATCATCATATGTGGGCGGGCATTTCTGATGATGATGATGATGATGATGATGATGATGATGATGATGATGATGATGATGATGATGATGACGATGATGATGATGATGCTGCTGCTGCTGATGATGGTGATGAGGATGATGAGGATGACAACGAAGATGATGATGACGACAGAAACGTCCTGAGAGGGGAGGCATGTTTTCTTTGGTTTGCCATGCGAAAGTGCTAAACACATTGCGGTTCAGAATGTGGCCTGCCAGTGGTCAATTCTCTTTGGTCTCGTCGAAGGCTTCCTCCTTTCCCTGCCCCAGCATCAGGCTCAACGACCGGTTCCGAGTCAGGAGTTTAAACCGCCAAATTCAGAGTTTCTACTGTTTCAGTATTGCTTTGTGCTGGGTGTTGTGTTTTACTATAAAGGAAACCCACAGGGAAACATCCACTGTTGGGCCATATTTTTGGAAACAGCCAAGTCTACCAGCCCAGCGCTCCACTGCTTGGATGTCACACCCTACAGCTCTTGAAATCAAGTTTTGAAGCTTCAGACATTGTTTGACAAATCGGCAGTGAGATGTCTGAAATCCCACCCCCAAACGGGCCGCGTAGTGGGACAACGGACTGCGTCTGAGCCGGATCTAGGCTCTTCGTGCAGTGCCAGCACCCCGCCTACAACGGCCAGAACAAGACCCACAAGCCGCTCCCTCGGATGAGACAGTCCCTAAGCGGACCAGGGTTTCGGCTTTCGGGAGACGATTGAGAATTGGGGACCTTGTGGTGACATAAACATGGGGATTGCCCACCAGTCCCATGTGGGACGCGATGCGCGTCCCAAGCTGCGAGCATATCCGGGTGACTCACCAAATGACCACTGACTGGAGCTCGTTGGTCCTCAACGCCAGCCAGCAAGAACACCAGGAGTTCTCCAGGTCAAACTCCGCAGTACCCACCATGGAACCTGACACGTTCCTTGACAAGACAGAGTCTGGAGACCTCTTGCCGAGTTTTCATATGGGTCAGTCGCTCCTTCAGTCATAGAAAGGTTGTAATCTCATACAATGTTGTTGATGGGCCCCACTTGCTGAACTAGTCAGTATCTTCGGTTTTCATCGACCAACCACTGGCTGGCAGACATACGCAATCCCTGATGAACAAGCCACACTGCACAGCAAGTCTGCTGTAGGCGCATAACATGTTTTTGTGTTGGATACCAGGCATCGTCAGTCTACGTAGGCACGTTTTGGAACACATCCGGGTTTGGCTTTGCTTTGTGAAGGTTTCCCTTCGCCGGATTTAGCGGCAATTTGTCCGTAGACCGTGGTCCCCCAAAAGCGTTCCGCCCGTGGTTTACAGAAGTTGGGTATTGTTATTCGGACTTCCCAACGTCTCCCACAGACTTTCTGAATCGGCGTGTGGTCTAACCTTTGTTTCAATGAAGGCGGCTTTGAGCGCCAGTCGGAGAGTGGGAGCTTCGGCTGAGGCCGCCCTTGATGGATGGGAACAAGGACCGGGGATGACGCTTGGATTGCGAGGCAAAAGTTGGTCAGCTATCACAGCCAGACATTTGGTTTAGTTTTCTTTGGTTTCCCTTTGCAGGATCTGCTGTTCTACCCTGCCATCTCGGGGGCAAATTTTGGGGTTTGAATGCGGACCTTTTGCCCCATCACTCGCTTTGACGTTCAACCTGCAACTTTGTGGAACGATGGTTGAACCAACCAAACAAGTTCCATTGTTTGTGGGGTTCTTGAGACCATTGCGGAAGAGGTATTGCCAACGGGATATTGTTGAGCTCCTAAGCAGCCGCGACCGTCGAGGCGACGGTCGCGCCTGCAGTTAGTTCGGATGAATAAACCCCTGTTTACTCATGTGGGTGTGTTCCACTCCAAAAGTGATGATTCCATACTCACCCCCATATTAACAAAGAGGGGTTTCTTCAGTTGGGGTCAACGTTACTCCCAACGAAACCAGGTAGGAAGTGAACCTAACAGACCCCGGGCCTCGCGATCCCCGTTTGGGAAGCCGGACAAAACTGGTGTACTCCCATTCGACCCGATCGCCAGGGTAGACATTAGGCGCAAGAAATTTGAACCCCCGACACGGCGAAAGGAAAAGCAAGAATTGGTGTTTCTCAAAATCCCCCGTACACCCAATACCATCTTTTTTGGGGTATGATGTCGACCCTCTTCTAAAAAAGGAGGTATTTACCCTGAACAACTCTGGTTTTCCAAAGAATATCGCCCTCTAAAATGGCAAGGGTTTCCTGTTGCCCTGAGCTACCAGGGGCTCCGAAATACATTTTTCAGAACCCGACATTCCCAACATTCATAAAGACACAACAATGTGCTGCTTACCCCATAGACATCTGACAATCTATTTCCCACCCTTTTCCCCATGCACGTGTTGGTTTGAGACGCTCCACGCAGCCTCTCCAATCATCTGTGAACATCATAGAATCATAGCCAACTGTTCGCGCGCCAGCTTTCTCCATCCGTCAATCAGGCTTTCCAAGTGGGGTTGGGCTAAATGCAAGACAATGGGCCTGGCGTATTCTCCCATTGGTTTCCCTTCGCCCAAATAAAAGGGGTACCAGGACTCGGCCAGGGCTTCCAGTTTCAGCGTTTCCAACAAAATTCCGCTGGCCAGGGCTCCAGAGATTTTCGGCTCTCCCCAACCGCAATCGGCCGACCTGCCCTCAGCTTCAGCGCCGTGGTCTTGGGACTGCTCACACGAGTCATTACAACTGGGTCCCTCAGTAGTGCGCTTTTACATTTTTTCTGGGGGAGGGTTCCCTACTAAAATAGACTACAGAAAAAGGGGCACCCTTATTCCAACCTCTCTACTCGAGGGCCTAGACAATCTTGTAGTCTGCTGCTTGTACGGAGGAAACAACCCACACAAAGAACAACCGAGTTTTCCCATCTTAAGACCCCCCTAATGTTGTCCATCAACCTTCAGGAAGCTCAGGAACTAGCTCTGGATTAGTGGGCAACCCTCTCTTGTCACAATCAAAACCTGAAAAGAAAATAAGTGGACAGTTCCAACCAGAACTGGATGCGGCAAGAAGCCCGTGTTGCTTCCTTCCATGATTCGGGCTGTCTCAGGGGTGGACGGCAGCACAGCCCTTGACAGAAAGATGGCAACCAGTGAGTACCATTTAGATCCCAAGTTTCGCCACATTGTGCGTCCACACATGCCAGCTAGCTTTTGGCGGAACATGCCATGCTAGCTTCGGATTACTCAGGAGGACCGTACTAGTCCGGGGTGGTTCCCCGTTTAGGAAGGACATTCTCCTTTCTGGGGGCTCTTCTGACTAGTAGGGCCCTCCACATCAGTCCGAAGTCCGCAATAGAAGTTTCGTTTCTTTGCGGCAGCCAGGCGCCAGGCGGCACAAACAGAAGGCAACACTCGAGCCAGGTTCGTACTTCAGGGCCCACGGCAATGTAGTTTGCGTACTGCGACATGGGAAGCATTGTATCGCAACGGAAGTCAGAGAACTTTGCAACACGAGCCCACCACGTTCGCATGTCAGGAATGGACCGCATGAGCGGGTGCCTGCGCTTCCGCGACCGGCCGGTCTCGGGGCCCGGGCTCCGAGATCGGCTCCGACTTCTTAGAGGCCCAAAAGATGAAAATGGTTCTAAGAGGCATTTTGGACTTTGGACAGTGGCCCACCCCCCCATTTCGTAGATGAAGTAGATGGCTCCCGTGTGTCAATGTTTCGTCGTCCCCTTTCCGACGAGTTGTGTGGTCTACTTTTACCCAAGTGACGGAAACCTAGGTGTTCCTTCAAAGGAGCTGCCGATCCGAAGTTGGCTGTAAAAAGGGTTCCAAGGCGAAGCCTACTTCCCTTTGGACACTGAATGGCAAATGGCGAGGAAACTGGTACCCTCTCGCAGCTGCCTCTTGGTGGGAGTTGGCATGGGTGCATTGCAGAATGTGTACAAAGTTGCTGGTCTGCTTGTGGTTGGCTAGCATAGGTGCGGAATCTGTGCCGTGCTGCGGCACTGTGGGTAAGCTTCCCTAGGTACTACCAAGAACATGGCAGCCGTGGAAGAAGCCGTGTGGAAGCTCTTGCCAATGGGGCAAGCGCACTTAGAAGCACATGTTGACAGGAATACGAGTTGAATAATCACGACCCCTTGACCCCCAAAGAGGTACCCCAGAAGGGTGTGCATGCATGTGATGTTGGAGGCCCCTTTGCCTGCATGGATACATGTCGAACGGCAATGCCCGTTTGGCTCAAGACCAATGCCCATCATTAAAACAGGGTTTGCGCTCGCCTACTGGGGTTAATAAGGGTCCCGGTTTCTGGTTCGCTGTGTTCTTTCCCTGTTGAGTGGTTATCAGCCGTAACTGCTTTTTGGGATTAGGCCCCCTCAGTCCGGTAGTCAGCGCACTTCGTGCATGGACCCGGCTCCGGCCTTCTCGGCCCGAGGACACAGGGGCGGGTGGGTTTATCGTCGAAAGCTTTACTAGGTTGGGGTAGCAAGAGTCCCCTGGGAGGAAGCTTCGGACTTGCATCGGAGCTCCCTCCTGGCGTGGCAGGCCGATTTCTCCGACCAGAGCTACCAGCACTTGCGGGACATCTACCCCGACCTCTACGACGCCGTCATTGCCCCGAGGCCGACACCAACCAATCCCAATACTACAACGGGCACAGGCCGCAGCTCAAGCCGCGGCGGGGCAGGCTTCAGCACCAGCTCGGCCACAGCAACCAAGCACCCCATCAAGTCCATCCTCCACAACAACTGTGTCCACCATCAAGGCTGCAGCTCCAAGCGCAGCGCAGACACAGGCAGCATCCGGGCCGGGAGATCAGGCTGCAGCTCCAAGCGCAGCGGTTCCACCCAGAACTTCAACTGAGAGCCCGTCCCGTCCTTCCTCCTATCCGCCTGCAACTGCATCGCGGAGGAAGAGGACACCGCCGGCAAGGCGACAGCCTTCCCTTGCACCGGCACAGAAGGCGTCAACCCGACGCCCGAGATCCAGAACTTTCCTCAGCTGCAGCTCGAAGCGCAGCGGGGTCGAGGACCAGGAGCTCCAGCTCTTCCTCACCTCTGGCCTGTGCATCTTCCGGGTGGACAGCACAGAGATCTGGATCCTCCAGCACCGGTACGAGGGCGCCCCAAGACCCACACGTCGGGCGCCGCATCCACCACCCTCGGACGACCCGTACGACCTGCCAGACTCCTACTGGCATCGTCCACCGAGGGCGGAGTCCTCATCCAACCCTCCCCGAGGACACGGGAGGGCCGAACATTACAACTTGAGTGCATCACCACCTCCAGAAAGGTCTGCACGGGCAGTGTACTCAGGTCTTGCGGCCTTCAACCCGGACAGGGTGTACGAAGCTGACCCGCAACAAAGACCGCTCGGATAGTTTTTGCCAAGCGGGAAGCAAGGTCAAGGCGCCCCCGCAAAGCGTACTCGACCAGGCAGCTGCGGATCGCGCTGCGTCGAAGGCCAGACCCCCACCACCGCTGAGAGCACCACCAGCACCCCCAGCACCCGTGCCAAGGGCTGCAGCTCAACGCGCAGCATCGGTCTCAAGATCGATAAGCGGGGTCAAGCGGCCTGAGACGCCGCCCAAAGCCTACAAGCGGGCACCACCCTCACCGCCACCACAGGTGAGGTACAAGTCACCACCGGCGCCCAAGTTGCCGGTCAAGCAGCCTCCAACTGCAGCTGCCAAGGGCCCAGTCCCCGACAGGACACAATTCGGTGCGCCTCAACAAGAGGCGAGAGACCCAGTCGTCATCGCCCTCGACTGGCACAACACCCTCGACATCTCGGTCGGGCCTGACGGTGCGCCGAAGGAGTGGCTTTTGCGAACAGTGTCCAAACTGTACCGCAGCCACTACCCCATCCAGTTCCGCATCGTCAGCTACTGCCAGGCCCGGGACACCCGGGAAAGCACCCTCGGTTTTTCCGAGGTGTGCAACGACGCCATTGACGGCTTGGGCGCACTCCCGTTCGGAGAAGTGGTCCTGACCTGGAAACGGGTCGGACCATCTGGCAAGGCTGCAGCTTTAGCGCAGCTGGGGGCGTGCGCCATCGTGGACGACAACAACTCCGTCCTCAAGGAGTGCCGCACCGCAGGCGCCCTCGGCGTAGGTGTCGGTCGGCGAGACGCCAACCGAGCGCTCTACGACGCGCTGGACGAGCTTCACGAGTACCTCAACCAGCACCGACGCCTACTCCGCCCTGCCAGGGTACTCGACCAAAACGAGTATCTCGAGGAAGTTGGCCGCCGCCCTCACTCTGCAAGGGGCGGACGGACTTTTTCGTTGACCTGGCACTGCCAGAGGCTGCAGCTCAAGCGCAGCAAGTGCACCGGTTTCCAACACCGGCTGTAGCATAAGTTTTTCCAGGCTGCAGCGTGAAGCGCAGCGTGTCAGCATACGTGAGCCTGACCTTGTGTGAAAGGTGCATCCGACATGGCGTCAGGGATTTCCCCACCTTCGGATGATAGGTCAAGGTCAATTGTGGGGGAGAATCTAACGAGGAAGACCCTGAACTAGGTGATGTTTCGGTACCCGCAATGTCCGTGATTCCCGTAGGTTCCAGGGCATCCTCATCAAGAGATGTTCGTAGCCGCGATCGCAACGTGACTCCTCCCCGTAGGACTCCCATTGTAGAGGAACCTCACAGCATTCTCAACAGGAAGCCCAAGGCCATGTTCAACAGGTGAGGCAGGAAGCCGAAGGCCATGTCCATCTGTTAAGACAGGAAGCCGTAGGCCGTGTTGAACGTGCTAGGCATGAAGCCCAACAAGCAAGGTCGGCCGCAGAAGCCGAAGTGTCCAGGTTGAGGCAGGAGGCTATTCAAGAAATTTCCTCACGGGAACAGAAGATCCTCCAGCAAAGCAAAGTGATAGATACATTAGGGAGGGAAAACTTTTTGTTGTCGCAACGCCTTGCTGACCTAGAAAGGGCTGTCGCATCCATGGCGCAAAATGTTCCGGCACCTCCGGATGAAAGTCATGAAAGTCAAAATCCCACGGATCCCGGGTCATCGGGGCTAAATGACGTTGGACGTGACCTTCAGGTTGGATCACAGGCTCCCCAAGTTCAAGGGCCGAGTGATGCCACACGTGAGCGCATCGGGAAGTTCAAGTAGCGACCCTAATTTAGCGCCACGTGCCCCAGTTGGTTTCCCAAAATCCTTCGCTCCCCCGCAGCCCGACATCAAGTCAGATGCCAAGCGTGTGCAAATCCAGGATGGTGATCCACGCGCACAACCACAAGGACCACCGGACGTCGCTCGGACTCAGGATGCAAGGGGACCTGTAGACGTACAGGCACAAATGTCCTCTTTAACTGAGCTGGTCCATCAACTTTCAAAGAGGCCCAGGTAGGGGTATCAGGGGCTTCGCCCCCGATCGCATCGGCTCAGGCACCCCCACCTTCCGTAGCTGCCCAGCACACAACTGCTGTCCCCACGCTTAGGCCAACAAGTGCAAGTACAAGTCAAGTGGCTCAATTCCCATCCCCCCCACTCGCACCGAAGAGGCAAGCTCCGACACATCCTCAGAATCCGGTGACGAGGGTCATACCCCTTCACGCCGAGTCTGTGGTGGCCCGCATGATGATACCGCCTGCCCCTCCCTTTCCATGAATGGGGGGCAGGGACAAGGTACTCAAGCAGCAGATGCAAGTGGTGGGATGCTGCTACAAGCGCATCAGATCCGGCCTCATATGAGGAAACCGTGGTTCGCATAAAGGACCTTAAGGATTTAGTGCTTCCGCTTCCGCCAGAGAACGCCGGTCAGGCGCGTGGATACGTGAATCAAGTCCTCATGGCCATTGGACGTTTGCAAAAGACGACCGATGACGAGGCCTATCTCTGGGCTCAGGATTGCCTGACCTCATCCGAGGAACAACTCAGGGCAGATAAACGTTTCCCACGCACAACCCGTGAGATAGCCGCCAAGCTGTTGAAAACCTGTCGCAAAGGCAAGTTTGGGTTGTTGTTCCAAAACATGGAGCACGAACGGAACATGCCCAATGGGCGCGTGATGTTGCGTTCGATCTTCAAGCATTTGCAGCTGGAGCGCGACCGGATCGGCATCCTTGGAGAGCGCAATCTTCTAGGTTTGAAACTTGCCGGCCAATCAGTAGCAGACATAGAGGCTTTCCGTGAGAAGTACACCTATATTCTCCGTGCGATACCTCTTGATGAGCTCCCCAAGGAAAGAACTCTTTTCAATCATCTCATTGACGAGTTTGAGAAGTGCCCCATAAGGAAGCATCGCGTTGAGAAGGCCCGTGAGTCCGCCCATGATAGTCACCGCCGCACCTGTGCATGGCTTTGGGCAAAGGCAGATCTGGCCATAGAGCTTGCCCAACAAAAGCGCAACCGTGACGAGTTTGATCAAGATGTTAAGCTCAAACCGGCTGTTCGTGGCACGGGCAAGGAAGCAGCTACCAGCGCTTTGCCAGCAGAGACTAAGAAGGAGAAGAAGAAGAACAAGAAAGGTGAGAAGAAAGGGGATCAAGGGCAGGATAAAGGCGGCACCCCAGCTGCTCCTGCGCCTAAAGGTCCTTTGAACCCTAAGCCTCCTCCTCCTCCGAAGTCCCAAAGTACAAACAAGGGAAACACTACCCCTTCTAATCTCACGCCGAGGTCGAAGGCTGTGTCCAAGACAGCAAACATGTCAGCCGAAAGTCCGTGTATGTTCTACGCCTATGATGCGTGTAGGGCTAAGTCCTGCGCCTTCCTCCACTCACCGACCAAGAAGTACACTGACTGGGCCGCCTCCACGGGCCCTCAGTAAGGCGAAATCTCCGGCCGCTGTCGCCGCCGTAGTCCCAGCAGTCCCAAGTGTCCCCGCCAGGAACAATAGCATCAGCTGGCTATGGGACACCGCTGCAGGTCGCCACCTCATCGGTAAGCAGGCTTTGAACAGCACCATGATGCATTGCGTACGCAAGACCAACACACCGGTAGGCTTTGCCACAGGCGGAGGAGCGCAACAAGGAGATAAATCTCTTGCGTTTGAGGACTCCCGTGTGATCCCACCTGACGAGCAGGTTTACGTTTTGAACGAATGTCCGCCCGCTCAATCAATTGGCAAAACCGTCATCGATCGAGGTTACCTCTTCATCTGGGACCCCAGAGAGAAAGTTCCTTATCTTGTGCCTCCTTCTGAGAGGTAAGTGCAAGCTTCGGGTTCCTCGCCGTTCTAGGATCAACGCCTCCAGGGTTGTTGAGTACGTACCACAGTACGATGAGGTAGTCAAACCGCAGATCGTTGATCAAGCCGCGAATCTTCGGCCAATCAATGTCGTTGGTTCTCCTGTGAAAGTCGAGGATGATGCAGTTTCCTTGCCCGATGATGATTCCTTCATCATTGATCCATGCCAGGATTTTCCATCACCTCCCCAAGTGCCAGAAGAAGAAAAGGAGCAGCTCAATGCGCTCATTGATGATGTGGTCCAAGAAATTAAGGTTGCTAGCTTTATGCGCAACGAAAAGCCAGCCATGCCAGCTCCGGAGGAAAGGCCTCCGGCCGAGCCCCCGGATCCGCCGCCAGTGCCACCACCTGTTTAAGCACCTCCTGCACCCGCACCAGCGGTGCCCGAACATCCTGATGACGAGCGCAGACTTGTCGATTTTGCAGAAGGTGGTGAGCTTCGTGATGAACCTTGGCTTCGGGCCGAAGCCAGTTCACCGGAACACCAACCCCAAGAATCCCTTCTGCAAGATAGAACACCTCAATGCGTGTCGCACGAAAACCAGGGGGGCGGAGTGACGATCTTCTCGACGCACCCACCGCTCCCTACCAGCAGCTCGCTACTGATAGAGTGATCTTGGCGAAAGGCGATGAACACGTTGGCATCGGCATAGGCGGAATAAAATCCCACCATGTCGTCAAGGATGTGTTTTCCGGCGCATGGGTCGCATATCCGGTCTCTAAGAGAGACATTCCGTCGCACGCAAGGAATCTCAGGCATTTCATTGGCCTCAGAGCCAACGAACTCGCTCCACACTGTCTCATAAAAATGGATGAAGCTGGAGAGTTGCAGGGAGCGGCCGAGGAAGTAGGGATGATCCCCGAAACCTCGTTGCCGAATCGCTGGCCACACAACTCCGAGCTCGAGCGAGATGTCCGAGAGGAGAAGGAGTGTTGCAGGAGCATACACCATCAATCGGGTTTGCCCTACTCTCTGCACACGCACTCCTATTCCTTTGCATGCCTCTCTATGTTTTTCGACCGACCGTCCACGTTCGATCCGACAAAGACGCCATGGGAAGCGCTCACCAAGGAGAAGTTCGACGGCGTCCGCTGTTGCTTCGGACAACTCGTTTGGTATCGCCTAAAGTCAGCTGGAAAGAGAACCCTAGAACCCAACATGGCCCCAGGCTTGTTTATGGGTTGGCGTATCGATCCAGGGATGCGATATCGAAGGGTGCTAAAAGTTATGGACTACCAAAGTTTCAGGACCAATGGAAATGTTACTGTCCATGATGTGCCCGAACCTGAGTTGTTCGTCGAGGAAGGCGGCCCCGTTTTCCCGATCGCGGCCGCTGCCGATCGAGCCCTGCGAACAGGCGATGGCGAGGTTCCTGAGTATGCCATCAGAGATGTTCCTTTCATTCCTGAAGGCATCCCAGCCCCGTCAACTCCGTCAGGCTTTAAGTCACGAAGTGTGTGCATCACCATTGAACGGATTGTAAAGTTCAAGGAGACTCCTGGATGCAAGGCCTGCACCGGCCATGCTAGCTCCCAGAGCTAGTTGAAAGTGAAAAGGAAGAGGCAAAGGCCAAAAAGGCCGCAAGTGAGGAGGCCACCAAACCAAGTAAGGGTGCAGATGAGGCAGCTGCTATACGCGCTGCAAAGGCGTCCTCCCTAGAACCCCCAGAAGCCCCAGAGATCGAGGCACCTGAGGAGGGAGACCCCGATATCGTCCGTGCCTTGCTTGGAGAGCCCGCCTCTTCTCCGGCCCCGTGTTCCGCATACCGACGCTGTCCCCGCATCCACCAAGAAGGATGAATGGGTTTATAAGCCTAGTGGTAACGTGTTAATCCGCGTGCATCATCAGCCTAGGATTAAACTTTTCACTCCCAAGGATGTCGGTGATTGTCCCGTGTCAGCGTGCAGAATCGCACCCGGTAGGACCACTCGCGTTGTGTCCCAGCAAGATGGTAGCAAGGAAGATATCAGT
Organism: Effrenium voratum; assembly: GCA_963377175.1. Lineage (NCBI taxonomy): Eukaryota > Dinophyceae > Suessiales > Symbiodiniaceae > Effrenium > Effrenium voratum. The sequence goes on from CAUJNA010000091.1 coordinate 84,987, forward strand.
GATGGTTGGGCAGGCAGATTCTCAGCACATCGAGAACTGCCTGTGTTCTGGACTGGCATAACCATTTTTAGGTTATATAGCGATTCCGAGCATTCGGCTGCAGCTTTAAGCGCAGCAGGGGGGCTCAGTCCTCACGAGGGTAACATCCCAGTCAGCTCAGGAGCAGCCGTCACCGTGTCAACCGCATCCAGCACAACACTTGCTGAGACCACGAAAGAGAAGCCATCCGTTTTCGGTAACCCTTGTCAGCTTCAGGGGGGCAATGAACGCCCTCCGTTACCGTTGGCAACAAGCGTGCTCGCAAGCGCCTAGCGCGTGATGCTGTTGGCCCGATTTTTGAATTTGCTTGTTCACCTAATTCCTCAATGGGTAATGTGTTCAAGGATTTCAACATCCCACATGTCCGATTAGCAAAGGAGTACATTGACTTAGAGTCAGCCGTTGCGGATGAGCAGCTCGCGTATCAACTCTCACAGTGCGTCCGACCCAACTTGTGGGCAGCCATTCCATGTGTCTCAGGATCACCTTGGCAGAGGCTGAACCTCCACAGGTTAGGAAAGCCGTTTAAGAAAAAGTTAGGGGAAAAAGTCAAGCAATCCAAAGTGATGTTTTCAAAGTTTGCATTGCGCGCAGAGCATGTTTTGAAGGCTGGTGGATCAGTCACTTTCGAGTGGCCACGTGACTGCGAAGGCTGGCAGAGGCCAGATGTAGCCGAGTTTTTCGAACGCCGCAAGGATGTGTTCCATGGGGTTTCGTTTCATGGCTGTGCTGTTGGTTTGACGGATGAAAATGGTTCACCCATCAAGAAGCCTTGGCACATCAAAACTACATCAAAGACCCTTGCCGAAGCATTCGCTGATCGCCAGTGTCCGCACTCAAAGTCCGAAAAACATACTCCAGCGGCAGGGAGCCGAACCTCCCTCACTGCATTCTACCCTGAACAAATGTGTGGTTTGATCGCCAAAGCGTTGTATCCCAAAGTTTGTAGGACTCCGGTTCAAGCAATGCCTGTTGTTCCAGTCACTCAGCAGACGGAGCATCGTGTTAAGGAGCAATCCCTAAAGCACGAATCTCCTCTTTCCGGAGCAGATGACTTCACCCTCCTCATTGAATCAGACTCTAAGACAAAAGAGATTGTTGAGGAACTCCTTGATGTCCAAGGTCTACTTGCCAATGCTGTCGGCATGCCCGCCAAGGCTGTTGAAACAGAAGCGCATGCAATGGTCACTAAACTCCTGTCCCGTGCTGAGATGCTTGCATCTCCTGAAGCATTGGAAGCGATCAAGCAGGAGGCGACCGGACTCCAAGACCTCGGAGTATGGGATAGTTCAACTGTCCGAGAAAAGGCTGAGGTCGCAGCTCAAGCGCGACAGTCTGGGATCAAGGTGCACTTTGGTCAGCTCATGACGATCGCCAGCATCAAGTTCTATGAACTTGCGAAGCACCTACAAAAGGTAAAGGGGCGCACCGTGTTCAGGGGAGACTGTGCAAAAGATGAAGCCGGTGCACCCGCGGTGTACCAAGAACTGGGGGCAAACCCCACCTCGGTACAAGGTCTAAACGCCTGTCTGGCGTATGGGTGTATCCCAGGACACACGGTCACCACCGCTGACGCGGTGAAAGCCTACGTCCAGGCGTTCCTTAGCTCGCAGTTTCAGACGTGGATCGAACTCCCGCCTGAGCTGCGTTCAAAAGTTCGTAAAACCCGTGGTCTCCCTATATGGTCACCCTGACGCAGGAGGTCTGTGGGAGGCACACCTTAAGAAACTGCTCAAGCAGCTGGGAGGGGAAGAAATCCCAGAGTTTCCTGGAAACTTTTTCTTTAAAGGGGTAGGCCGTATGCTCTCGACTTACGTCGATGACTTGACCCTCTCGGGTCCCGCAGATGCACATGAAGCTTTTTGGGAAAAGGTTACAAAAATGATAAATGTAGAGCCCCGAGCCGATCTTTCGGGTGCTCGGGCGTAATCATGTCTTTATGGACGCTCCCGCAGAGCCTCAAGAACATGATCTGAATGCAGCTGTAAGCGCATTAAAGGGTGCCGTTGCTTTTGACATGAACGGCTATGCCCGTCAAACCGTAGAACTGTTTTGTTCTATAACCGGCACTCAGCCCGAGAAGCTCCGGAAGGTAACTACTCCATTCTGCCCAGACGGATCACTTCCTCCTGAAGATGATCAGTCAGCTGGTGAGCTAGCCCCGAGCGCGTGCAAACTCCTCATGAAGGCCTTATGGCTGGGACGACTAGCGCGTCCTGACATCATCAAGCCCATACATAGGTGACTTAGCAACCGCCGTGCAGAACTGGTCTCGCAACCACGATAGGCAACTCGCCCGTCTCATTGCGTACATCCACTCGACTACGCACTACCGGTTGGTAGGAGTCATAAAGGACAACCCGCAAGATCTTCACCTCGCTCTGTATGCGGATGCCGACTATGCTGGAGAAAGGGATGCGAAGTCCACGTCCGGTGGCTTCTTGGTCCTCAAAGGACCAAACACCCATTTTCCTT
>CAUJNA010000091.1:92500-102500 GCA_963377175.1 Effrenium voratum
CTTGATTGCGAGGTTTCCTTTGATCTCCAAGCTTACTCCAAGTCCAGGCGTGGGGAAGCTAGGCAGCTGGCAAGAAACGACTGCCATGCGCGATTTTTTTCGCTGTGAGAAGCGGTTCCGCTGGGCAAGGGACTTTGCGTGGCCAGCAGCGGCCCTTGGACTCCGGCGTCAGAATGGCCAGCTGCATGGCTGCCAGGTGGGCTACCTGTGTGGCTTCAAGCAATAGTCCAACTGGTGTCAGGCGAAGGGTCAAGAGCGCTGAATGTACATATGTGAACACATACATGAAAAAGACACATAATTAAATAAGGAGCAATATATATATATATATATATATCTAGTAGAAAGAGCTTTCGTTGGGCGAGAGCGCTTCCGCGGTGCCGTGCGATAGCAGAGTCGGCTCGTCGACTGGGCAAGCGCGTTTAGGCCCTGCTTTCCACCGTCAAAAGCCTTGCATTGCAGTGAGCAGATCTAGACCAACGCTCGTGGGAACCGAGCCATCAACCACGGGTAGAGGTCGACGGAAGCACTAGTCCTTTGTTGGCAGCTTCACATACGGCAGATTTAAATGCTGCAAAGGTTTGCTAATATCTGGGTGGGAAACATCATGCCCCTGTTTGGCCAAAGACCACTGGTTCAGCGACTTCTGGATAGTGGGTGTGTCTCAAGATTGGGGAAGCCCCAGCATGTGTGGGTTCCCCTTGGTTTTTTTGCACAACCCCTCCAATGGTACCCTCCAAGGACAGACCCGGCTTTCAGGTCCAGCACATTTTCTTCGATGGTAACATCGACAAGGACCGCCTTCCATGACCCTCCGCCAGTTGACTCGTAGGAGGTTCTTCTGGGTTCATTTACGACATCCTCAACATTGCGCTTTTGGTGGTTTAAAGCTTGAACACCGTTTGCTTTTGGGAAGACTACACCGGATGGTTTACGCGTGAAGCCACTCACCCACGCCCCGCAGGAGGACCTGAACTGCGTAGATGCCGGGCCGGCCAAGATGGAACCGCTTTAAAGGGGCAGCGCCTGTCTGGATCCGTACTCCGTGCAGATTGAATGACATGGGGTCTCCGTAAAAGAGGTACTTTACGGTACCCCGAAAATTGATGGTGGTTTGGGTTCCATATTATGATGCAAGAGTGTAACAGTTGAGTTGGCTTCGATGCAAGGAGCGCTGAGAAACACTGCCAGGACAGTTGGGAAACATGTTCTCGTGTCTTTAACCCTCCCCAGAAAAGAGCATATGATGCTACTCGTAACTGATTTTGACCCCCAGTATTCTTTCTCACGTCTGCGTAATGTGTGTAATTTTCCCAGCCTGTTTTGCCGTGCTTTGTCCGGAATTGTTCAAGCTCCGGTTAGAAGTGGATCAGCTGGCAGGTTGCCATGTCTGAAATCGCGACCTACTGAGTACCGAGGGTTTGCGATGAAGGCTCCTTTCTGGGGGCCCTGATCAAGAACGCCAGTTCGTTGTTCGGGTCCTGGAAGAAAGGAATACCCACTGAGTCAAGAAAAAGGCCCTGGACTCACCCTGTGAGGTCCGAGATGCGGTGACCGGGGAGGGCGTGCCCCTTGCGGAGTGCGCCGGCATCTACGTGCACCGCGTGGATTTCTTCCAGGCGCATTGGTCAGAACCGGAGAAGCCAGGTTTCTGCGGCGACCTCTGAGGATGTTGTTGAGAGGGAAATTCCAGAAAAGTCCCTGGGATTCGTGGTCTCCCTTTATGGCTAAAAAATATTTCAGGACTAAAGGGAAACTATTCCCTCAACTCGCCACAACAAAGGAGAGGTCCAGGGCGAGGGGCCGCTGGACCCGGTCCCTTGTGGTGAGCTGTGGTGCCTGTTGCCACCCAGGGGAGCTGCCAATCCTGCAGCGGGTCTTTGGCTTTTGCTTGGTCGATGCAAGCACTCGAGATGGATGTTCTTGTTTTTTTAGAGGATTCACTTTTTGCCTGGTTTCATGCGGAACCGAAGGGACGCCATTGAATTTGGTGGGTTCCCTTTTCTTGATCCAATCCAGGTCTTGTTTTCTCCTTTTTTTCTTGAAGGACTTTCACTGGCACTGCTTTGTTAGCCCCTCAGGCGATCACTGACTCGGAGTACTTTATCAAGGCCACAGAGGCTGGTGACTGTTCGAGCGAGCTGCATATTGGTCTAATTCTGCGCCGAGCATCAAACTATTCACCAGACTCCCTCGCCATCTTCTCCATTTCCAAAGAACGGATCTCGTTTGCTTTGTTGGCGCAAACAATTGAAGCACGACTTTCGCTGGCACCTGGGCGTGCCAGCGTAGAGCTGGCTGTGTAGAAGATCCGTAAAAATGTGGCTGCTGCCCCGCAGCCCAATCGGCCTTCCCTTCTCAGCACATTCGGTAAACAACAAGAAGCAGAGAGAATGCCACACAATTGTTTCTAGAAGTTTGGCATGCCTCAAAGAAGAGACCCGCACTTTTCGTTTCGGGCCCCGCACGTATGGATGCATGTGTGTGTTTTTCAGGGTAACCCTTGTTTAGGTTGGTTTAAAGGGTACACCCCCTACTTTGACCAATACGAGGTGGAGAAATAAGAGGACCACCCTTTGTCGAGGCACGAGCGAGCATCGTTGGCATTTCCAGGGCCTAGCCCATACCCGACCCTGTATTGGGGTCATCAAAAAGTGATTTTCTTAAAGATTACCCCACCAAAGGCTTTGCTTGACCCAGCTTTGCACTGTCAGGTTTAGCCCCACAAATTCACTGGGGCACCCCTCTGCTTCTTGCTCTGCGCCATACCTTGGTCGTGACTGTAAGCTAGGACGTGCTCTTTGGTACATGCCCCTTTCTCACACTGGCTCCCTGGCGGCGGAACCAGGCCTGCGAGCTGAAGCGGTCCATGAAGATCGTGGAGGACGGGATTTCTTGGGACGCCCAAGTCCGCCAAATTTGAAGCTCGAAGGGCAAAGGACCGTTGTGTTGTCTCCGGGTTCACAGCTCCAGTTGGTTCTTTTTTTGGTGGGGGTTCGAAACCGGGTTCGCAAAACGAGGGGTCGACCGTTTGGACCAAAGGCTTCGGTGGTCCATTTGGATCATTCCGTGCCTTGAAAGGCCCTAGGCCTGGAGTTTGAATCGAATGCTTGGGGAGACGAACCATGTATATGATGTCCGCCAAAGGGCCTCCCAATCGAAGAAACACATGCCCAATTGTGAACAACGCAATTCAGCACCTGTGTTCTTTCCTGAGCTGCAAGTCGCTTGCCTCTTGAAGAGCACACCCCTCTTTCAAAGTGAGAGCTCACCTTGCAACGCGGCACAGTTTGACCATGAACCGAAAACCTAACCTGAAGCATGTCAAGCTATCCACTTTGCTGTCACTTGGTCTGATGTTCCATCAGAGGATGAAGCAGCCTCAGCTGAATCTGTGTTTGAGTGTACGCGTCTGCATTGAACGGATCAGCGTTCCCCTTGGCGCAGTGTTGGTCGAACCGATGAAATAGGTCTTCACCGATCAAAAGCGCTGCACTATGGCGGAAGTGAGCTTCTGCATTTTCCTACGGTCTTTCTGATCTCAAAGACATGTTGATTGACATAGATTTGTTTGTGTGAATCAATACTGTCATGCATGCGAAACAACCACTCCTGTCGCATTCAAGGGGATGGGCTTCAGCCAAAATGAAGTGCAACGATCTGAGAGATATCAGTGTGTCTTTTTGAAAATTTCCGTTTCGAACGGACAACACCCATATTGCACTTATTTGGAGCCAAGGCCACAGCAATGAGAGTGAGCTATTCTGTGCGACTTGGTCAGTCCTTTCTCTAGGGCCTCAAGGTGGGTGCTTTCCCTTGGGCTTCCTGTAGCCATCCGAAAAGAAGCTTCCTCTTCTCAGACCAAAACCGTCCAGCGACTGAGATTGTTCTTCAGGATCGGCGTGCGGAAGGCGTGGCAAAAGCCCTCTCGGGCCAGGACAGACGCACTTTTTTGCTTTTGGGTTTGCTTCGTTTCCCTCAGCAAACATGTCCTTTTAGTTTGCCTGCATTTTGGCCAAGCTGGTATGGCCGTTTGGGGGGTGAGTTTGCTGGAAACTCCTTATTTTGCCCATGGTCGGCCAGGACCCACTCCACCCGCCCGCCCACCCACCCACCCACCCACCCACCCACCAGCCAGCCAGCCAGCCAGCCAGCCAGCCAGCCAGCCAGCCAGCCAGCCAGCCAGCTAAGCCAGCCAGCTAGCAAAGCCAGCAAAGCCAGCAAAGCCAGCAAAGCCAGCAAAGCCAGCAAAGCCAGCAAAGCCAGCCAAGCCAGCCAGCCAACCAACCAAGCGACCAAGCAACCAATCCAAAACCAACCAATACTAACCAATGCCAACCAATACCAGCCAATACCAGCCAATACCAACCAATACCAACCAACACCAACCAACGCTAAGCAACACGAACCAACATCAACATCAACATCATCATCAACCAACCAACCAGCCAGCCAGCCAGCCAGCCAGCCAGCCAGCAAGACAGCCAGCCAACCAACCAACCGACCAACCGAGCGAATCACTCGTGTGCAAACGCAAGCAAGCTTCTTTGTGCTGAATGCCCACAACACCCCGATCGGTGTGCATTTTTGCATCCTTATGAGCACAAGGGTTGGACGGCTCAAAGCCGACTGGTGATGCATCTTGGCTCCGTCCGACGGGCTTTGCACAGAGGGATTGGTGGGGACGGCAGGTCTCCCAGCCCCGGCTTGGGCAGCAAAGGGATTTGGATTGGTATTCGCAAAAATAAGCACTCGGTCGCTGCCTTTGATTTCCCTGCGGTCAAAACAACCCCAAACGGCTGATACTCTCCAAGAAGTGGCTGGTTTTCCTTTGGTTTCCTTTAGATCTCCAGCCAAGACCAGATACCCTCCAAAGCGAAGGAGCTGTTCCGCTTCGAAACTTTTCAAGCCACTGTGGCTTGCCTTAAAAGACAAACAAGCAGCCCCAAAGCTTTGGCTTCCCTCGGAAATAAACAAAACAAGCCTTTGGCTTCCCTCAAGAGATGTTTTTATGAGAAACGAAACCACAAAAAACAAACACAAGAAGAACACAATGCAGCCACTGTGGGAGTTTAAGCACCAGTCTTGAGAGTTGCTTCTTTCCAGGAGCTGAAGCAGGCGGCGGCAGAGGCCCAAGCGATGGCGCCCAAGGCGTGGTCCTCCCTTTCTGGGAGTGGGGGGGGGGAGAGGCATCAAATGGGTTCCGAGTTTTTTTTTTTTGGGGGGGGGTGTTTCTTTTTCTTCTTTTTTTTTTTCTGAAAAGTTTTGGGCTCGCCATATAGTAGGCGGATAGGATGCGAGTTGTTCGCTTGTAGGAGTGGCTCTACCGGAACGTCATCCCCGCGCTCCTGCCAGCTCTGGAGGCGACTTCGAGTTGCGATCCTCTTTTGAAATCGTCACCCTGGTTGACAGCATGTTGGCAACACTGTCCCCAAACGAATTGCGCAGAAGTTTGGTTGGACCTTGCAGACGTGTGTGGATTGGCCCACTCGGCAAAAGGTAGTTGAAGCTTCTGTGCTGGGGTCAAGAGTCACCCAGAAATGTGTTCCCGAGTTTCATGCGGACATTCTCAATTCACTTTGTGATTGCGAGAGGTTTCGTACTTTCGGGTGTCTCCACTTGCGCTGGTTGCAGGCCTGCCAGCGCGATCGGCCCGAAGATCCCATCGAGCCACAGCCTGAGCAATTGCAATCCAGGCGTTGCCTCTGACGGAAATTCCCTTCAAGAGGGCAAGGATCTCTCACCGTGATGAAGCTGTTGTTGCCTAGTTGAGGATTCCTGATTTCCAGCTGTGATGTTTGGGTCGCCCTTTAGCAGTACGGAACATTGCCTGAACCAGTTTTGGACCGCCAAGCAACCGGTAGTGGTGGATAGTGGCTCCTTTGGATTGAGGGAGTGAGCATCTCCAAGAGGTAGCATACGCATTGCCAATGAGAATGGCGATTGGGAGGTCAGCCTTACAAGGATGCTTTGAGTGATACCCTGACCTTCTTGAGCCCTCATTTCAGGACGGCAATGTGCAGGCTTGCTCGTTGCTCGTGACAGCGAGCTGATTGCGAGCTTTGGAAAGATTGTCTAGTGGTATCACAGAAGCAGAGTCTAAGTTTTTGAGCTAGTGTTAACTTATTTTGGCTAAAGGGGAGGGAGCTTTAAGGGCGGAGATCAGAGTTTCAGGCTGCACATGCTCGAAATTTAGGCCAGGGCAATCGCACCGCCAGAGGTTCGATGGACTTTTTGCGGTGAGATGCCCTTCCACAGTATGAGCGCATTTGGGCATACCGTATTTCGGTGTTTCCATCATGGGCGAGAACACATATTTCTGCTTTGGGGCTTCCTGAGGTAGCCATGGTTGACTTTTTCTTGGTTTCCCCTTTCCCGTCCAGTCCCCTCTGATGTTTTGCGTCTTACCTGCCTTCGACATCTTGTGCTTGGAATCTCCGGTACTGTTCGACCGAAGGTTTCCAACCAGGGAAGGAGGGGACCAAACAACTCTGTTTTTTTTGCTTGGCTTGTGATTGGCTTGCTTTCACAAAGGGAATCTTCGGGAATCTTCCCTGGTCATCACGCCAATTGTTTTCCTTGCAAATCTTTGTATGTCACAGGAATTTCGTTTGCCTCCCGACCCCGAGGTTCATAGCTTTCTACATGCTGCGGCACTCAAAGCAGCGCCTCTCTCTGAACCGCTTCCTGGGCGGGCAGTCACGGATGCAGTACTTGCTTGTTTCCAAGCTTTGGGAGTGCGTGTTTTTCAACGGAAGCAACCTTCAGGGAACATTTTGGATGCCCCAACAGAGTGCGAACAGACTGCAACAGTTGGTTGGAAAAGCACAATGAGCAATCATGAGCCATTCGTGAGCGGTACTCAATATACAATGTAGATCCAGTGCATCGAGGGAACGCAAACACAGACACACACGCACACATGCGCTGAAAGCACTTTGTGGTGTGGGTTTGCACCATTTGAGCTTGCTTCCACTTGATGACTCTTTTTTAACACAGAAAGTATCATCCGCTCGGCATTTGTGCACACTGAGAGGCACGTGCTGGACCATGTAGACTCACCGGTTTGCCTTTGAGTCTTCCAAATGGGTACCCTCCAAAAACGACGCCGAAATTTAGGTTGTTGTCTCTCACTCCTTCGGCTGATGCCGCCAAACACGCCGGAACTCCAATTGTTCCAAACCGAGGACAAAACTGGAAATTCAAAGGGCAGGCTGCAAATGGTCGGTTTTTGCTTGATTTCATCTTGGTTTCTCTTTGGTTCATCCATCCATCCATCCATCCATCCATCCATCCATCCATCCATCCATCCATCCATCCATCCATCCATCCATCCATCCATCCATCCATCCATCCATCCATCCATCCATCCAATCAGCTTTGGTTTCCTACAACTTGAGACTGATTTCCGCGAGTGCGCCAAGGTACTCCAAAACTCTGAAGGCGTAGCGCGGCGTGCGCTGCCGTGCCGCATGCACATTTCGTCTCACCCTGAGTTCTGGCCGTAGCAGCATTCTACGTGCCGAAGCCACGAGGAAGGCACCTTAGGGTTTCAATTTCATTCAAGTTGGTGAAATATAGGAGTTTGGCTCAATAGGAAATCCCTGTTGCATGGGTTAAAAGGGAAACCACAAGGAAACTAACCACGCGGTCGTTGAATTATAACACTCAGATTTTGTAACGGTTCCGCAAGAAGTCAGACGGATGCTGCCATATTGTTTAGACCTGCATTACCAACATTGGAGCGGGTCCAATGCTTGCAGCGCTCATGTGATCTTTGTTCTTGTGCTTGAAATGATTGAATTGTTCATGGCAACTAATTCAAGCCTTGCAAAGGCTCCACTTTGCTAGAACTTCGGGAGTTCGTGTACATGGACTGCAGAAGATCTGCAGCGTTTCATCGCCCGGCTGTCCGATGCTGAATGCGTCAGCATGCCACCTTTTGTAACCGTCAAATTCAAATCGCCCCGGCCAAACGGAGACTTTCGTGTGGGTTCTGTTTGGTTTTCAAGACAAGCATGACCACTGCGCGGGCGAAGCCGCCTTTTTCAGCTCGGCTTGTGGGTTTCAGCGAAGGACTTCAGGGAGGGCTGGAGATTCGGAACACCTGGCCTCCCCCTCAGAGCTTTGGTGACTCTTGAGTTGTATGCTTAGCCCCCGCAACTCCCAGCCAATGTGGGCGAACCTGAACAGGTTTCCACTGGGGGGGCATATTTACACCGTAGATGGCGGATGAATAGTGTCCATGTAATCCCTTAAAACCTGGCGGTTCTGGAGGTTTGGGGTCGGACGTATCTCAGATATCAGCAACGGCCGGCCAATGTCATGTGCCGATGGCACGTAGCCGAGCCAACGGAATCTGCTGTGCATGCAAAAGGCGGCTTATATCTCGACATCCCACTAGGCTAACTCTGAGCCAGACTGACTTTGAGAATGCCAGGCAGTCCAAGTTGGTTTGGTCCTGGCCCCCCCCAACAAAAAGGAAACATGTGCGCCACCCCAGAGGATCCATGTCCTTTTTGACCCGTGGACCTTTGTCCCTCTCCACGGCGGTTTCTCCTCTGCTGTACAAGGCTAAGGATGGGGAGATGGTCGTTTTCCCCATACTTTGTTTTCGGATGGACAGGCAGCCGGTTTGGGGAGATATTTCTGCCCTGAATCTGCGCTGACCTGCCTTTCCTGACGGTTCTGGGTCCGACAGCAGGGATGGTTTAAGCATCATTATGTTGCTGTCTTTTTATGATGGCACCCTCTTTTGTGTTTTTTTAAAGGGACACCAAAAGGACTTACATTATTTTAGGGGTCCCTTACAAAAACAGCAGCTGTCTTTTTGCGGGATGATTTGTGTAGGTTGGATCAGTTGGACGCCAGCTTTAGCTACCCATGGATGGATCGATGGTTTTTGTCCGGGCAAGACTGGGCCTGTGATAATGTCAGAGACGGAGAGGGGTTCTAAAGCCGGGGGACCGCAAGATGGGCTTCGGTTTCCCTCTGTTTCCCTTGAAAACAGCCCCAAAAGGGTACTGAGCTCCCAAAAGGAAATTCGACACCAACCGTCGACCCTTTTAGCGATCCTTTGAACAGCGGCACGCGTGACACAAGTCCAAAAGGGCTACTTGTTTGCGACTCCCGCATTGCTCGATGCAATCTGATCTGGGTAAAGCCGATTGTGCAAGCCCTGACAGGATGAGGCCTGTGTTTGCAAGGCTTTCGCCACCTGTTGCCGAACTGTTGGATTTTCAAGTTCGGGACTTTCGCTAGGGAATCGTCCAGAAGCACTATTTGTTGAGAAGATGCCCAACATGCTCATGCTCCCGCCTTCTGTAGACTCACTTCGACTGTCTACACCTGGACAAGTGCAATCACTGAACCAAGTGCTGGAAAGGCAAGCACATTCTCACAAGCGTGAGCTCCAAACAGAAGGTAGCCAGACAAACACAAGACACCCAGAGAAGCTTTGCATCATCACTGGTGGCCAGCAAGTCTTGGCCGTATCTTTGGGCAAGCATTTTGGCATCCTCAAATTACTGGATGCCAAAAGAAACTGAGGGCTCCAATCCTTAGGAGGGCCTGTTTTCCTTTTGCCCTCGCTTCTTTGTGGACAGTAGGAAAAACTGAGCTGCTGGCTTGGAAAATCGAGGTGCCCATTCCCATCCGAAAGTGGTCACCCTTGCCCCTAAGAGGCGCAGCTGCGAACGGGGATCTTGATGTTTCTAAACACCATCTTCTGGAAAGGCATGTTTTCGCTGTGATGCTTGAGGACAGATACAGGGACTAGGGCATATTCAGTTTATATATGGTGCGCTTCCTTTGTCGGGCAACCAAACCTGAAGTAGTTGAAACAGGGCATTTCAGCATGTATTGGTTTCTGGTGGAAGCCCGTACCTTAGAATCCCCGATTTTGACCATTCCCCGGGTCCCGTCCAGAGCGTGTCTCCAGTCAGGCGCTCCCCCCGGTGCCGCCCACGGCCATGTGGTTCGCCTCCAAAGCCGAGGAACT
>CAUJNA010000091.1:107500-170000 GCA_963377175.1 Effrenium voratum
CGTAAAGAATTTTCGATGGTGCTTCGATCTCAGGAGGCGCGTGCGTTCACAGTTTGCTGGCAGTTATTTGGGCACTGCTTTTGGTGCTCGGAATCTTTGCGCTTAGATTTACCATGAGTTCTGTTATCGCCAACGACAAGGAGCTCGGTGAACACAGCCTTCCTTTCTGGAGACGATCATGTGTGCCACCTCCTACGGCGGTGACACCTCTCAGCTTTCCCGGTAAGATTATTCTCGGATGCTGCTGGCCGGACGGTTGGATTGTGCGGCAGTGGGGCTGCTTGTGAGGAGGTGCCCTGTTGCCTGGAGGAGATGACGGGTTGTTCACCCTAATCTTCGCGGAATTCGTCTTGAGTATACTGGCCTTGGATAGTTCACGCAAGACGTGTGGAGCCCCAAGAGTCACACTGGTCTCTGGCTTCAGAAGGGTCATCAAGGGACTGAGCGATGGCGACTTCCTCCTCGACAGAGAGGGCAGGGAGCGCTTTCGCGCATTCATCAGAACCTCATCCTCAAACGAGGCAGCAGCAGTAAGCAGCTCGCCTGGTTGCTTGCACTTGGCGCCGGAGGGTCTGCCAGGACCCCGCGTGGCAGTGCGGATTTCCCCAGTGCCCGTCCCGGGCCTCAGTTAGTGTACAATTTGCTGGCTATGGTTGAGGATCGAGAAGCAATAGGAGTGCCCGACGCGCTGCCGAACCCTTTTTCGGGAGCACTTGGCGAGCCCAAAACTTGCCAAGTCCCAGGCCTTTGAGAGCTCCGATCCTGGCAGACTGTCAGCAGTGATAGAGACATTGTGGCCGCGCACGAAGAGCTGGAAGAAGCCAGCTTTTGCGTGAGCGCTCAGGGCAGTGAACGTGCTGAGCAAGATCCTCGAACGCTTTGTGGCTCGATCGGCACGGCGGGGCCAGGGTCCGAAGGAGATTGGGCCGCTCATGTTGAGACTGCCAGGCGAGGCACGGAGGTACTGGAAGGCCAAGAGAGCGGTGATGAGCTCAGTGAGCGATCATCTCCTTACGCTACATCTCACGGACTTTCAGAAGGACAGCCTCTAGAAGCAGGCAAGGGCGCCCGACCTTTGAGCAGGATGCCTCAAATCCAGGCCATCAAGCTGAGCAGAAACACCAGTCAGTTGCAGCATATGCTTCTGCCGTTTCACCAGTGCCTACTGTTCGTGTTTGCCCATGCTGTGGTTTCGTGTTTGCCCAGGCCGCTGATATCCAGCCTGCTTTTGTATCCCGGTGTTTGCCCCAATGCTGTGCTGCAGTTCCGTCGCCCGTGGTTTGATCGCCAGGCTCAGGAAAGGAACGTGCTCAAGTCCCAAGCCTTTTCAGTGTAAGTTTCGTCCATAGTTTCGTCAATCATATAATCCACAAGGTTGTTTCAAAACCGAATTTGCACTTGTTGCACGTATCTTGAAAACGCAAAGATCCAAATCGAACAATTTCGAATGGAATGCCCTCCGCGAGTCGGGATTTGTGGGGGCTCTGGACTTAAGGAGTAGCCCGGAGGGCCCAACCAACCGTGGAGTTCTGATGCCATAGATGAAAAATCGGCATGTTTTTCTTCACACAGCCACGAGTTTGCATGTAAAACGCCCTCAAAACTGGTTGGTGAATATGGGGCATGCCGTAAAGGGCCAAAAGGGATTTTGACAGCGAAGATCCCTGTGTCCTGTCCTGGCGCCTTTCCAGATCAATAGTCCTGCACTGCGCATCCTCGTGACGTGTCAACCCTATCCTGTAAGGATGGTTGAAAGGGACGCGTGCCCAAGACTCATCTTGAGCACCCCTAGTGTAACCTCAAGGAACCCACCCCTACCCCTCCCCCCAAAACGTGCCAGAGACGCATCGGCTTTCGGCAGGACCTCCGCCTCCGGCTCGAGAAGTTGGAGGTTCGGGTCGATTGAGACAGGTTCAAACTATGCGGGTTGGAGTTCGGATCTGAGTTTTGATATCAACAAAAAGGCGCCAAAAACGGCGGACCCGGCTCCCCGTTTGCAAAAGGGGCCGTCTAACCGGCAAAAACACGAAGCACCTGAAGGGTTTCAGGGAACCGACACGGTTCCTTTCTTGGACCCAGTCTCTCATTTCACCCTGGCTTCCTTTCGTTTCCAGCGGTGAGCGTTGTTCATCCAGTTTCTGCTTGCAACGCGCTGTGACATGTGCACACCCGGAATCATGCGGATGTGGAATGAAGTCTCTGCGCCTTGGGCTTTGTTTGTGGCCTTTCGCCTGGCTGTGCCCTTGACCTAAAATACCGCCGCAGATGTCGAACCGTTGTTTGCTTCTCCGTGACCATTGTGAATCATGATGGGGTCACATGGCTTGGAAGCAAGGAGGCTGTTCTTGAAGGTACCCTTTGCCCTTGTTTCCTGGACTTTGAATAACTTTTTGGGAAGACCATTTAGAGGTAGCCAAAAAGTTCGGACTCTTTTTTGGCCTATCAGCTCAGGAAGTGAGTTGTTGGTTGCGAACCCAGAGGGCACTCTGTGGAAGGGCCAGTCTCACGACTCGCGCGACTGGCACGGCGGCTTCAGCTTTGTAGGAGACCCAGATGTCAACCCACTCCGATTCCCCCTGCAGACTCCTAACAAGCCAGTCAGGTGGGCGACGTTGTGAAAAATCGTTGAAGGCTGCACGCACGAAGTCAAACTGGTAGCCTCTAGACTCGTCAATCAACCGTTCGTTGACGTCCAAAATCGCAAACAAACTGGAGGAGGTTTTGACTCTGGAGTCCGAAGCCTCTTTCAGTTGAGGCATGACATGAATTAGCAACGGTTGTTCACTAAATCATTGTTCAGGAGTTTGAGAGGTTGCAGGTTCCCCCGAGTCATTCTGCCAGCACATCTCACCTCACAAATGCAAACTACAACCATGCGTTTTTTGCTCGCCATTCTTCCAGGGGGGCCTTTTCCTTGACACTCAAAGAAGTTCAGCTCGCGTCGGTCATGGGCCATGCGCGAGCTCCTGGAGAGCCGCGAGAGCCGGCCGCCGCCCACGCCGCCGAAAGCGCCGCACACGCGGGAGCCGACGCCGCGGCTTCCGCCCACGCGCGGAAGCCGCTGGGGCGAAGCCAGCTCCAAAACTGGGTGAGGGTGTATAGTTAAGATAGGATGTAAGGCCAGTTTGTTTAAGCCCAAAGGTGGTTTCGGCCTAAGGTCCTTAGGGTTGTTGGGTACTTTGGAAGCCAAATGGCGTGAATGATGAGTGCAATTTTCAATAGTGGAGTAATGGCACGCTCGACCTCCCTTAGAGACAATTTTCGAACGGGGAGAACTCCCAAAATGAGGGGTCACATAAACCAGCCCAAAACCTCCCAAGCCCCAAACCCCAAAACAGCTTAAACCCAGGCCTCAAACCTTAAAGTGGGAAATGCCAGTTTTTTCCGGTAGTGCTGCCTTTCTGTGTACTGCATGCGTGCTAACTGGATCGGAAATCAAGTTACTTCGTACCTCTATGAATAACAACCTCTTGAAGTCTTGGGCGGGTTGCCTGAAACGGTGAGAAGTAATGTTACCCCCAGATTGTTTCCAAAGACAAGTGAAGCTGCTCCAGCACCGTCGTATCAACTGGTTCGTTTCGGGTTCCCACAGGGTTTCAGCAGATAGGCCCCATTTTCGGCCTCGCGCGTTTTGAGGCCTCACAGGCGGCCGGCCTGAGCCCTTCCCGAACCTGCCGAGGAGCAGCTTGCAGCTGGTAGCGCCTTCGATCAGAGCTGACACATTTTTTTAAAACAAGAACTTAATGGAAGGTTTGTATGTGTACAAACATCAGTGATCTTGAAAGAGGTGGGCCCCATATTGTTTTTAGTGTCTGCTGATGTTCATCAGCTTTTGGGGCGCTCCATGAGTTTCCTTTTGGGTGATGATTGAGGGGGATATGTATATATATATATATTTCTGGTAGCTCAAGCTGAAGAACAGGTAACAAGCTACCAATCCTGTGAGTGGAGGTCAACCAAGCAGCACCCCTCACAAAGAAGTACTTTTCATTGGGGGTGCGTCCCTGTCATGCAATCTTGTGGTTGCTCTTCCAACATCTGCTTTGTGTCCCCAACAGCTGGGGCCAGGGTGGGGTGAATTGGCAGGTGAGGTTTGATCCCCATTTCCAGTAGTATATGGTCCATTCGATTGGGACATGGGGGACTGTCTAGAAAGTCACATCCCATATTCTTCATGGCAAGCGTTTTGAACATGGCACAGGCAGACTTGTATGTTTTTTTCTTTTTTTCTTTTCTTTTTTTCTTTCATATTTTACAGTTGCTTCAAAGCTTGGGGCTTCCCCATGTTTCCTCCAAAAGGACAACTCAGCGGCGCATGGAAGCTTCGCAGGTTGCTGATTGGTTTCTGAATTGATGACTTGTCTGGGGTGTAATCAGGGCCTGATCAAAAGTGTTCCATCACATTTAAACATCTACTATTTGAACAACCTTCCTGTTGGTTCCCTCCTGACGGGCCGCAGGGGCTGGTTGTTTCTACACATTTACCAGCCATCCCATAATTCACGGGTCAAAGTGTTTCAAGTGCATGGAAACTCCATGTGACTATGCAGCAGGGCTATGCCCTTGAAGCTGGATGAGCGGCTTGGTTGACAAACACATCTGCAACAGAGAATGTTTGGCATCGGCATGTCGCTCCGCAGTCTGCGCTCAGCACAACTCTAGGCAATTCTCAGCACAACTCTAGGCAATTCGCTAGATCGTTTTCCGGACCTTGGGTGCCGACTTTCCTCTGCACTATTCTTGCCGCAGAAAATGCTGTGGCCACCAGAAATTACACCAGCACAGACCCCAGATAGCATGGACGATCACAAGAGCACCCTGACCAGCACCCTGACTGCACGCCAAACAGCACCCTGATCAGCACCCACAGCAACTCCCTGCCTGTGTCGCCAAAGAAGCACCACGAGCAACTGCCACCAACAACAACCGTCACAGCAACAGCAGCCACAGCAACAGCAGCCGCGACGACAACCACGACACCAAGAACAGCCACTATGAACCCATTGAGTCCTGACAAGAGTGGCCAACAAGCCCCAAAGCCAGCTTCTCCACCATGTCGAGCTACATTCTGCTGCAACCAGACCAGCCCAACATCCCAATCCAACAGCCGAACAGCTCAACCACTCAAACATCCCACCGCTCAGCCTCCTCATTGCTGAGGAAAAGACAAAAGAGGATGAGAAGAACTTCAAGATTTGGAGTGTGGGCGGCCGCGCCAACACACCTCTCTCTTTCTGGGTCGAGGACAAGGTGGCGCCCCAACCTATGGCGCAGGCTGGATCCATAGGCCCAGTTACTGTAGGTAGGCTGCGCCCTCATCCTTTTTGTTTGGTGGGTTCCCGAAAGCTATTAAGATGGCGCCATACATTAGTTTGACAGAATCATTAGGCCGAAGAAAGGCTTGCAGAACCGTTTTGACATGCATCTACCATATGGGCCTGCAATTTTGTAACGGAGCTGTGGGTACATCATGTTCAGATTCTCACTTGCCCAAAGCGCACCTTTGAGTTTGTGCTTGCTCTCAAGTTTTTCCCATCAAAGATTGACCCTGGATCCAGGTTTTGACAAGTGAGGATTCGCAGTTTGAAAACTCGTGGGGTTCCTTTGGGTGACCTTGTCGTCCAAAAGGTGTCCCGATTTTTCAGGAAGTCATTCAAGAAAAGGACCCTTATAGCTTGTTGTGTTTGGTTGAATTCACACTGCCGTGGTAACGAGCAAAGGAGCCTGTTGTGACTTGGTAGTTCGGGCAATGCTTATGGTAGTGCGCCAGCAGCATCTCGGTGGGTCAAAAAGAGGGCCACTTGGAGTCCAAAGCAACAATTTGGTGTTTGAGCCATCAACGGTGTTTGCGCCTTTAGGTCAGCCACATGCATTTGGGTAACAAGATGTGGGTGCTGATTGAAGGACTGGTTTTACATCTGCTATCCCTTGGTTCAAACCGCACCTGCAGTTCAACTAGCGTTCTATGTAGGTGGCGTCCTGGAGGCAATCGAGTCTCAAAACTAGAATGGAGAGTTGTTTTGGGGTCTACATTCAGGACTCTCCGTTTTAGGTTGGCTAGTGGATTAGAGCTCACCTTTATTCACATCAATTCCAAGTTTAAATCTGGCCAAATCACCCATCCAAAATCGGACGTGGCAGACCTGGCGAAGCGAGAGAGAAGCGCGCAGACCCGTCCGTGGCCATGTCCGGAGCCTGCTGGCGCCTTTGGAAGCATCGGACGGTGGGTCGATTGCGGATGGATCTCCGAGTGTCTTTTTGGGCAACCCATTTGGTTTGCCCGGGCTCCTTTGTTTCCTTTTTGTTTTCAATGTGGGATCAACCCCAGCCGGTTTGAGACCTTCTGGCCGACTTTGGCTCCCAGCCAATAAGTTAGATTGGCGTGTCGAGGGCACGATTTCCACAGTTGCAGGCGATGCAGCCAGAATCAGCAGCACTGCCATCCCTGCTTCCCGCCCGGCACCAGCAGCACAAGCCGGTCTTGCGGATGGGATTTTACAGTGTCGACTGAATGTCCCCTCAGTCCCTCAGTCCCTCAGTCCCTCAGTCCATCCCTCTCGCCCTCCCTCTCGCTCACTTCCCCTTACCCTTCCGCTTCCTCTTCCTCCTCCCCTTCCTCTTCCTCTTCTGAGTTTGGGCCTTTGGAGTTTAAAGGTAACGGGTGGTGAGTTGAAGCCGACTCGTACTGTGGGAGTACTTGCTGCAAAAGGAGATCCTTCCTGGCACAGCTTAGATTGCAGTGGCATGTTGCAGGCCGGGTCCATGAAGAATTCTAAGGGGTATCCTGTTCCGGCAGACTGCCTGCAAAAGTTGGCGAGCCGCTACGATTGGGCCCCCCTTCAAAACACTCGTGGCCAATGTTGATCGAATTCCCCTTGGGTTAAACGACATGTCACGTCTCTTGCGACAGTCGCAATCTTCCTCCCTTGGCCGTTTTTTTTTTTTTGCGCGTAAGCGCACGGGCATGAGTGACACAGACGAGGTGAGCTCGAGGGCCGAGAGTCTGGAGGGCAGCTGGGTGAGCCAAGACCAGGAGGTGCTGGGGGAGCTGAAAGGCGAGCCTGGGATCCAAGGGTGGGGTTCCGGATTTTGGGTGTTTGACTGAAAGGGGGGGACGGGCTGGACGGGCTGGACCGGTCCTTTACAATTTGGTGTGGGGCTTTGTTCTGTCACTGAGCATCTGTTTTCAGGGGACCCCCAAAATTGTTGTTTCCTTTTGGTGGCCCTAAAGACCAAAAAGAACAAGGGCGCCCTCAAAAAAGGAGCCACACACATGTCTTGCCATCGATTCAACTAAGGAGTTGTTCCGCTGGTCCTGTGACGGCTCCACCAGCCGCATTTGGCTCAGTGAGGCGGGCCTTCTGGGTAGACGGGGGGTTGGACCCGGGTCCGGGGTTGGGGGTTTTGGGTGGGGGGGGGGGTTAAAAGTGTCGGTAGTCGTGAGTTTTTTTCATTTTTTGTTTTTTGGAGCAAAGCTAGCTATTCTGGCTTCTCCATGGTCGCCGCTGCAACAAATACAGTGTGCCCGCTTCAATTGGCAACCTGTGTTGGGGAACTAAAGGGGCCCTCAGTTAAAGACATGCCCATGTTCCTTTCGCCCCTCCGATGAAGCCACCATCGGTAGATTTTGGGACTGGACCTCCATTGACTTGCAGGTGGTCCAAAAATGGGGGCTTGGGAGGAATGTCAAGGGGACGCGGTTGATTGGGTTTTCCAGGGACGTTCATGAACCGCCTCTGCGGTACATTTTGTTTTGCCTTGGGCCAGCTCCATGCGGGACATGCCGATTGCGCTAAGGGATGGACATGACACATTGCGAGTTTAGCCACATATGAGTTTGTCATTTTTTTGTTTGGAGGCGGGGGGGGGGGGTACCTCATTTTTGGCAGTTGTAAAGGAACAACAGATAAGCCATAAGTATTTTCGGAGGCCCCTAAAAAGACCACGCCCCTTTAATGGAATCGCATGGTTTCCAGTTCGCCATCATTGAAACGAGGTCCACGTCACAGTTCTGCGCCCTGCACATGGTGTTTCTCAAAATTCGTAACCCTCCAGTTCGTTGGTGTCCTTTTGAACTAATGTCAAACCCATCCAAAGAGGGTTCATACATTTGTTTTTCAGCAACCCGCTTTGAAGCCAACGAGCAGAACTGTTCTCCTTGGATTTGTGTCTTTTCCACGTTTGTCAGGGCCAAGCCATCCTGTCCCTCGCCGTGGACGGGTGCCGGCACTTTGCCTCGGTCAGCGAGGCCGCGCGCGGAAGATGCGGCATTGACTTGGGTTTGGGGTTGGGCAGGGGGCGGTTGGCGGGTTGGCGGGGTTGGCGGGGATTTCTGGCGCTGGGGGGATTTTGACGGATTTTGCATTTGGGATCCCAACCGAAGCCTCCCTTGGGACTTTCCCTGGGCAGTTTAGCAAGCACTGTCCTTTAGTGCTTCTCGATGACCAGAGAAACTCGACTTGAGCCCTTCAGTCTGAACAAGCTGACCAAAGGACAGCATTCAGCATTCCCCAATGGAGGTCAGGGGAGGGTTTGGCTTACGAGGATTTCGGATGCAATCACTTCAAGCCATGGAACCTTAGAGACTAACGTCCGTGTGTTTGCTTGGCGCATCATTTTTCTTGTAATCAGTGTCCGGCCAGCTTTCTCCTCTCGCCCACTTACATAATCTGACTGGTGGGGTTCCAGGAGATGTCTTTCTGAGAGGGACCTCTTGCCGGGATCCAAGTTAGCGGGAATATCACGCAACTCATCATCCGCATCATAGAACCATTCGACGTTTATATCCTACTTGCCCTCACCTGCAAAAGAGTCGTCCGACAATCCCTGTCTGGATTTGTAGATGAATTAGCGCAGTTTGACCAAATGGCTTCAACATGAACTCTGTGTTCCTTAGGCCCACATCAGGAGCTTTCACCGTGGCACATTTGTGGTCTCAACTTTTCCATCGCGTCGTCCGCGAGGATGGCCGCCGCATGATCTGGGGGGACGGTGATGTGTGGCTGCGCCAGGATGAGGCTTGACTGGATCTGGCTGAGGATACACGAGCTTGAATGTGTAGAATGGGGTTGTGGGGTCAGGGGGGTCCCGTTTTGCTACCGAACGGGTCGCTGATTGCAGCTGGGGAGCCGGATGGCATCGAAGCCGAGGAAGACGTGCAGAACTTCGCGGAGACAGTGAGGACCTGCACGTAGGGAGCCTGGCCATTTGAGAAGTCGACGTGTCGGCGGGGGGGGGGGAGAGCCTCCAAAGGAGGAGCCACGTGTTGGGTAGAGATTTAGTCAAAGGAGTCTCCCTGTTTTCCAATGGAACTTAGCCTTATGAAAGGGAGTCGGAGCAACCAGCGGGCTCGGCTAGCGCGGTGGTTTTTCAGCCGCACCGTCGAATGTGTCCAAAGGAAGGGTCCAGGAACCGGCGTACCATTTTGCATCTGAGCGCTTTGCGCCCCTTGCGCACCTGAAACATCGGCAGATCTGGCCCTTGGCGCCGAGGTTGGGCGTTTTTTCCAAGCTCCCGATTGGCATTCGGCATGAGATAATAGTAATAGGAAGAGGAAGGTATGCAGCATATGGCGTCATGAGGCCCTCCGAGCAGAAGGGGGACGCAACAGGGGCTCCGGTTGAGAGAATGATCCGGAGAGGAGAGTTTGGGGCTGCTTAGCTGGAGCAACTACGAGCTGTGTTCAAGCATGGAGGATTGCAGTGGTACTTTGACCCAGTGAGCCTCCCATTTGCTCAAAGTTTGGGAGTCAAGCTCCTGTTCCCTTCCGGACTCTAGTTCTGAAGCTTGCATCTAGGCAGATCAAAGCCACTGAGTAATAATTTGGTTTCGACCTTGACCATCACGATTTCTTGCTTGGGTCCATTTGTTTTCCTATTTCAGGCATTCAGAGTCATTCAGAGTCATTGGATCATTCCGAGTCGTTCTGCCGGGCCCAAAGTTCGGGGCCAACTTGGACTGCCTGAACAGTCTGAGGTCATCCTCGGATGTGGGCTGGGAGGCTCAGGAAGACGCTTTCGCCGCGGGTTTGAAGGTCCAAGCAACAACACCCAAATGGACTTGCCATGTTTGTCTTCCTATTGAGGGCAACTTTGGAAGAGGTTTCCAAAGTTTTAAACGAACCACGCACAGAAATGACTGATTTGGGGGCTTCAACCCATCGGACACCCAACCACCTCCGCAAATATTTGCCATGCAACCAAAGCACACCCGAAGCACAACAGCTCACCAATCAGCCAAAAATCAGTCGCCAACCGATCAAGAATCGGCATCATCATCATCATCATCATCATCATCATCATCATCATCATCATCATCATCATCAGCATCATCATCATCATCATCATCATCATCATCATCATCATCATCATCATCATCATCATCAGCATCGTCAGCATCATCATCATCATCATCATCATCATCATCATCATCATCATCATCATCATCATCATCATCATCATCATCATCATCATCATCATCATCATTTGGTACAGGTCCCAGGTATACCTATACCCCCCTCCGTGTATACCCCAGTATAGGTATCGGTACAGGTCTCAGGGTATAGGTGCACCACTGGCATCAGCATCAGCATCAGAACTAATCATCAACAACAAGAGGACGATATGAACAAGAACAATACTGTCAGGTTTTTGCTGGTAGGCTGGTGGCTGGGTAGGTTGAGCGGTCTGTCAGTCGCTCCGCCAGTGGTTGGCCAGTTGGCATATTGGCTGCTCAAATCTTAGAGATGTGCTATCCGCAGAATTTGTTGATTTCCTCTCCCAGCAAGTGTGACCGTGTGACCGTGTGATCTGTGGGCAGTCTTGCCGTTGGTGCTTTTGCCGCACGATTTTCTGTCACCCCTGCCCAGCTCGCAGTGTGAGGCTGGTCCAAGTGGAGACTCCACTGGCGGCCGAACTCGGAAGGTCCGGCTTGGCCGAGGCAGGCCCATCGCTTTGGCCGTATGCATTCTGGGCAATCGGACCAAGAGGAAGGCACCCCCGTTGCAGAGTCACTGTTTTCGGAATTTCTCATTCACTGATTCACTGTTTTTCGGGCACTCTTCAAAGCTGTCGAAGGTCGAAGGAGATTCGACGCACGGATTCAAACCTTCACGGCTGGAGCCTTCATCGGGTCATTCGCATAAACCAGAAACGACTTTTGATACAGATTCGGGCCATTCATTCCCTTAGGTTTTGATTTGGCGAGCGTCTCGCCCCCGGGGTTTGCGAGCCCATGGTGGAAGGCTTTCGCTTTCGGGAAAGGTTTAGGGCGTGCCAAAGTTGCGGCCTCCGACTCGGTTCCTGGTTTAGGCCTTGTGGATTGTAATGTTGACCCTGCAATCCCCTTCAAACGCAGGATTCCCAGGAAGAAGGGACCTTCGATCCATGACTCAAGGGGGTTATGAAGGGGCGACCGCAGGCCATTCCGGTGAGCTTCGCCATTCATGCCGCCGCATAGCCCGCTCAGCCCTCCGCTCGGCTCAGGGCATGGCAGCCTTTCATGTCCACACAGGATGAGGAATTGGAGCTGACAGCAGATCTTGTGATGTAGAGAGGAATTGGGCGCAACATGGCGCTTCCGGGCAACATGCTCTTTGGTCTCCAAACAGAGCGTTTGGGGCCCTAAGATCCCAACGCCTTGCAGCACATCCGTCGCTTTTTCCTAGCCGGACGCTGGGGTGTGGCTCATGGGCAGGTGGCTGGGGTGGGGTTCCGCAGGTCAAAAGGGCAAGTTGAAATGTAAATTCAGGGATCTGGTTTGGGCCTTATGATGCTTTGTGGACCGGTCCGGTCTCATGCTTGTACTGTGAGCGAATCCAAGCAGGGGTCCATGATTTCTGCACTGCACGTTCAAAGCTTGCAACCAGAACCCGACTGAGCTTGGTTACAACCTAAGTTGAACATCTAAGTGCAGCACACCAGCGACATCAAAAATCGCAGAGCCAAACAGCTCTGAGCACAACAAAGGAATCGTTTCGACAATTGTCTCAGACTGTGTTTCTGAAAGTTGATGTGACACTGATGCTCTTTTGATCTAAAATGGCTCGAAGGCTTGCTCTTTTCTTGGCAAGGAAGGTGTTCCCTCACTTTCACAGAAGCCGGGAGTTGCTTTTGCACCTTAGCAGTTCAGCAGGTCTTCCCATTTCCTCTTCGGAGGACTCCAGCTTCATTCGTGCACTTTGAAACATGGACCCACCTGAAAGAAGGACTGTCACAATCATGAACCCTTAGGTACATTTAGCAATGAGAATTCCCGACCAACCCTAGTGAGCCTTTTTGGATCATTCGAAAGGGCCCTATGTTGTTTGGCACGCTTCCAAAGGAAAACCGAGGCCCATTTGTGGGGCTCTATTCAGAGACGACCCTTGCCCAGTTCAGTTTTCTCATGTTCGGTCCACTACCCAAAGGCTTCCCTCTTTCTAGGGCCACCAACGGCAAGTTTACGACAACCGGATTCGCCCAGTCGGAGGTTATGGCCCACGTCACGGTGCGGATCCGCGCGGGGTGGCCAAAAGCCACCGCCGCCCACTTTTGTCCCATCGCCGGAGGTCTGGGGCGCTCGCAACACCCGAAATTCCGCCCCACGGGTTTTGGCCCCGGTTTCTCTGTAGGTCGGCCCCGAACGGGAAGTTGTTGAGGTTGGGCGGCCTTCAGAGGGACACTGTAGATGCTTGGCCTGAAACGGAGAGTGGGAGAGACGCAGATCCTTTGATGGGTTCAAGTGTTTTTCCTTTCCAATGCAGTGTAGACAACGGTACGCGAAGCATGCAAAGCAGCTGACGAGAAAGCCCTCGTTCCATCACAACAGACCGTCCCTCATTCATAATACATTGCAAGAAACCTGGTGCATCATTTTATCATATGGCATGTAGAAGCATGTCAAAGTGTATAATGTGTATAGGTCTATATATATATATATATATATATGTATACACACGGTTCACACAAACACATGTGTGGAGGACGGGCAGGGTTGAAGGCATCGGAGACAGTGTGTTGGTCCTATTCAATCCGCTTGCTGGAGGTAGTATTAATAAGATACCAGCTGACCAATTTAAATATCCGCAGGTTTATTTGTATACATGTGTATATGTATATGTATATCTGTATACAACATGCTAGCCCCCCCCCCCCACAGCCTAGGCTTTCCACCTCGTAGAGCCAGTTAAGTGAAGCAACGACAAACAAACACCCTGCAGCAACTTTTGCCAATCTTATTTTCCCCAATGAAAGTAAAAATGGAACAAGTCAAAAGCTTGGATCCATGAAAAGCAAACGGAACAACCAAGAGTAAAGCATTGTTTACTTCTGGTAGTACATGTTCACTTTCACTGGGGACCAGAACGCAGCAATCAAGCAAACAGTTTGGAGTTTGGACCCATGACAAAGAAGTACATAAAGCATCCTGAAGTACAAACTTGTTTCGTATTTTGTTTGTTTTGCTTCTTGACTGTATCTATGTACATATGCATACGTGTTTGCCTATATCATGTACACCCGCAGGACTCATGGTTTGCCGCTTCTTCACCATCACATTCTGTCATGCCATCAGCTCGATCTTCCAGAAACAAACTCATGTTTTTGCAATTCTCCAATTGTTGCCGTTTTGTCGTAGGGAACCAGATGCGCTTGCATAACCCTCTGGGAGGACTTGTTTGACAAGGACCGCCCCCAGGAATTTCGCAGCAGAAATGCTAATGGCTACTCTCTGTTTTGAAGCTGGAAGGCTTGCTTGAGATTGCTGAGTAGCTACCAAAGCTCACCCTACGTACATGTTTTGATTTGGGGAGAACGCTTTCAAGACAAGGTAATACTGCTCAATGCATGTTGACGCTAAGAAGACCTACGACAGGGGATTTGAATGAACTTAATCCAGAACTTTGGACCCAAGTCTCATAGCTCCAGGAGCTCAGAGCCTTTTGGCCCTTCGGCGGAAGCATCTAAGGGGCCCCAGACGCCGAGGTCGATGTGCCTGGTAGCGTGTCTCTTTGCCCACCGCCCGAAGGCACGCATGAATGAAATGGCCGTGCCTGCATTGGATTTGGCTTGCCATGTGAACTTCTTGGCTGTTTGACTTTCCTTCACTGTCCCTCACTAGCACACAGTGAGCTTACGACGTCCTGCGTCTGGCCAAGTCCGGAGGCGTTTTCTTCTCTTCGGAACACCGCAATTATGGAACTGGCCAGTCCGAGGGGCTCAATACCGGGTGCAGGACCGGAGGGACCCCCAAGGGCAGCGCACGGAGGTTCTGGCAAAGGCAACTTACCAACCTCGCGAGAGCCGAGCTCTTGAGCGACCCTGCGCAGAAAGAACAGGCAGATGCACAGGTCGCTTTGCTCACAACATGCTTTGTGGACGGCTACAGACTTGCCTTTTTTGGTCCTTGGATATTGTGGCGCTTTGTGGACACATTCATCTATTTGGGCGAATTGAAGCAACCTCGAAACGGGCTTTGTGAGACCTAGGCTCCTTGCAGAAGGTTCCCGATATTTTTCGACTGATGAGTTGTGATCTTACATCCAGGTGACGAGGTTGGGTCAAAACATCCAGTTGTCTATTGGCAATCTGGACTCAATCCCACAGAATCCAGAAGAAAAACACAAGCATTTTCCCATGTCCTTTGAGTAGCCATCATGTTTGGACCGTCAGAATGCACACTGGGTGCAGTTCTGAAGATGTGAGTGCTCCAATTCCATCTGCCTATTTTACGGTGAGCTCACTTGGGGTAGGAGCTCACCATGAAGTCCCTGGCCATTGGCGAGACCATGGTTAAATCTGTTGCATACCCTCCGATTACAGGCAGAATGAAGCTGATGAAATCTGGTATTCACCAGGCAGGACTCGAATGGCAACTTTGGCAGATGATCATCCGACCATGCCCTCAGTTTTCGAGGGAACAGTTTTTAGAGCAGAACTTTCCGAGCTTTCCTGAGATTCCATGGGCCATGGGTCTCCCGTTTAACCATCCAAAGCGGGAAGTGTCCGGTGGTCCCCCCATTGTTGCAAACCCGATTCCTCTGCAGTGAGGAGGCTCCGCCAATAGGAAACCGAGGTTGAGACAAACTGCGGTGGCTGTATGGGGGACATCTCACACTACATTTTAAAGTGACTGCATATGGACCTACTCCGGAAGAAAACGCAACAACGAACAATCAACAAATGTAAGAATACAAGACCAGAAGCTGAATATCACTGGCCAGGATCCCTTTTGCCCCCGCACTACAAAGCAAGCGTCATAAGATCAGCATCACTCGTCGCATTATTTTTGCATTCGTCTTCTTCTTCTTCTTCAACCAGGTTGAAATGGCACATGGTTACTCAGCAATCTCTGGAATGTTGTCATATGCACCTCTGCAACCTGTCAGATTGAGATCACGGCCACCTGTTTGTGCCTTTCTTGGTTCCTTTGCTAAAAGCAAGCTTTTCGGAGCCCGTTGAACGAGAACAAGGAAATTTCCCCTTTCGTGGGTTCCCTACTATATTGTCGGGATTCCGACGTTCGTTTGGGACGGGATAGCGCAGGCGCACAGTCAACGCACTGGATGAGGAAGCTGCTTGGAGTGAAGCGTCGTTGGCGGCGTTTGGGTCGGAGAGACGGGGTGATAAAATGTTGGCGGGAATGTATGTCAGTGTTCAAGCCTAAACAGCTTCCCTCAAGCTGTGGAATTCCGGGAATTGTTTCACAAGAGGCTACTCACCGGCAAATTCACGTGGAACCACAAAGAGGACCTGTTCTATGTGGAGCCAAAAGCCTTCGCCGGCTGCATTTTTGGCAGAGGGCCAAGGTTCTGAAGGTAGCTGTACAACTGTTCTTTGATGTTTCCTAGGATTCAAGGCCAACTTTTTGCATTGGATAAATACCAAAGGCCCACCTAATTCCTCGCAAACCAATGAACCTCTAGGTGTTTTTGTTGTGACGTCCACCAAAGACTCCAACCCATAAGACCCATCCATGTCCAAGGCTCTCCCAGCGGCTGCGGCCCAAGGACGACGCCAACTTTGCCTGTGTGCTCCTTGGGAGCCTGGCCGAGGCACGCGTCGGTTCTGCTGTCTCAATATAGGGGACCCCCAAATGGGCTTCGAGGTTTCCTTTTGGGACAACCCACCCAGGATGCCCTGCAAGAAAGACAGACCCACCCCACATGAAGATTCCTCGGGTCTGGAGGAATCTTCGGCTGCCGGAGCTCCCCCAAAATGTGTTCAGCTTCACCAAGTTGGTGGCCCTTTGTGGATCTTCGACAGGTTTGGAGTGTCAAAGGATGTGATCCCCCATCTCAGCTGGGCTGCGAGACTCTTGAGGGCAGGCCCCATCGCAAAGATGATGTTTCCAGAGATGAGCCAAGCGCATGCCAAAAGTTCAGCACATGGCAATATCAGTTGGGCTCATCGAATTTGCCGGGGGGGCTCCATACAAAGAAGGAACACGGCAGGTGGCCACTTCCACTGCAGTCTGGACCATTCCATGCAAGCATCTGCAGTTGCCCAGTTGAGATGGTTGCCGCTCCAAAGAAGCCTCAGATTTGAATGGGATATATATATATATATATACACACACGGCCACAGATATAGTCAGTTTATTGACAGTTTACATCCCGTGTTCCTGTGGAAGCCATCTAGAGAGTCCTGGCCAGGTGAGCAGCCACCTTTGGCGGCACCAGGCGAACGGATGCTGAACTTGGGTGGCCCAAGGGATCGCCCGTTTTGCGGGGTTCCCTACTTAGAGTCAGACTTGCAGGCTAGAGGCTAGGTGATGACGAGGGGGTGGAATCCTTTCGGCGGTTGCAGGGAATCATTGCAGGCATTTGGGGACTAATACGCAATAATAGCAGATGGCAAGCAACCGTTTCAGATTTGTGGACATGTCACGGCAAAGCTCTTGTTTACCAGCACGAGCTTGGTTGGTCTTCCCCTAGCTGAAAAAGAACCTTTGGTCATGGAGTCTACCGGAGTCACCGCCTGGCCTGCTCTTTCGGAGGACGAGTTCCTTTGGGAAACGGCACCTGTGCGCCTGCGTGTTTGTGGCACACCTACGGACTCCACCAAGCTTCTGGTGAATGGGTGACAAAGTGCTTCTTTTTGGGTTTCACGGGTTTCAACTCGCAAAGGGGACCAGCTGGAGAGACTCGAGCCGCTTCAACGGGTCACCCTCTTTTGCCTTGGCGCTCTTGGATCGCGGAGGCGCTGTGGCTGCAAATGGCCGAGGAGACCTTTTGTGCCGGGAGCCAAATGAATTGCCGACGTGTTCGTTCGGGGAAGCCAAAGGAAGGCGTTTCTTCTTTTGGGGCTGTCATTGTTTTGTCGAGAAAATGGAAGACTAGTACTTGCCAACCATTGTTTCCAGGGAATGGGAGGGATGGGGGGAAGAGGAGGGGGGAATGGGAACGAAGGGGAGGGAAAGGAATGGATCCTCTTGAAAAGGAGAAACACAAGCTGAGGGGAATTTCATTGATTTCTCAAAACATTGGGTGAAAAGAGTGGAGGATCAGCCTTTTGAAACCTGGAAATTTGAACTGAACATGTGGCCAAACGGAGAGCTGGAAAGCAAACGTAGAGCTGGAAAGCTACGAAGGCACGCAATCAGCATCAACCCTTGATGTGGATGATACCCTTTGGAGTATGCAGATTTGGCTTGCCATGTGAACTTCTTGGCTGTTTGAGTTTCCTTCACTGTCCCTCACTAGCACACAGTGAGCTTACGACGTCCTGCGTCTGGCCAAGTCCGGAGGCGTTTTTTTCTCATGAAGTTGTCTTTTCTGCCTTCGGGGTCACTCATCGGGTTCAAGCCGTTTTTGACCAAGGCATTTCCGTGTTGTTCTGCTTGCCGCACTCATCTTTTGAGCCAACTGTGAACTTCTATGTGCACGGCTGAATGTCGCTCTGAAAGTCAGCTCATCCAGGACATGACAAACTTGACATTGACCCAGGATTCATAAGCCCCTGGCTGCTGTTGTCCTTCACTTTCTGGGGAAGAATGTTCTGTGAATCTGACAAATTGATTGATCCCGGGTCAAACTGATGGTTCTACAAGACTCCGGGGGTGAAGACGGCTGAGTCAAGCACTCTGACGTAACTTACAAGCGTGCAATTTTCAAGGGTACCCTTTTGGGCAACTGCCCACTTTGGGGTTTTGCAAAGCTCGAGCAAGGTGGAGTTTTCTGAGTTGCTGGACCCCTCGTTCGACTTTGCCACTGCGACGTCCTACGCGCGGAAGCCCAGAAAGGCTCAGCGGTTGGGACTTACCGTAGCAGGCACACGTTGTCCGCGAGGTGGGGGGTCGCAATGTTTGAATCATTCCACATGTGAAAGATTCCCCCGTTCATCCCAGGTTTCTTGCTCTTGATACGTACCTAGCGGTAGATGTTGGTTTTGCTTTCTTAGATATCTTGAGTGACGGATGCACAGTGCACAGGCAGGTCTTCGCTTCATGGCAGCGGTGTCGAATCAAGACACCACTTGCAACCGTGACCCCAGCAAATTTTCAGGGTGCCAGCCTTGTGTTAGAGGTCCACACAGGCTCTCTCGCATGCCTAAATAAGCCCCTGCTTCTCAAAATGGTGGACATCCCAGTGTTTTTTTGATGTTCACAGGATCCCTATTAAGAGTCATGCCCTTTCAGGGCACGGCGTGTTTTGCATGAGGACTCAGGACGTCCTTTTGAAACTGGCTCGCGCCGCACCGCTTGCTTTCGGACGGAGATGATGGTTAGTGCTGTGTCAAGCAGTTCAAAACGGTTGCCTGTGAATATACTTATTAGTTACGAATATGTATGTGTATGCCGCTGTATGCCTGTGTTTTTCACATATGTAGATACTTTTCACGTTGAATGTGCATGCTGCCTCGGGGCTCGGCCTGCGGCTTGCCAGCTTGCTAGTGCGGAATGCCTTTTGGCCGACCAGCGTTACTGCCGTCGCATCAAAAGAAGGTGGGTTGCATGACTTTGCAAAGCGGGTTCACCTGGCAACAATTGAATCATGCTAAACGGAAACAGCCTGAACTGTACACAAGGCCTTCAGAGCAACTGATTTCTATCTGGGTGCGTCTGAACAAAGGGACCCCAAAACGGTGGTTTCGCTCTGGTTTCCCTTTCCCTCCCCCCCAAAACAAGGGGTTGTCTTCAACAAAAAGAAAGCACACCAGGTGTGTCCCTTGAGATTCGACTGAGAATCGTATCGATGCCATGGGGCCGGATGCCGACGACCTGCCGGTGGGAGCGGTGGTGCGGCTGGTGAACTTGCAGCGAGTGCCCTGGATGAGAGTGTGCCATGGTCAGGAGAGCCACTTAGGGATTGTCATGGAGCCCTTCGCAGGAGTTTCTAGACAACCATGGTAAGATTTTAAGGATGCCTATTCGATGCAGCTAGGCAAAGGATTGGGCCGGCTGGCCCACCACGAGCCTTAAGCAACTGGCCGCGAACGTAACATGCAAATGAGCACTGGCGTGCTTCTCACCGAATTTTCATAGGATGAGTTTTGATCACGCCGCTCAACCTGACGCAAGTGACACAAGCACCAAGATCAGGACACCCTAAACGGGTTCCAGCTTGCACAAGACAATCCTGTGTGTACCATCTGAAAGGAACCCATTTGTTAGAGCCCATTCAGCCTGGCTGCCTCCACAGCCTGGCAAAGCCTTGCCGTGCAGGCTCGTCTTATACTTGTAGTCTAGACTCTGATCCTGGGGGGAATGGTGGACGCCCTCGCGCTTGCAGGTGTGTTCAAGGACCCACAGCTGTCTTGTCGGTGCACCTTGCGTGCCTGACGGGCTTTTGGGAGTTCATGACTGCTTGTGTAGGCCTTGAACTCCAAACGGAGGGGTGGCCGACGTGTATCGGAGGCTGCCCTGCGATGGAGGGGCGGTTTCAGTTGGCCGAGCCCTACAGGTCCATCCAGAACCCATACGACAGGTCACCCAAGAGAGAACGTTTTCGTTCCTGCCAGCACCAGGCCGAGTTCAACCACCACCTGGGGCGGGTCGTCGCGCCGCTGGAGAGCGGTCGTGTGGGCGTGGTCCTGCATGGGGTGATCTCCCAGAAAGCGGCGCCGCCTGGCCGAAGTTTGAAGGAGTACTTGAACATCACCTAAACACATTCCAAAAACAAGCGCGCGGTCAAGACAATCCGAGATAAGGCTTCTCTGGAGAAACACAACGTGCTGATCCCAGGGTGCGTCGCAATGCAACTTCAGAATTGGCGGGGTCTTGTTCTATGTGCCATCTTCATTTCCCTTTACAAGGGCTAAGGGGTCCATGAGGGGGTTCTAGATGTTCTCTTGAAAGTATGGCTTCAAATATCACCCTTCGGCAAAGGACAATTTTAAGGTGGGCTTCTTTCGGTGATATTTATTGGTTAGATATACAGGGACTGGCAGCCCGTTGGCAGTGGCCTAGCCCACCGAGAGCGAGACATGTGTATGTGTGTGTTGCAGGCTTTCCTGCCTTTTCCCTGCCAAGGTGACTTTGACCCAAATGGTACTGGAAAATCAGGGTGACAAGAACTTTGGTTGATGGATATGGGGGAGGTGTGAAAATCACTGCAGCAAGTTGGCGCCACATTTTGCTGGTTAGTGGGAAACTAGTCATGTTCAACCAAAAAGGTTTCGGTCAAAGCAAATAGCGACGTATCCGCCAGGGGACCGCTTGAGAAAGCGCTTGACATGCTCCACAATCTCGAGCTCTGTCCAACTGTCCAACCCCGCTTGGAAATGCTGAACCCGGATTCTCGTCTGTCGGATCAACCAAATGGCAGGGCGTTGCCCGAGTGAAGGATCCCAAACTGATGTGAAAGATGGATCATGTCCTTTTGGTTTCCATTCAAAACGACCCCCAAAAGGTTACCCTCAACAAAAGACACAACCATATTTGCCGTGGTCCAGACCTCCCACACCCTACCTCCTCCCCTTTGTGGTTCGTTTGGTTTTGGCTTGGCTTTGGGATTGGTTTGGGTTGATGCAGCGCAGGATTGGTTCGGTTGGTTGTTGGCTTAAAACTGAGGCAGGTGTAGCATTGTAGGTTGGCTTCAGGGTTGAAGGGTCGAGTTTGGAATGGCTGGCTCTCAGATTCTTTGTGCTCATTGGTGGGGGTGGGACAATTTCAGCAAGAAGGGAGGGCAACCCCAGGTACGAGCCGCTGAGCTTCAAGGTAGAGAACCTGCGCCGGGTGTTTCTTGACCGCAATTCGCAAGCTAAAAGGGTTTCTGGCTTGTAAGGGTCCATTCTTGCGAGGGCTTTTCAGATTGCCCAGATGTCAGGTGCTCCTGCCTGTGCTGGGGTGTTTGCTCCTCTCTGAGTTTGTATGTTGCTGTTGCATAGGTTGCAGGGTTTGCGCAGGCCATCGCTGCCATCCCTACTACCAGTTCTGGATAGCATCGGCCCGCGAGCTGTGCGCAGGCTGGTTGGCAAAATTGGGGGCCTTTTTTGGTACTCCCTCTGAAAGGCTTCATGAGGAAGGGGGCATTGCAAGGATTTATATTCATTTGGTATGGCTAAGCAATGTCATACAGCATGGGCATTCGACTAGCCCTCTTGGATCAAGGAAAAAGGCCCGCGCCTTACATGGCAGCGGAGCAGAGCTCCAGATCCAGGGTAAGACCTTATAAGACCACAAGGTGGCGAAGGCGGGGTGGCTGACACAGTAAGACCCGAAAGGGCGGTGCGGCATCAGACCCCATTTGGGGGTGGCCTAGGATAGGTTTGAGTCACACGTGCAGCCATGGACAGGTACAGGAGTTGGTGCTGGAAGACCACTGATTGACACACGAGCCCTTGGCAAGCTGAGGTCCTTTTCTGGGAAGGAGGAGGACTGTCCCACATGGTGTTTTGTGGCAAGAGGCTACCTCAACATGCTCGACACGCGCTACAGAAGTCTTCTGGAAGTGAGTGAGGGAACATCACATTATTCAGACATTGCATCTGCAGACCTCACTGATGAGAACAAGGGTTTGGCTTCAGTACTATTCAACCTTCTGGTTCAGTGTGTGGATGGCCGAGCTTTGCAGAGTTTGATGAACATAGAGCCAGGAAATGGTTTTCAAGCCTGGAAAGCTTTGAAAGAGAACTATGAGCCGAATGTTGGTGGCAGATTCACAGCCATGCTCATGGGTATCATTAGCCCAGCCCAAGAGAATGTCGAGGAACTGGGAAGTGCAAGTTCGCCGCTATGAAGAGCAGTCTAGAGACGCGATTTCTGAGACTACCAAGGTGGCTGTCATCATGAAGCATGCACCACCTGCTTTGAGAAAGCAAGCGCACAACTTGGAGGACCAAGAAGTATGCCAGATATTTTTTGCAGAGTGGACTACCTTTCAGTTCCACAGGCAACACAGCTGCAGAAGATGGTGGACCTACACCTCTGGAGGTTGGAGCAGTTGGCAAAGGCAAAGGCAAGGACAAGCGCAAGAGCAACGGCACAGGTAAAGGCAAAGGCTACAACAGCAAGAAGTTCCAAGGTGAGTGCAGCCATTGTGGACTTTGGGGGGACAAGAAAGCAGAGTGCTGCAAGTTGGCCCGTGAAAGAAAAGGTAAGGGCAAGTCCAAGGACAAGATTACCACAGCCACTGCCACATCAGGTGGAACAGGAGCTGCAAATCAGCAACCAATGCAGTGTACTATGACATGGCCGCGAATGATGACTTCATGGGCAGATGCGTCTTCAGAAATCATCCAGGAGTACTCGGATGACAAATGGGTCATGACCATTGTGAAGGCACAGAGCAAGAACATTAAGAAGGGCAACTTCACCTATTTGCCATAGGATTCATGCAGCGATGAGCGTCTTTGCAAGAGTGACTTTGGCGGTGATGGTTACATGGGAGAGACCGATAAGAAGTTGCTGGGTATCTCAGGTGAAAGCTTGGGCAAGCTCTACAAGAAGTGGGTGAACCACAAGGTAGTTGCTGAGGGGGGACATTTCACGAATGTGGCAACCAAGTTCCTTGTGAGCGACTATGCCAGCAAGAATGTCCTCAGTGCAGGAAAGTTGAGAGCTAGAGGATTCACAGTAGTGATGAGCGATGAAGGCAACTACTAGGTGCATCCCAACTTTGCCTACAAGATCCCGCCATTCCTCTACAACAACTCGTTCTACCTCAAGGTGATGGAGAAGTGCATGGACAACATCCAGGAAAAGGCCGCTTTTGTGGGACCAGGACGACGGAGTAGGCTGGAGATGGCACTCCTAAGGAGCAGGCAGAGTATGAGATGATTGCATTGCCAGATGAGTTCAACCAAGATGAGGCTCATGCGAGAAGAGATGGAACACCCTGAGAGAGCGGGTTGCAGACTTGAGGGAGAGACTCCGAGAGTTGAAGGAGCCGATCTATGGTGACAAGAACGCGGTGGAGAAGGCTGACGAAAGCAGAAGCAGAATTGGCTAGGAGGAGAGCTGCTGCAGGTGCAGCAGAGCGACGCAAGCAGAGCTGGACAGACATTGCCTCACACACATACCTCCAGCCAATGGGCAGTGCTACTGTGCTGTAGCTTTGAGCGTCCCGGCCAAGAACCTCGAGCTGCCCTATGTGACAAAGAAAGACAGTCACATCCTTCATGGCACAGTTGGGCTACCCTGTGATCAAGCTGAGAACTGATGGAGAGCCAGCAATCAAAGTTGTTGCAAGAAAGATTGAGAGAAGGGAAAGCACCTGAAGGTATCAGAGTGATCGTAGATGAAGCCTTGGGCAACATGGGAGGGTTCCAGAAGCTGCTCAGGGCAGTGTTGACACTTCGCAATGCTGTGGAGGCTGAGTACAACAGGACCCTTCACACTTCACACAACATCTGGCCTTGGCTTGTGAGATGGGCTAGCTTCGAAAGGAACCGCTTTGCAATGAAAGCAAATCAGAGGACCCTGTTTGGGGAGACCGTGATGTTCAAGACACTTTGCTGAGGTCACCAAGTCACCCCCTCGCCCAAAGATCCGAGCGAAATCAGCGGGTCATCTACTAAAAATAGTCATGACCCCTTTTAAAAAAGCGACCCCGGCAATCTGAAATGCTGAAACCCACAAATCCCAAACCCCACAGAATCCCCAAAAGACGGCTTCCTAGAGGTCGTTCAACCTGCCCGGCTGAGCCCCCAGAATATATTTTGTTAAATTTTAAATCATTCAACCCTGGGCACCAAGGACGGAGTTTTGACGGCAAGAACTGTGAGAAGATTGGCAGCTGGACAACGCGCAGACAAGGACGTGATTGACGCGGTGCGTGGAGTTCCGTGGGACACAGGAACTACAATTGGCCGACCCAAGAAAATCGAGGTCGCGACGCCCGTCCCGAAGCCGGTTGAGACCGCGGAGGACAGGGATGCAGATGAGCCGCAGCAGAAAAATGAGCCATCCTCAGGATGCGGAGTTCCTCACAAAGCGTCGTCAACACCAGCGAGGAGGACTTGGACGGCGGAAGTTGGGGAAGCCCAACTAAGAAGCTCAAGGTAGAGGGTCAGTCGCTCAACGCGCTCTACAGCCCCATGAAAAACGTCGAGTTCGAAGAGGAGTCCCAGATGGCGGAAGGCAGTTGAGGAGTCCAAGCCGCTCACAGAAGAAGAGATCCCTGCAGGCAAGCGAGTGGAGTTCGAAAAGATGGAACGCTATGGCGTCTACAAGCCGACGAAGTGGGAGAAAGCTACGAAGCTGCTGGACGCGGTTTGGGTCAACACACGCAAGCCAGATAAGTCCATCAGGCGCCGTTGCCTGCGTGAGAGAGTTCAAGAAAGGTGACCCCAGGACAGACGTCTTTGCAGTGGTGGTCAAGCATTCGTGAAATTGGCTGCCAGCCGTTTCGGGCAGTGAAGGCATGCAGAGGTGTGAAGCACCGAATTTCTTTCACAACCCCATCAAGGACATCAGCAGATCATCAGCATGGAGGT
The DNA here is from genome assembly GCA_963377175.1 of Effrenium voratum. NCBI lineage: Eukaryota > Dinophyceae > Suessiales > Symbiodiniaceae > Effrenium > Effrenium voratum. The sequence goes on from CAUJNA010000091.1 coordinate 132,355, forward strand.
TCGACCTCTACGGCGCCGGGCCGAAAACGGCATGTCACGAGTTGGTTGAGAAGCGCAAGGAGAAGATTGTAGATGGAAGATTGCAGAGAGTGTCCAACACCCTATGTTACTTCGAGAGCAAGAAGTGCTGCGTTAGTGTTGGCTTTGTACCTGTCCTATGGCCGGGTTGACGTGCAGTGTGCAGTGCGGGAGTTGGCCAAGGACATGAAGCAGCCTACGGAGGCTACGCAGGTATTTGGCAGACACTGGAGACTTTGCTACGTGGTTGCCAAGACATGGTGACATTGAGGAGTTAGACATCTATTCTGACACAGACTAGGCACATTGCAAGAAGACACGCAAGTCATGTGCATGTGGCATATTCATGGTCGTCAATTGCTTGGTGTACTCTTATGCTAGGAGTCTTCAGATGCTTTGCTTGTCATCAGCAGAGGCAGAGTTCAATGGAGGAGTTGCAGCACGCAGTGAAGGACTTTTCTTTCTTGGAAATTTTCAGATTCTTCGGCATCAAGCTGGACATGACCGTCTACCTGGACAGCAGTGCGGCCAGGGGGGTGTTCCAGAGACAGGGATGAGGGAGGATCAGACACCTGGAAGTTAAAAGCTTTGGGTTCAAAGTGGTTTCAAAGGAAAACTCTTCAAGCTGAAAGCCATGCCGAGTGCAGAGAACCTTGCAGATTGTGGCACAAAGGGATTGCCAAGAAAGAGATTTATGGAGCTCAGACAGAAGCTCAATGTGGGACCATATCAAGCAGCACACGTGAATGCAGTTCAGGAGATCAGGGCCAACAATGTGAACAAGCAGAATTCTCATCGCAGCATTGGTCAACTTGCTGAGGCAATGGCGCAAGCTGAAGTGATATATATTTTTTTAATCATCTGTTTGAGTGTACGGCGTTCATCAAGGTTTTGGTGGATTTCAGCAAAGGCATTTGCTGGATGTGGACCTATGTCAACGTGAAGAGCGACAGCGAGAGTGAGTGGCAGCATTTTCATGACACCTGCAGGCGTTTCATAGTGCAAGCACATCAAGAACAACACCTTAAGGGCAAGACATGCAAGAGAGCCTGAGCTGAATCCTAGCTGCGGGCACTTCAAAGAAATCCCCACACAGGGGTGTGCAAGGATGCAAATTCATTTGGTATGCCTAAGCACGTCATACAGCATGGGCATTCGACTAGCCATCTTGGATCAAGGAAAGAGTCCCGCCTTACAGCATCCAAAAAAAGCCGGGAGAGTCGAAAGAGTTTTTGTTTTTCCTTCGCAGATGCGCCAGGCTGCTGGGCGATGTTGGCTGGGGCTTGCCGGAGAATGTGGCGGTTCAGGTTGACGCTTTGCTGCCAAAAGACTGGAGGTGGTTGTATTGGTAGTCCTTGCTTTAAACAACACCCCAAAAGAGGGCGGTGCTAGAGCCGGTGTTTGTCGTCTGAGGCAAGGTTTGAAGCAAGGCTCACCAACCCTTGGTTTCTCTTTAGTTCGATACGGTCGAGCCCATGTGGGGCGGGAGGGGGGGAATCATGCAGCAAAAAAGTCGTTTTGAAGGTGGTTCCTGTAATTCCTCAAAGACAACGGTGTCGGCGACATTTTGAGACTTTAGTGGAATATGGACTACTTCAAAGTCCCAACGCCGAATGCCAAACGGCTTCTCATGTCGGCTTCCAAGCTGCTGTAGTTTGGTTTCCTGGATGGAACTCAGGCGAGCTTCCTGCAGATCCGGCGCTTGCAGCTTGAAGAGGTTCAGGCTCTGCGCCGTTCGGTGCCAAAGAAGTCAACTTGAGCCGGACGTCAGTTAAAAAGAGAGAACCGGTTCACGACTGCCACCGCATCGCATCCGCTGCAGCACCTACAGGGATGCAGCAAGGGGCAGCTGGGGGGCCCCCGGGGGGGTTCTCCTCTCTCCTCTCACTGTTGCATTCTCTGGTGCCAGCTCCTTTCCAGCACCGTCTCCATGTGCCGAAGCACTCGTCAGCTGGTACAACCACACACGGTGGCTTGGCTTGACAGTGTCAGAAGACATGGTTCCAGTCCCCGCTTGCGTTGCATCCCTCATGGACACATCTAGCATCTGGGAGCCTGAGCTTTCTGGAAGCGGGCTCGTGCCTGCCCCCAACATCAACCATCTCCTGGGACCGCTGCTAGTCTCAGTGGCTTTTCTGACCTGCTTGACCCTGGCCGCCTCGAACTCGCACTGAGAGTACTCTCGGCTCTGGTGTCTTTCATCACTGATCAGTTTCTGCCACTGATCTAGCCTCCAGCTTTCTCTAACATGGTGCGCAGCTCTGTCCTTGTCCGCCTTGGCCCTGACGTCCTGGACAGAAAACCGGGCATTGAGGTACTCATGTTGGAACTGGTAAGGCCTTCGCTCCTGCCACCCGTGCTTGGTTAGCCATTCCTTTGCCGCCTTCTCGGATGGCTTCCCTTGCTGAGGCCTTCGCCCCCTTGCTCTCCGTCTGTGTGCATTCTCAGGCTGCTGTTCCCTCCTACTGGCATTATCCATCATGCGCATCACCTGTCGCACACCTATGGCCGCTTCTGCTGTCAGGCCCAAGAGCAGCGGTTTATGCCAGTGGCCCGCCGCATATGGTTCCCTGCATGCTCTCCAGGTGGCCGTGTCAAGGCTCCTGGTTTCTGCTTGGGCTGGCTTGCGGCCGACCCATCCATAGGTGACCACTGGCATGGCCATCGTGTGGATGCTGGCGTACTTCACGCTCCGCGGTACTGGGAGAAGGCCAACTCTGTCGATCCGGGCTCTGGCTTTCTGGATCCGCTGGGTCTCCTTTTCTGCCGAGGACCGCTTCATCTTTCCGACCGACCGTGCCGAGCATTTCGACTGTGGCCTTCACATGGGACGGGTCGGGTGCTTGCTTCTGCAGTTCCTCGCGCTGCTTGGGTCGCATTGCTGTCAGTTGGCTCTTCCCTGGGCTCTCACGCAGTCCCATGAGGTGAGACGCTGCTGCTGGCGGTCCATGTAGATGAAGTGCCTGGCTCTCCCCGGGGTGTCGTCTGCTGTTGACTTGACCCATTTCAGCCCATCTGAGAGGAGGCACGTCAGTGCCGTCGGGGACAGGGCGTCTCCCTGTGGGACCCCCCAGTCTGTGCACATAGGCTCGGCGTTGACGTGGCCGTCCCAAGCAAGGAACCGGCGCTGGTCTGTCCACACGGCTTCCAACACCCTGCAAAGGCCCTCGTGCAAGCCCTTCCTTGACATGTTCCATACTGCCAGTTTTGGGTTCACATGGTCAAACGCCTGCGTGTAGTCCAGCGACCCCATGTAGCCCATGGCGTGGAACTCGTCTAGTGCATCTGCGCCATGTTTTCACAGCCTGGCTGGCCTTTGCTGCCGCCGATTTCCGGCTCCTGGGCCGTTATCTTCCACTCCCTCACCTGGTCCGATCTGGCCCACGTTGACGTGTAGAGGCGCCAGAAGTGAGAGTAGATGGAGATGGGCCGCAGGCTGCTGCTGTCAATGGAGTCCCCCTTGACCTTGCCTGGCTTGGTGAGGTTTATCTGCCGGATTTCCTTCAAGACCTCCGGAAGCTGTCCTGTTGCTTCCTATCTTTCTGTGAGGCTCCAGAAGACTTCCCAGGCTGCCTTGGGTATTTGCCGGATTTCGTCAGCGTGCCACTGGTCTGTGCCAGCGGCTCCTGAGGCCTTGACTGCTGTTGCGACCGCTTCCTCCACTTTGGGCCTGCTCATGGTCTGCTGCGGCTCTGCTGCTGAAGTGGCTGGTTGCCGGCCACTAGGGCTTTTTGCTGTAAGGGGGCTGAGTCTCTTCGCTTTCCTCCAGACCTCCGCCCAGTGCTGCCGATGGCTGTCTCCTGGCGGCTCGCCATTCTTTGGCCTTTGTTGGTCACCACCGGGGTGAACTCCCGGTCTGTGCGCTTGAGCCATGTGTTCCTGGCTTTGGTATCTGACTGCATTTCGTGTCTCCATCTGGCCAAGCCTTCCTTTTTGAGGCTGGCTCTGTAGAGCTGTTCGAGCTCCTGCTGTTGCTCAAGTCCTTCTCGTAGTTGGTTTATGTTGCTAGTGCCAAGCCGGGCACCCAGTCTTCTTCCTTCCGTGCTACTCGGGAAGTTCGGGGTCTTGCTGGCTTTACCCCAAAAGGACCCCAAAAGCTCTTTGTGTACACCAAACTGCCGGGACCCATCCCCATGTTGAGACAAAGCAATACGATTTCTTGGACGGGAAGCGTTTTTTGGGATGAATGTGACACCCCTTTTTGGAGGTTCCCTTGTTTGAAGACAAGCCAATTTCTGTACGTCTCAAGATAGGGACCACCATTCGGAAAGGGTTCAACTCGTTTTGCGTGCACACACGCGCAAGCATGCGCGCCCGACCGACCACCCGCACGCACGCGTGCGAGCACGCACTTGCGCCCGTTCATGCGCGCCGGCCCACGCGCAGACGCACGCAAACGCGCGCGCACGCACACGCACATGCTGACGCCGCACCGGCACGCACATGCACGCACGCATACCCACACCCACACCCACACCCGCACCCACACACACACACACCTACCCACCCACACACACAACCACACACCCACCCACACCCACGCACACATCCGCCCGCCCGCCCGCCCGCCCACACACACAGACACACACACACACAGACACAAACACACGCACACGCACACGCACCCGCACCCGCACACTCACACGCACACGCGCACGGGCACCGGCACGCGCGCACGGGCACGGGCACGCGCGCGCGCGCACCGCACGTCGCACTTCGCACACCGCACATGCACACGGACACGCACACGCACACGCGCACGCGCACGCGCACGTGCACGCGCTCGCACACGCATGCGCGCATGCAGACTCACACACGCACACACGCACACACGCACACGCGCAAGCACAAGCACACACACACACACACACACGCACGCACACACACAAACACACACACACACAAACAAAAAGGCGCAAACACATACACACAAATACACACAACTACACACACATTTGCACCCCCACAGACACACAAAGAGACATACACATGCACATGCACATGCACACGCCCATGCACACGCACACGCGCACGCACATGCACACGCACACGCGCACGCACACGCACACGGACACACGCGCACGCACACGCACACGCACACGCACACGCGCACGCGCAAGCGCACGTGCACGCGCACGTGCACACGCATGCGCACATGGACACGCACACACGCACACACGCACACACGCACACACGCACACACGCACACACGCACACACGCACACACACGCACACACGCACACACGCACACACGCACACACGCACACACGCACACACACACACACAACCACATCCACACCCACACCCACCCACCCACCCGCCCACCCACACACACAAACACACAAACAAAAATGCGCACACACATACACACGTATACACACAACTACGCACACACATACGCACCCCCACACACACACACACACAAAGAGACACACACACATGCACATGCACACGCCCATGCACACGCACACGCGCACGCGCACGCGCACGCACATGCACACGCACACGCGCACGCACACGCGCACGCACACGCGCACGCACACGCGCACGCACACGCACACGCGCACGCGCACGCGCACGTGCACGCGCACGTGCACACGCATGCGCACATGGACACGCACACACACGCACACACGCACACACGCACACACGCACACACGCACACACGCACACACGCACACACGCACACACGCACACAAACACACACACACACCCACACCCATTCCCACACCCACCCACCCACCCGGCCACCCACACACACACACAAACACACACAAACAAAAATGCGCACACACATACACACATATACACACAACTACACACACATACGCACCCCCACACACACAAAGAGACACACACACACACACATGCACATGCACACGCCCATGCACACGCACACGCGCACGCGCACGCGCACGCGCACGCGCACGCACACTCACACGCACACGCACATGCACACGCACACCCACACACACACAGACACACACACACAGACACACACAGACACACACAGACACACACACACAGACACACACAGACACACACAGACGCGCACGCACACGCACAAGCACACGCGCACGCGCACGCGCACGCACACGCGCACGCACATGCTGACGCTCACGCGCACGCGCACCCACACGCGCACGCACACGCACACACACGCACGCATACCCACACACGCACACCCGCACACGCACACACGCACACGCACACACGCACACGCACACACGCACCCACACAGCACACACAGTTTTATAAAGGGGAGGTGTGAAGGATCGATTACGGCTTTCGGTTTCCAGAGTTAGCCTCGGCATTTGTGCTGGGTTATACATTGCGTTTGATGAAGCGTTAGCCTTTGGCGGTTCATGGGTAATCGCAGTTATTTGCCGAGAGCACAACATGCTTTACAATAGGTTGGAGGGCAGTCGTCTCACATTAAGGGCCCCCCATAATTTAGAGTTGAAGTAAGGCAGCAGAATTCAACACCCTCTTGTGCAAATGATTCTCCCGCTGCTTTCTTTGTAAGGTGGGCCGATGGACCGATGGAAGTATTCTGCTTTGCCTTGTCGTCCACGCCAAGATGTCACCCCATCTCCCCAAGGCGTTCTCTCTGCAGTTTGCTTTCGTCAGCCACACGGTTCTGGTGCACCAGGGTTCTCTAGAGACGCACGCACACAGACTGGTGAGCTTCGTTTTGGTGGGGCGATGCTTGTGGTTTGAAGTTTGAATCTAAAGGGATGTTGTCTTCAAGCATGGCTTTCATTTGGCCTTGCCGTTTCCCTTTCCCTCAAAGAACCGATGCACCTAATGTTTGGGCAAACTTTAACAAGCTTAGCTAGCGGGAAAACGAGCTCACCCATGATGAAGGTTCCTTACTCGCGGATTCCCTATTCCGATTCGTGAATTGTAGCGATTTGTGATATGTGCCATGCTCAAAAGACCCGTACACATGGGGTTGAGTGATGTCATCAATGGGGGAATTGAGGCAAGCAATGTAAAGTTTCATCAAGGGATCCATGGCAACATACCTGGAGTCCGGTCCCACGACTCCTGATTTCGATTGCAGGTCACTGGCTGCTCCTCCCACCGTGGGGACTTCCCCATCTCTGCCGTGCTCTGACTCAACGCGAATAGAGTCACAGAGAGACGTTGCTACAGGCCCCTGCTTGGTACGTGCCCCAAAGGAATTGCATTTTCTCTGGACATACACTTACGTATCCTTTTCTACCCCTGATATCCCTCAATTACCTAATCTTGCATACCCTGACTTACCCTACATCATAATTTCTATAAATGTCTCTCTCTCTCTCTATTTCTTTTTCTGTCTCTTTCTACATAGTTTAGTGCCACCTTGAAGGGGAATTGTGGTCGGGGCTTGAGGTTCCAAAAGCAGTCTGCAAGCTCGGTGGAGAAGGCTGAATCGAATTGCCAGTTCCTTGTGCCCCAGAAGGAAGCAACATGGGCATCCGCCATTCAGGTGTTCCAGTAGGAATCGCATTGAACTAACACACCAAAGGCAAACGGGGTAACATAAGCAATTATTTTCTTTCCTGGGCTGTGAATTCCAGTCACAGCCAGGTCGCAACACATGTTTTCTATGCCCTCAAAGAGGGCTGTGTTTATGGCATGGCGAGGCACTCAACGACAGGGAGGACGAGTGGTGGATTTCAGACTCCGGCACCTGCCCAGGCGGGCTTTGCATCAGGGATCCTTGCCAAAGATTGCCAATGCCCTTAGGTAAGCATCTCCCAAGATGGTTCATCCACCGTTTTGCAAACGGCATCCTTTTCGCATTCGGATCATGCTATGCAACAACCCAAGAAAGTATGGGAATGTAAAGCGCGGACACTTCCAACATTGTATCTTGGGTAGTTGCAGAAGCCAAATTGCAAAGGGGGAATTTCAAAGGAGCCAGGTGAGGATTTCAGCATCACCCGTCGGACGATGAATTTGGGCGACTCAGGGATTTCGCACTTTCGTTTGTCATCACCGATCAAGGGCCGGAATTGCCGAACCGCAGGATAGACTCTGATTTGATTTCCACGCCCAGTTGACGTGCTGCTGGTTTTCGAGCAGTCCAATTGACATGTCAGCAGCGCGCACATTTTCTGGGCTTTGCTCAGATCCTTGAACATGGTGCTGCGGAAGACATGATAGACATCTAACTCTTTCTCCGTCACGATCTTCGAGAAATGCGGCGATTTGTCACGTGTGCTGCCTATTCACCTGGTTGGATATTAACTATGAAGCATATTATGCGATCCTTGAAGCTGCAATCTTGGGCTGGTGCAAACCTACCACCATGAAGGCCCTCATAGGCTCATAGGTTATATATATTTCCTCAGACGTGGCGTGCTTTGGAGGGCCCCGTTTTCGCCTTGTTTCAACCAGCCTTTGCCAGCCTTTGACTGGGATGTGTCCAGAGGGAATCCCAACAAAGACCAGCAATTTCGGGCTTCGCAGGTGCCTTGAACCTTGATAGAAGACTGATGTTCGAATTTCGATCTCGCTTCAGCAAGCCTTCAGGTTCGACCACCGGTGTCCCAACACAGTGGCCCTTGTCACAAATTCCGGATTTGAGCTCCTGGCTCCTGAAACAGGTTGCCTCCGGACATGTCCAGTACGGGATGCTTTTCAGGGTGTCCCTGCATTGAATGAAGTTAGGCACCAGTTTAAGTTTGGCTCCCATCAAGAGCCATCTATTCTTCAAAAGATCCCCTAGGCTCCCCCGTGGGCGAGGAAATTCTTTCGCAGGCGCCACTCTTCAGGCGCTGTGACCGCTCCAACATACTTTTTCCAGACAGCTTGCTTTAGCGACGGCGCCGGGTGAGCCGCTCGAGGCGGCCAGGGCGCGGAATTCCTGGAGTTCCGCTTCGCGGCGCGCCGGCGAGTGTCCTTTGCCGGGCTGAAGATTCCTCCGCTGCCCATGGGGCCGCTGTCAGTGTGCCTTGGAAGGCTTCGGGTGGCCTCCCTTTTGGAAAAGGAGGTGGGCCTTTGCGTCCTTTGGCCCTCTTTCCGTGACCCTCATACGAAGCAAATCACAGTTTTCAGCTTCCCTGTTTAGCTTCAAGGCAAAAGGAAGGTGGAGCAGAGCCCTGATTTTCTATTCCGTTCCATGAGCAATGCAGCTGATTTCTGTGGATGCCATTGGTCCATCCCGGCGTGGTCCATCCATTTTGGGGCCGAGGCGCGAGTTTCATCTCATGGTCCCCAGCGGCGAAGACTGGGTGTGCGCGACACCGCCCATGCAGACGCAGCCGGGCGAAACCAAAACCAGATGGGTAGATGAAGAGTAGTACTGATAGTCACGGATGTTCCCAGCTAGAAATGCATGTGCCCGCCTTTCAATCCTTCAACCTTTTGATTTGGGGTTTTAGTTTGGGATCCCCAAGTTGCGGTTTTGGATTCTTTGCGAAATGACAGAAAGCGACCCTTAACTCAATGGTATGGTACCGTATTATGTACTGTGTTCTTTGTCTCTAGCAGTTTTTCTAGTCAATGCATGTCCTCTTGAGCGCCTGTTGCAGATGATGCAGGGGATGCACCCTGCATCCCCTGCATTTTCTGGGTGATGCTAGCAATGCTGGAGATGCTGGGTTGTTCAGTGATTTGTAAAGACACTTCTATTGGAAAGGAAATGCAGAAAGGTTAATTTCAGTGCTCATCACATAAGGACAGAGTTCAAGTCCAAAAGCAGTGAGTTTATCTAGCCCCCAGCACTACCATGGTCAGAAAACAGTGTTATGTAGCTGAATCCGCACATTCACCAACGGCCGCTCTAAAAAGAATCATTCGATTTTGAATAGAACTTAAATAGGACTCAATAAGGAAATACTTATTCCGAATCCCACTAGATGTGCTATCTTGAACTTATGATTTAGATAGAATTCCTTGCCAAATAGCCAATTGCAAGCAAATTAGAGTTTCGATAGAGTTTGACCAGGAACAAACCAATCAGAGTTCTATTTTAAACAAGAACTTTAATAAGAACTATTCTATTTCAATTTAGACTTTACGAAACAGAGTTCAACACGCATTTCCCTGTTATCCTGGGATTTAAGTAGGAGTCCCTTTAAGTAAAACAAAATCCACCCAACAAAGATCGAGAACACCAAACGAAACAACACCCAAAAACAATAACATGTAAACTCCCAGAACTCTTGGCACACTGAGTGGCTACATCTTGCAAAAGTGGCTGTGGAATATGTATCGTTTGTATTTTTGTGGTTTTGTTTTTTGGTTTTCTCGAGTTGTTTTTTGGTTCTGGGCTTTGGGCAGGTTTGATCCAGCGGAAGACTGTCTTCTGATTGTTGTTTCTCTGGCAGAAAAGATCGCACCTTGCACACATCCCAAACAGACAATAGAAAAGACTGCAATTTGCACACTTTGGAGAATCAGCGCGTACAGCTAGCCCCCCGCTTTCCGTTTTTGCAAGCTGGTTTGCAGAATGCAAGCGCTGATAAGGTTTGCAAAATAACCAAGTATCAAGATGACAATCTGTAGTGAAGGTCTATCCATCTCTCACCATCAAGTCAATCACAGGCTTTCCTGCGGGCATCGAGGGAGGATGGAGCAATATCGGGCTGAACACATTCACGCACACACACACAGACAGAAATTGGGGCAGGTACAGCAGAAGAGTAAGTAAGAAGCTCTGCCATTTGCAGAGGGCAACTGATACTCAGCAGGTATTCTGAGGGATCATGTGGTTAACGAGGAGCCACCACGCAGGAAGTGGGACGGGTGGCGCTCTTTGCTTGCGGGAATCAATGAGCAAAGGCTACCGACCCCACAAAGGTTGCAACCCACTTCACTCACAAAGTTTCTTTTTGGGCCTTAGGGGTTTCATTCACGCGCAATACCCGAAATACAAGGCTAGAGGAGCCAGTGAACATGCCCTATAACATGGAGGTTGGGCGGGGATGGCTGGAGAAAGAGGCAACTCCAAACCAAGAAGACTGACATATACACACGTCTACATGTGTACACACATGCACAGAGATGCACAAACATGCGCGCGTCACACTGCCATTCTTCTTTCTTGGTATTTCATGCCTGAGCCCAGATCGACGGGTGATGCCTTGTTGCAGCCAAGTGACCCGGACTTGGCGTCCAGAGCGGGAAACGAACTTTCATCGGGGGCCACCTCAGTGGCCTCAGTGGTTGGGGGACATGCATTCCCACCTACTCTATGTTCACTAAAGGGGTGGCCCTATATAGCTGGGTTCGTCAGGTTGAATCGTGGCGACATGCTGCTTGGTCGCAGCCATGTGCTTGTCTCCAAATCTGGGGAACCCTTAAAATGGTGTGTTTGCATGTGGGAGTTTCTCAAAATAGGGGTCCCCGAAAATCGTTGGTTTCCTGTTGAATTCCTTTGAAATACTGTTTAAAAGGAGGCTGCTTTTTCAAAACGGCACCCAAGAGGCGCTCGAAGTCGAGCCGTGTCGAGCGATTGGGGATCCGACTGCTGGTCTTGGGGTCTCATGGGGCTGTCTTGAGGTGGAGGAGCCGAGATGGGTGAACACAAGAGGGTACCTCAACAAGGACGTGCCCCAAATAGCAGGGCTTCCTTTGAGACATGAGATCACCCCTCACATCAAGTCCCTTGTGTGCAAATAAGGCTATGGCACCCTCATTTCTGCCGGGCCCAGGCAGGAGTTCGCCTTACCGCCCTTGGAGTGCCAAAGCCTGCGCCTCATGTGCACCAAAAATGCCGCGGCGGCGGAAGCCGCGGCCCTTCCAGGCCCAGTTGAAGGGAGGGGTTTGGGGCAGGGTGGGGCGGGGGCGCCATTTGGGTGGATGCGATTTTGAGGGCGCCCATTTTGGGGTTGGTTCAAAGGGAAGCCTATTTGGAGACACACCCATTGAAAATACACAAATTTGGATGGCCACCGACCCCAGTGTCGGGTCCATCCTCCCCCGATTGAAGCAACCGACATCTTGCCACAGCAAGGGTTGCCTCCCTGCGTACATCACATTGCAACTCGGCCCCAGGACTCCTTTCATCGGTTCGCAGTTTTCACTTGAGCGCCCATAACCCCAGTTGGCCATGTTTGTAGCTGCTTTCAATGGGTGGTGCGCAGGCTTCGCCAACTGCATCGGACTCTTTCAAGTGCCTGGGCTGGTCAAAGGCCTGCGCTGAAGTTCAGGTAGGAGGTGATTGCTAGTTGGGTGGACAAGAACTGAGTTATTTACGAGGGCCCAACTAATGGTGCTCTAAGACCAAATCCAGTCTTAACTGTAGAAGGCGGTACATTGCACCCCAGGATGTGCTGATCATGGTCTTATCTCAGATGAGTTGGGCAAGCTGTGGGGGCTCATGTGTCAAGGCCTTGTTTTGTATGTGCCCAGCAGTGATATGCGTTTTTTGGCCTTCGTTTGAACGGGAAGAAGTGGCTGTGCAATTCCGAAATGTCGCGATCTGATGACGCATGGCAGGGAAAAGGTTACACTCACAAACACTCGCATCCAAACATGGAAAGTCGAGGCAAGAGCAAACAATTTTTCCAAAGCAGTTTCTTTGACCTGCTGTTCGAAGGCGCTTTGCACATTCAGAGTCTCATTTGCCGCCGTGATCGAAGAAGGACAGATTGCCGACAGCCTTGGCGCAATTTGACAAAGGTTGCCAAAAAATCCAGCCCGTAACGATGAGGTTGCTGAAAGGCAGTCTGCGGTTGTTAATGTCGACCCCTGATGAAAAAACCCTCGACTTCTTGATTAGGCAGGCCCTTTTTGGAGGGGATTCCCTTCTGCCAAGAGACCTTCTGAGTCATAACTGAGGGATTGATTCTTGCTGGTTGGAAGTTGGAACAATGGCTTTCCGGATTGTTGAGACGCTTCGACCACTTTCTCTCCTTTCATTTTGACTGATGAGGGAGGCATCGCTGATGCCCTCCAAGATGCCCACGGATTCACAATGAACGGATTACGGGATTCGTGTTTGAACCTGAGCTCGCAACATGTGTTTTTTCATATGTTTGAGGGCACTTGGAAGCAATGAGCCCATGCATTCATTTGTGGCTTCCAATAACACCCTTGAATTGGGAACAATCACGAGAGAAGCTCGCGAGGTTAGCTTCGCATGAATGCGGTGAGTCGATACGGATGCAAGGGGGGACCCGACCCGCCAGGTCCGCTTTTCAGGCCCACAAGCCAAAAGCGGAGGTCAAGCAACTGCTTTGGGGTTGGAAAAGCAGGGTCCCCCTGCAGGATGTTCGGGTCAATGCTGGACAAAGTCTCAAGCCGGAGCAGTCTTGTGTGTCCAAAGATAGGGGAGCTCGGCAGACATGGGTGGTTTCCTTTCAGTGCCCGATTCACAGACCATCCAAAAGTGGGCCCCTATTTTCGACAATGCCCATGCGATGACGCTTGAATTCGTTGCTCAGCTTTTTGGGGCAATCAGGGCTACGTGGAAAGTGAACCTGATTGGAGGTCCTCATAAAGTTCATTTCCAGGTGTAAGACGGATGTAAACTTAAAACCCAGGTCAGTCCATGTTCCGAGTGGGAAGGTACGTACACATTTATATTCTACTATTTAAACAAACGCTTACAAAATCAACGGAAAACATCCCCAGCCCATTGTCCAGCAGAAGTGATGACGAAACCAAAGGCCAGCAGGGCCCTGCAGCTTGCGCTCCAGCTCAGACTAGTCATGCCCATAGCCGCCGTCAACACCGGTTCTGGGCTAAAATTTTATACAGGGTTTGGCAGAACTTGAGTAGACAAGCAGACCCTGGACACCTTGAACATGGATTCAAAAGGAGACTCTTTGAATGGCCAACCCTAGCTTTGAACCCTGCAAGCTGCCTCAAAGCCCGCTGGACTTTTTATTGGAACAATTTTCAGCAGCCGCTGGCTTCGTTTTGATGCCAGTTGCTTTGGTGTCCGGAACCCGCCACAAAGATGCGGTTAGATTCCAGGACCTTTGACGGCTTCTTAAATTCTGTGATTTTCGGCGCGTCTTTGTCGCCCTACTGATCAGCTTTCGATTTGACTTCGGGTTCGGCCACTGTTCCCGGCAGAGTCTCGCACCAGGAAGACAAAAGGAGCGCATTCAAGCGAAACCACCTTTGGCATGGTAGAAAGGACGTTTCAAGACGAAGACAACTCGGTACTTAAACGCCTCCGGCTCAGACCGCCGATATTACAGGCCTGCTCTATTAGATGTGTCTTACAGGCACAGTGGTGAAACATAGCTTGCGTGCATGGACATGGCAGCGGCCAACGGTTGCTGCAGTATCTAGCTGGGTTCAAGTCCCAACTGGAAAAACATCCAGCTCGTAGAAGGCGCGCCATCCTTCAAATTTAGACGGAGGGTCCTCGACATCAACCATATCACGTCGGCTCCTATTTGTCACCTTGACTTTGAGACCAGGCCAAAACAGAAGAGTTGAGGCTATCTGAAGTTCCGCAGAGCTACCTTGGATGTGTCTGGGAGGCGCCTATTTTGTTTGGCCCCGTTTCCCCCCCTTTGCCCGGAGGACCAACCCCTTCGATGTCAGATGCTGGAATTGCCAGCCGTGGGATGCGGAAGTTCACGCAGCAATGCAAGGCAGCAGGCGGTACATCAATTTGCGTAACTGACGGAGATGCATTGTTGCATTTTGTCCCTTAGGACACAAGAGCGAGATTTTGTATTTGTGCAGGGATTGCTTGATAGGTGAGACTCAGCGTGCCAAAGTTCAGATATGCAAGCGTGAACGGTTTTATGGACATGTGAATTTTCGCTGAGCAGGCATGTGGAATGCCGTTCATGCATCTGGCCAAGAATCGTTGGCTCCACTGTTGCTTTACATTGGGCGCGGAGCGTTGCTGCTGTAAAGCCGCAGGCCTCCGAGTTGATAGAGGTGGCTCTGGCATTCTGAACATGACTCCGCGAGACACGAGTAGGGACCTTTCATTTGACCCCCGTTTGCTCATATGTTTTTCTAGGTATGTCATTCTGGTGATGCTCTGGTGATGCGAAGGATGCGAAAGCGATGCTGAGGATGCTGGACAGGTGGCCAAGGGGGAAAATGCAAGGTTTCCGTATCCCCCTCGTATGGAAGAATTTAGTCTAGGAAAAGGACTAACTGGTGCAAACCCCTTCCACGCCACAAAGTCCGGATTGGTCCGCTTGGGAGGAGGAAAGCTGCGTTTCTTGTGTCCAACGCGCCGTTTGTCAGCGAGGCTTCCCCGCGCAAATCCGAAGCGTTCACTTTCAGGCCAAAGAGGTCCAACTGGACGAGGAGCAGCCGGCTCCTCGGTGTCCGGCCCTTTGGAGGGTACCCATTGGATGCTTCCATTTGCTTAAGACTGTTTGCTATTCTCACGGAATCAACCACTACTTGCAACATATTTTCCTGGGGAGTTGAGCACATGGATGATGAGGTGCGTGCAAAGGGAAATCCAATATGAAACCCCACCATGGCGATGGCTCCCTAAGACACACCAGTCCATGTTGAGATGGGGGGTGGCCGGTTTGGGGCGCCCACGAGCCGCACCTGCAAGATGCGCGCTGAACATTCCACAGTATCCATGTCCTCTCAAATTTGTTGATATCAGGGCGTCGGAAGCGTCCTCCTGGCCCCCAAGCTCTTGCCGAGTAGACTTGGACCGTTGGGCTGGTTGAGGTTGAGCTCTGAATCAATCCCTCCCCAGGTGTTCTTATGGTGCTATTTTTGTCGAGGATTCCCATCTTCAGCAGGTCCCCCGGATGAATTGGGGGTCAACACTGGCTTCGGCTGCAGGTTCCTAGCCAGCGGGAAGGGTCCGGGCCCCACAAGCCCGCTCGGGGTCAAGGCCCTCAGAGGAATTCAAGAGACACGGATGGGCTTGCCTTTCGAGGAAATCAACAAAAAGACGAGGTTTGTTTTGGTTTCCCTGAAAGAACCCCTCCAAAAAGGGTACCTTTAAAGGAAGACACGTACGCACACCCACTCACACACACACACACACATTGCATCATATTGCAAGCTTGCAATGGCAATGCGAGCAGGACGAGAGCTAGCAATGCCATCAAGCTATGAGTTGACCCTGAAGAAAAAGAAACAGGCCCTGAATTCCCACTTGAAACCACAAGGATCGTTGCCCCCTCCCGCGCTTCGGCCGCGATGTGTTTTTTATTGCCATCATTCTTTGAGTTTGCTGAAAGACAAGTTTGGTGCCTGTGAGTTTTTTCCCCAGGACAAGCTAACCGTTCCCAGGTGACTCATCTAAAGGAGGGCTGCTGTAAGCCGGTAGACCTGTAGAGATGTGTTGCCCATCCTTGGAACTTGTCAGGAGATGCTCAGAGATGAGGAAATGCGGCCTTGAGGACATGCTTTTGGTATCAAAGACAATCCAATCGCTGAAACAAAGGTGCTCCACAACGCAAGGGCGCGCTTGCTCTCACTACTGCCTCTGATGCGAACCAGCTTGTGCTGGATCGTAGTACCAGGAAGGGTCTGAATCCCAGCGTCAAATCACCTCCGTAGGACTCCACTTTGAGTTCAACAAAAAACGGTCATGGTAATCCAAGTCCAAGCGTGCGTGAATGAACCCCCAAGTTGACAGAACATGATTCTTACCGACTTTTGACGAGCTGGCAGATGGACGCCTCCGCCGCAGCTTCCATTTGGCTCTTGAACAGGGCCATGGTGTGCTTGACGATCCGCAGCATCGCTGGACAGAGCTGCTGCATTGATGTGGAGGCGAAGTGCACTGTGCAGGACCCAACTTTTCTCGCGCATTGCCAGGGGTCCAACTGGATTTGGGCCTGTGTTTTTTGTGGCTCGGTACCCTTGTCACCCTTGGGATACCGTAAGGAGCGCGGATGCCTTTTTAGGGGTCCCCCTATTTCGGCACATACCTGTTTGCCTTTTTGAACAATCCGCCAGCACCTGCGTGCCTTGCAGCGTCCGCAACCATCGGGAATCTGTGCGTTTCTGGTTCGCATGAACCACATCATGCTTTCTGGCTTGACATTTCTTGAAAATACATCGATGTCTTGTTGCTGGAGATCCTGTACGTTCGGAGCCTGATCAGGGGTCAACGTTGCAGGTGTTATATGCAGTGTGCGTGCGTGCGTGCGTGCGTGCGTGCGTGCGTGCGTGCGTGCGTGGGTGGGTGGGTGGGTGGGTGGGTGGGTGGGTGGGTGTTTTATTGCCATGCACACTTGGAGCCTTGCAGACGCAATTTGAGAGAGCTCGGCTCCGCAGGATCTGAAGCTTCGTCTGCAGAGTCAATGGAGGGTGCCTCCCAGGCGGCTCCGACGGCGGTTTGTTTTTCCCCCCATTTACCATCAGAAAAGAGAAAACACATTGCTTTGAAATGTGGAGACTAGGACGGAACCACACAGGTTTTAAGGACACTTTTTGTGAGCCAAGACAACTTGGCCATTGTAGCTCTTTTGGCACTTTCTGAGCCAAGGAGTGTTTCTTGAATGTTCAACGTGAATTTACCATGGTGTCACAGGAATTCGCATACCCGCTTGCCGCTTGCTATGGGGGAACCCTGCCGGCAGTGGGGCGCTTTTTTGCACCTTGTTCCTCAGTGCGAGTGCATGTGTTTTGCTTTTCCAACAGTATTTTGACGATCTCAAGGTGCACAACTGCAAACAACAGGAGCTTTCCGATAGACCCCCCAAACAAAAAGCAGAGTTATCAGCCTAGTTTTTTTTGGATCACTCAAGGGTCATCACACTGTTCCCAAAATGTGACGCCTATTTGCAAAATGTGCAATACCCGTAGCTATGTGCTAGTCTCCATGGTTTTGCTGGACATATAGTTCACATATACTGAAAGCATATCAACCTGCATTGGAAGTAATGCCTGAATCGTGCAGCACACATAGGAATACGCTTGGCACATGCTCGACATATGGTAAACACATGCGAAAACATGTGCTTGAACCACAGTAGGAATAGAAAGCAACATGCTACAAACCGTGTCATAGACAAATAGACATTCACTGGATGCAAGTGCTAGCACAATGCAAAGTCTGCTGCACACATATACATGTATATATATATATATAGATGCGAGAGATACCAGTATATGTTCTGTGCTAAGCTAGCAGCTGGCTGAACAACTATAATGTGTTGGACCCGTGGCAGGCATATCGTGAAATTGCACTAGATGCAAGCTCAACACACGCACACTAAACATGTACCTGCATGTTCTAGAAGCTCAGCATGCAAACGAGCGCGCTCCCACAGCGTCGTGACCTCTATGTTTGACGGCGGGTGTGTCTGGTTTTCCCCTTTGACACCAAGAAGCAGACACACCTTTTACCCGGAAGGTTTCTTCGGGTTCCTTTGCTTAAAGCGATTCAGTCCGTGCTCACCGTGTCTCACTGGCTTCATTGCCCTGAAGAAAAATGGGATCGCAAAAACTGATTCCTCCAGAAGGTTCCAGTTGAGAATCTGTGATTTGCCAAACATCAGCGGCTCTTCGCGGCGGCATGGCAGATGTCCGCAGGTTTGCCATTTGCTGGAAATCCCTTGCCAAACCTATCCAAGCTCCAGATCACTTGTCGGACCAGAGTCCAGGAATTGAATGTTGGCGTTGGCCCAATCAGTTGGGTGTGCCTTTTTTGATGGCACACTTTTTGCATGGTTGTAAAGTGGGAAGCCAAAAGGAATCACCCCCCCCCATTTCGGGGGTTTCCGTATTTTGAGGCAAACCCATCGATCTTCGTGTAAGGTGCCTGGAACTGATTTGCGGCACAAAGTCCTTGCCCAACACCCACTGCTTTGAAGAAGCGGATGACGGCCTGGAAGCTTGGCTTCGCGCCGTTTTCGCAGAGATGTTCCCTTGGAGCTGATGACTTGCACGCATGAAGATGCATCCCCCATGTTGCAGCGACATGTTCACCACAGCCTTGCGCTCATGAAGACCACTGAGGTGGCAGTTTCCCTCAGATATTCGAAATCCTGTGGCCAGGGGTGGCCTTGATCAAACTTGGCCATCTCTCTTTGGACTTCTTTCAATGCCCTGATCCCCACCCATTGAAATCCCCACTCATTGCAGTATAGGTCCAGGAGCGCGTTGCTTTGCTCAAAAGATGTCTCATTACCTTTGCTTGGTACATGCAAGCCGGACGCCCTCACTTCCAGTCAGGTGTGGGGAGCTTTGGTCTGTTCCCATTTGAGTTGCGAATTGGCGCAGGCAGAGGACTTCAGACCCGTGTAGATGTGTTCATCCCCTTTCCTCGACGAGAGAACAGTGCCACCTACTTTGCCCAACCGACGTCGTTCCAAGTCCAGCAAACCTCATCTGAACAGGTCCCGCCACCATTTGGGGCCAAGAATCAGCAGGTGAGCGGACCCCGAGCTTCACATGCCTTGCACCTGCTTTTGCCTGAATTCCTCCCTTACACTATTGCAGTCAACGCACACCGGCGGCGGTTTCTCTCCCGCAGAATCCGCAGCATTTCTGACAGATACACATCCGGGTGCTCAGGTCCGAGTCCGTTCTGGATCTGGGTTTATGGATCTGGAGCGCCCAGACACCAACCCCGCCAGTCTTCACTTATCCCAGCCAAGGGCTTCAAGCCCATGTTGGGACTGTGCCAGGGGCTGTCCTGAGGCCAGATCGCTCTCAGCTTTTTTGGGCTTTCCCACAAGGAAACCCAAAGAGGGTAGGCAATTGTGTACTGTTTACTGTCTCCACACCCCCCTTGTTCATACCCAAACAAACCCAGAGACCTGTCTTTCCTGGGTTGGATCTTTCACCTTGAGCTGGGAAAAGTTAAGGTTTTCAACCCAGCAGTTCGTCAGGGGTTACCTTGACCTTTGCTTTGTTGTCAACCTTTAACCTTAGTTTTCCCAACCAAGTGAGCCAGATTCTGGCAGGTCGACTGAGCCCCGACTCGGCTCAGGAGCTGCTGGGGGTGCTGTCGCTGCAGGCGATTTGCCTGGACCTCAACCGCTCCGGCGCGCAGAAGCGCGCGGAAGCGCTCAAGGCGGGGGTGCGTGGCCGGGGGCAGCCGGGGGGCGGGGGGGAGGCTGCGGTGGGACCATCGTAAGTCTAGGTTTGAGGATATCACTTTAAAGGGCCCCGGTAGGGTGGTGGGCTTGCATGTGCGTGTCTCCGTGTCTCCGTCCGTGTCTCCGTATCTCCGTGTCTTCGTGTCTCCGTGTCTTCGTGTCTCCGTGTCTGTGTGTCTCCGTGTCTGTGTGTCTGTGTGTCTGTGTGTCTGTGCCTCTGTGTCTCTGTGTCTCTCTCTCTCTCTCTCTCTCTCTGTGTCCGTGTGAGTCTCGCGCGTGTATGTGTCTCTTTTTGTTTGTTTTTGTGTGTGTTTTTTCTTTCTCTTTTTTTTTGGGGGGGGATGTGGAACCCACCTTGTTTCAGGGCTGGTTTAGAGGGAGGGTTCGCCTGTTTGGGACAAACCCATGATTCATGATGCAACTGTTTTCTTGTGCGCATCGGTTTTCAGGCTTTGGTGCTGCAAAAGCAAGAGTGAAAGGGGTGGAGTGCAGGTGAAGGTGGATGGTGCTTCAGGGTCGCCTGGTCATGGGGTCCGTCTCAGAATGGGCTTCGCAGATGGATCGCCGCTTTTTATCGCATCCTTTGTTTGCATTTCTTACTCTTGCGTGGTAGACCCGGCACCAGATTCACGTACACGAAGCTTGCCGCCCGTCCATCTTCCGCTTGTGTTTTTTGTGACCCAACTGGCGAAATGGCTGTGTCTTGTTTGAGGATCGGGGCGATTTTGAATGGAAACCAAATGGATGTTTCCCAAATTCAGGGGCCTAGAGGTTTCTTTTGCCCTTCCTTGCTTTCCTCTCGGCAAAGTGCAAGCCTAGCTTGTCCCCCTTGCCGCCCGTGATCAAGCCATGCGAGTGAACTAACATCCTCCCCAGAAATCAGTTCCACGAAGTCCAACTTGTTTTTAGGCAGCCTTTTTTGAAAGCATTGGAGTTTCGTGGCAAATTGCGCAATGTTTGGGTTGGGAATGTCATGGCACCTAAAAAGATGGCTTCCCTTGTTCGGATGGCTGGAACGACCCCCAATCCCTTCCGCCATCCAACATCTGATATCAGGTAAGAGGAAACTAGTAATTTGGTCAAGTACTACCCCACTCCATTATGAGAATAGTAAGAAGGAGAAGAAGGAGAAGAAGCAGAAGACAGAAAGAGAGAGAGAGAGAGAGAGAGAGAGAGATACACCAGTCGAATTATTTGAGCCGCTAGCCCCCCACCAGTAAACGCGTTTCACCGCACCGCCACCCATCGCATCTCCGCGAGGAGCTCAGCGAGATGCGGGGCCAGCGCCAGGCGGTGGAGGCGGCGTGTCGCTGCCTGGAGGCCTGTGGTCACTCTCAACATGGGAATCGGCCCCCCGAAAAGTGGGCGTGACTTTTTTGCAGGGTGAACCTTTTCGTGTTTTTTTTCTTCTTTTTTTTTCTTTCTTCTTCTTCTTTTTTAAAAATGGGGACGCCAGAAGAGCACTCTCAGCATGGAATTCGGGTACGATGTAAAGAAACACCTGATTGGCAACGCTTTCCTTTGGTGGTCCATTTGGAGAACCCCCCCCCCTCCCACACCCTCCTGGAAGCTGGGGAGCCACTTGGGGAGGTTGGAATGGCCCACCCAGGATCCATTTTCCGATCATAACAACATATGGGTTTCCTTTTGGGTCATCCGTAAATGGAAGAGACCCGCGTTTTCTTTTTCGCTAATGAGAGAAGATCGAGTCGGGGAAACCCACTCAATCGTGAGCCACACAACGGCCATCCAAAACTGGCCCTTCATCCCCCAGGCTGGATTTTCCCCAACCCCCGACTCGAATGCTCGCGAGGACAAGAACGCCTACGTGCGCTCCGCTGCGGCGGAGGCGGTGGCAAGGGTGGCGGAGCAGGGCGACCAACAGGTCATGGACTTGGTGGACTCCCTGCGCCTCGGGCCAACACGGTCTTCATATGTCTTCATGCTTTGTATCCTTTGTTTCTTCGCTCTGTGTTTTGGCGTTTTGCGTGTGTTTGTGTAGATATCGGTGTGGGTGTGTGTTTGTGTAGGTGTCCGTGTCCGCATTTGTGTCTGCGGCTGTGTCTCTCTGTGTTGGGGTTCTTAACTGCCTCGAAACCACTTCGAGCGTAGATTTTTCAATCAGGCCATCATGCACGGCTTGTGGTCATGGGGACAGCCCAAGCTGTCCGCGGTTGATTGTTTGCGAGGTTCCCACTTTGCACCGTGGACGGACAAGATCTTGCCTGCTTAGGATGAAGACGCGGCCCATGCTGGCTATGCGCTTGCTGGTGGGGGTGGTGCCCAGAGGCTGGATCATGCGAGACTCAGCGGTGTTTGCGGGGTGGGAACCCGGGAACCCCGCCAAACACAAAGAACACCGCGAACCACCAATCCAGGAGATGGACAAATTGTGTCAAGAGTCCGGATCATCCATATTCTTTTCATTTCCCATCGTCGCTTTTTTGGGAAGAACCACGATGTATGCCAAGCGCGTGACTTCCAGGGTCCAACCTTTGGGGGGTTACCACTTCAGTCCCCTCTGGAACCGAGCCCCTCGAACCCGAGAATCGGCGTGAAGGATAGGCTGCTGCTAAACGTGTACTTAGCGTGCACAATTGCACTTCTGCAGCCTCCGCGTAGGCGATTTCAAGCCTCACCTTGTGAACCGAAGCGTGAGCTTTTCTTTGCGTTCGACTGATTGCGGAGCCTTGTTGAGGGACCAGCACCAGAGCTGCCCATCCCTAGCTTACAGCTAGACATTCCCATCCTCAAATCTGGTGGGTGGCTTCGATGTTCCTTCCGGTTTCTCCTCAAGCTCCGCAAAAAAGGGGGTAACCCCCGTAAACACCCAATGTGGGTGTGGCTCAAAATGCAAGAGCTGAAATTACGCAGGTGGTCTTTTGTTCCATTTGCCAAGGTGCCATGTTGGTCTCCGTATTTTTGAGCCACAGCCGGCTCGTCGCGAGGGCACCGGCCCTCGGTGAGCCGCGTGCGGCGCCGGCTGCGGGACGCCTCCAGCGAGGTCCGGCAGAGCGCGCTGGTGGCCCTGGCGCAGCTGGCGCAGCCAGGCCCCGCGTTGACTCCGAGGGCTCCGACGGGACCGAGGGATGCGACGGTCCATTTGACTTGCGAGGGATGCCCTGGGTATGGGATTTCCGGGAGGAGCCCAGAGGGTGGACATCATTTACCTGGCGATTCAGGTCCAATTCCAACTTTTGAGGTTCCCTATGAAAATCAATGTAGCCAGCAGGGAATGAGAAATGGAAATCCAACTGTTGGTGTCCTTTGAGAGACCTATGAGGTTCATTCACACATTCCCTACTTATGGCACCAGCAAGTTTAAGGTTGCGCCAAAAACACAGGGTAAACCGGGTATCCCCAAAATGGAACCCTGGTAAATGGAGACATCTCAAACCTGCGGTCCCCTGGTGGGTAATTTTGACCCATACCCATCTAAAAACAATAAACACTCTTTCGACTTGCTTTCCCTTGAAATCCTTGGGTCACTCCCGGAAGTTTTTGTGCGAAGCAAGGTTCCTCTCCGTTCGAGACGGATAGGCTCTTGTTCTTACATCTGGCGTTGCTCTTTCCGTTGTGACCTGAGGACGTCGGCGGGAGGGCGAGCTGAGCACTAGGCCACCGCACAAATGACGCTGTCCTTGCTGCTTGAATGGTCAGGCGACAAAGATGTGATTGATACCATCGTCTCCATGCTGTCCGATCCAGATCGAGCACCTTGGGCTCTGAAATTCAGATGTGGCAAGGGCTGCTTGGAGAATGAGAACACTGCCTCTGCTACTGGCTGCGCGTAAGGGCACTATAAGCATTAAGGAAAAGGTTCCTTCACAGATGCGCACAGTCCCCGGTGCTTTCGGCGCGTTTCGGCCCCATGAGGCGCTTTTGCAGTTTTCGCAGGGCGTGCTTAGATTCCAGGTCTGGCAGCATTTAGGCGTCCAGAGCCGCCTGTAGCCCAACACAAGCACCGGCAAGGTTGTTTGGAGGGTATTCCCCAACTAAACTGACTGGTTGTTGTCATTGAATGATCACATCACAACAGCCTTCAGTCCAATTTGGGCATTGGGGGAACGGGTTCCATACAATATGGCATGCAGCTCTCCAGAGCCTTTGGAAGCAAGGTCAAATCGGGGGTATTGCCACCCGGAATCTTCTTTTGTGGGCTCACATTTTGAGGGTCTTCAATATTTAGAGACCATAACCCATTCTATTTCGCGGTGAAGCTACATGAATCTGCCCTGGCCCCCATCCCCCTCGCGGGCTTCAGAAGGCTTGCCTTAGGAGGGCTGCCCCCTGAAAACTCGCCTTTTTGTGTGTGATGTCCGCGGCGCAGCTCCTGAGGGCCGGCATTGGGCCTCACCGAATTGATGCATTGCCAATCAACTTGAAGGTAAGAGGCCTTCCATCTCAACTTGCATGACCCCTTGGTGGATTTTACGGCCATCTTTTTCTCAAGGGTTGGTCCCTTTGCGACAGGCCGGCCTTGAGAACGTGCGCATCGCTGCCCTGAACTCACTGGGGCATTTAGCGGTCGGCGACCGAACCAGGGTGAAGGTGGGAGGCTCTTTGCGGGTAATCGGAACCCGGGCTTGATAAACCCCTTGAATAGGGGTCTGTCCCACTGGGGTGTCCTGCGCTTTGGGGGGGAGCACCTCCTTATTGATTCACCAGGTCCACATGTTGCAATGTGAGTTGCATCGACTCCTTCAGGGGTTGCTTGCCACTTTGGAATCCCTCTTGAACCATGCACCAAAAAGGGGGTCCAAGTTTAAAGTCGCGCCTGTGCATGTGTGTGGGTGTGAGCCCTGGTGATTGTTGGCTGGTGTGTGTGTGTGTGTGTGTGTGTGTGTGTGTGTGTGTGTGTGTGGGTGCGTGCGCGCGCGCGCGCGCGCGCGTGCGTGCGTGCGTGCGTGCGTGCGAGCGTGCGTGCGTGCGTGCGTGCGTGCGTGAATGCGTGCGTGCGTGCGTGCGTGCGTGCGTGCGTGCGTGCGTGCGTGCGTGCGTGCGTGCGTGCGTGGGTGTGTGTGTGTGTGTGGGTGGGTGGGTGGGTGGGTGGGTGGGTGGGTGCGCGCGCGTGCGCGCGCGCGCGCGTGCGAGTGTGCGCGTGTGCGCGCGTGCGCGTGTGCGCGTGTGCGCGCGTGAGCGTGTGCCTGTGCGTGTGCGTGTGCGTGTGCGTGTGCGTGTGCGTGTTCGTGTGTGTGGTGTGGTGTGGTGTGCTGTGGTTGTGTTGTTGTCTTGTGTAGCATGCCCAGAATCACAAAACCATCATATTGACAAAAAGCTTTGTGAAGGCCATCGCCAGCTGCCTGATGGACAAGAACAGCTACACTCGCCGCGCGGCGGCCGAGACGCTGCTGGTCTTGTCGCAGGACGCGGCGCTGAGGGAGGCGGCGGTACAGGCCACGGCAAACCTCCTGGAGGCGAGGGGGGGGGAGAGGGGAGCACAGCCAACCCAAGAATGCCATAAGGTTTGTTTGGAGGTCGTGTTGCTTACAAACCGGGGGCTTGGAACCCAGGAAAATCAAAGGGCAACCCGGAAGGGATTTTGTGAACTGTGCCCTTGGGGAATGCCACAGTGCCAACTTGTGAGAGGGTGAGATTGTGGGTTTGAAGCCATTCTCAGAAGAAGCGTGCATTTCGCAGGGGTCGTCCGTCTGGCTAACACAGAGGGAATCAAAAGCAGCCTATTTTGAGGCAGTGGGGGCGGATCGGGGAGGTTGTTTCTTTGTATTCTCTCGCGGAAGTGTTCAGGCCACCAAAGCGGAATCCGTCTTGCATTGAAACCATGGTTGTTGAACATTGGTTTTGGTTGCCACCTGTGATTTGTCAAGATGCCCCAGGCCCTCAGTGAATTGGGCATGCAGGGCTGGATAGCGCTGGAAAGTGGGGGGTGGTTTCAGCGGATGCGGCTTGCTGCACATTGTCAGAAAGGACCTTTGCCATGGCTCGTTTTGTCAGGCACGCGAAATGATGAAGTTGAATAGGCTAGGGTTGAAGCATGACATGTTGGCGTTTGCCCGACGCTGTTGAATTCTGGTCAGGCAGGCATTGGAAGGGTCAAGGTCGACAAGGTTTGCGATCAGTTCAGGGTTAATACTCAGCTGTGCTGAAGGAAATTCTCTTATACGACTTGAGAACCTCATAAACATTACCTGAGACCAAAACAAGTACGTGTCACTGCAGTCTCAGGTCTCACATGGCAACAGCACACAAGCAAAGATGATAACCAGCGCCTTCAACAGGATATTCAATGGCGGGGCCATCGTGAGGGGTTCGACAAAAAGGCGCCAAACTCGAGGTGTAGCAGGGGGCGGACATCCATCCGTTTGTCCGTCCGACCGTTCGTCCGTCCAGCCGCCCATCCGTCCAGCCGTCCAGCCGTCAAACCAGCCATCCGTTTGTCTGTCCCTCCGTCCCTCCGTCCCTCGGTCCCTCGGTCCCTCCATCCATCCCTCCTTCCATTCAATCTTCGTCTAGAGTCTATTCATCCTTCAATCAATTTGAAGTAGTTGTTCTCATTCCATCATTCGATTAGACATCATGCAACCAGGCCTGCACCCAACCAACCAACCAACCAGCCAACCAACCAACCAACCAACCAACCCAACCCAACCCAACCCAACCCAACCCAACCCAGCCCAACCCAACCCAACCCAACCCAACCTGACCCAACCCAACCCAACCAAAGCCCAGCCCAACCCAACCCACCCCAACCCAACCTGCTCGAATCCTACCCAACCCAACCCAACCCAACAACCCAAACGCACCCACCCACCCAACCAACCACCAACCAACCAACCAACCAACCAACCAACCAACCAACCAGCCAGCCAGCCAGCCAGCCAGCCAGCCAGCCAGCCAGCCAGCCAACCAACCAACCAACCAACCAACCAGCAAACCAGCAAGCCAACAAACCAACAAACCAACAAACCAACAAACCAACCAACCAACCAACCGACCGACCGACCGACCGACCGACCGACCAACCAACCAACCACCCACCCAACCACCCAACCACCCACATCTTTTGGAAAGCCAAGGTTGCTGAAGTTTCCATGGTTTGTGACATGTATATATATATATATGTATACACCATGACATGTATATATATATAGATCGATTGACTAATTTATTGATTAGTAAATCTAAGTGATTTTCTTTGTTCATTGGATTTATTGATGTGTTTATTTGTATGTCTACATACCCATATGACATATGAATGATATGACTACATCCATGTATATCCATGTTATCCATCTAGCTTGGACATCCTTCTTTCCCTAGGGCTCCTTCGAGATGGCCCTGGGGCTGCTGTCGCTGCTGGCGCGCCTCGCCGAAGCCCCGGGCTCTAGCGCCGCGGTGCGGCGCGCGGTGCGCGCGGCGGCGCCGAAGCTGGGGGAGGAGCTTGAGCTGCCCTCCGGACGCGGAGGGTTGGGCCGTTGGGCCGTTTTGGGGGGTGGAGGTTGGGGGTTGGGCCATTTGGATGTTTTCAACCCGTTCCAATACCTCAAAAATTGGTGGAGTGGCCGTTTTGATGTTTTTCACAACCACCTGACGACAATCAAAACCTGGGTAGATGCATGTTAGTAAGGGACGATTCCAACCATGAATAGCTGCGGCCGCCTTCTTAGTTCTTTGCATGGTTTTGGGTCGACCATTTTAGTACCGGGTTTTGATTGTGACTCACCTGCGCACCTGCGCATGGTAGAAACCCATTCCGATACCTCAAAAGTTGGACCACCCATCATCATGGTTCCCAACCCATTTTGGGTGTGGAGGTTTGGGGGTTGGGGGACAACTTGAAGTCTACTTTGGGTGTGGCTCATTCTTCTTTTGAGCCAGGAACCGCAGCTTTCAGCCGACTTTTCCATTGCCAGGGTGGGATTTTGGGCTAGTTTTGAGTCGCATGCAAAACTGGCGCCCATGGATGCAGTCAACTAGGGAACTAATGTGTGTGTGTGTGTGTGTGTGTGTGTGTGTGTGTGTGTGTGTGTGTGTGTGTGTGTGTGTGTGTGTGTGTGTGTGTGTGTGTGTGTGTATGTATGTGTGTATGTGTGTATGTGTGTATGTGTGTATGTGTGTATGTGTGTATGTGTGTATTTGTGTATTTGTGTATGTATGTGTATGTATGTTTGTGTGTATGTTTGTATGCGTGTATGCGTGTATGTGTGTATGTGTGTATGTGTGTATGTGTGTATGTGTGTGTATGTGTGTGTATGTGTATGTATGTGTGTATGTGTGTATGTGTCTGTGTGTGTATGTGTGTATGTGTGTATGTGTGTATGTGTGTGTATGTGTGTGTATGTGTTTGTGTCTGTGTCTGTGTCTGTGTCTGTGTCTGTGTGTGTTGAGGTCTCAAAGAATATTGGACAGGAGCATTTGTTTGACAACTCCCCAGTTTGGAGGTGGGAGGATTCTTTCGTTGTTGGGGGGAGGGGTTGGGGACCATGGTTGGGGCCACGCCGGTGTGGATGATGGGAGGTCCATCTTTTGAGGTTTTGGAACGGGCTTCTACCATGCGCACGCGTGGTTGTGAAAAAAACATGGTATTGGGAGATGCTGCCACTTATTGTGATAAGGGGATCCCACTTATAGGTTGAGAAGATCCAGAAACCTTTCCCTCGCGAATGCACCTTGAGCTTTGCCGACTTTTGAGACCCAAATGCTTGGATCGTTGCCAGGAAAGTTTGGGCTAGAGTCCAAAGGTGGGCATTCGCCCACGACCATTGCAGGGCGACAGTGTTAATTAATTGAACAGAGTAGCTTTGTTTGACAAATGTTTGACTTCTTGTTTTGAGATGGAGGCAATTGTTGCTGCGCTTTTTGTTTGGTTTGCGGAGTTTGCAAGCCTTGTTTGAAATCAACATATTGCAGTGAATGAGGAGGCGTAGAGCTTACACACTATCCCTCTTTAACTTGACTTTGGGATTCTATGGGACATGCACAAGGAGCCACAGCAGCATCAGTTGTCAACTCACACATGGCAACCCAGCGTCCTGGTGTGTTGCCTAGCTACCTTGATTTCTTTACGCAAACTACCTGTGCCCTTTGGTTTGGCTGGCTTGATCTTGTATCCGTGGCGCTTTGCATTGGCGCAACCCTCAAACCGAATTCGTTGGGTGGGTCTCAAATTCGGGAACCCCTTTTTGATGGGTGCCCGGGGGAAACCGAAGCTATTTCTTCTCTTGAATCACCCAATTGGCTTGGGCCTCTCTCTTGGGTTGCTGGTTGAGGCAGCGCGCAGCCGCTCTGGTGGTTTTGCCCCACGTGGTGGACGCGAAAACACGGGGGGACTTGGAGCGGCGCTTGGGGGAGCGCGCAGAACGCCTGAAAGCCTGTGCACAGCTTCTGCAGTCTACCATCGGCTGGCTGGAGGAGGGGTCTAAATCTGACTGGCCTGGTGGGAGTTCAGAAGACTGGATTGGATTCATTGGATTGAGCTTTCGATGTTTTTTTTTTGAGTTGCTTAGATCATCTTGGTGGTCAAAGTGTTTTTCCTGGGTTTCGAAGTTTGTTTTGAGTTTGATCAGATGGTTGTTTGGTCAAAGTTGCCTTTGCCTCTCACATCTCCTTCGCTTCAGGACAGCGGCGGCCTGGATGGCGACGGCCCGTTGCTCCGGGCCACCGCCGAGCGGCTGGAGCAGCTGTCCCGCAGCGACGAGCCGCCCAAAGCGGTCGAGGAGCCGGCGCTGTGGCGCTACCTCAAGGCTTGGGCCTGGCCGCAGCCCCTGTCGCTCGGCCATCTTGGGATGAAACGGCAAAAACCCACTGGCTGGCAACATGTGGCTGTGGGTCAAAAAGAGGCACCCAAATGGAACCCTGGCAGATGGAAACATGGACTAAAACCTGCGGTCCCCCAGTGGCTTAATTTTGACCCATACCCATGTGTGTGTGTGTGCTTTTCCCGGCTTTTCCGCAAACAAGTAAAAACCTGTCGCGCAGGGCAATGGCCACCAAGGTTGGGCCAATGAGTGGAGCTCGTGGCCTTCTCAGTCGCATTGACCTGTTTGACCTGCACCCGCTGGTGGCGGTCGTGGATTTGAGCCAGATGGCTAGCTTTCCGCCATGCAACAATGTACAGGGCATGTGCACACACGTGTAAGTCTCAAAACAAAGTCTTCGTTTGCTAGTCGCGGTTTTAGCCGCCCCTTGTTCCACAAATGTGGGGCTCTCCGATGTGTATCCACTACCCTGGAAGAGCTTCCTGTAGCATAAGCCAACACCATGGCATTTGTGTATCCCGGCGGCCACGGCGACTCGGGACTGTGCGACATCGCGATGAGTCAATGTTGGCTGTTCGAGGTTTCGTTTTTCCCCGTTGACCTCAGCAGCTGACACGTGGAGCTCTTTTGGCGTTTAGATAGTGCCCTAAAATGGGGGAGCCCACCAAAGATTTCCTTCCCTTCAAGCAACACCCGAAAGGGGTGTGGCCACGGATCGAGTGGCAAGTCGGCAAAAGAGGGTGCCTGAGTGAACCGGGTTTTCAGCACAATGTGGACAGTGCTACACCAAAGGCTTTGTGTATAGAGGCCCTATGATTATGATGGAAAACTCGGGTGCTCCTCGCTTGGCAAAGTAACGTAATTGCCAGCATGTTGTGCGGATTGTCTTGTTATCAATCCCGAAGAGCAAACTCTGAAGCAGCTTTTGTATCAGATACCTCTCCTTCCTGAATGCCTATGACGGGGGGGGCAAAACATCAGAGGAAAAGCAACCGAATCGGAGGGAATGGCCCCAATTTGGAGCCTACACCACGCGATCGGTTGCATCGACCGCCCTGCCAAGGTGCTGCTACAGTCTCCCTGGAGCTGGTGGAATTGGAGGCAGAGACCGTGGTCCAGTTTGACAGTTCAGATTCTGGTTGGGTTTGAGTTTTGGTTCGCAGGTTGCTCAGTCTTTTGCTTTTTGTTATGCTTTTGGCGAGGAGGCTGGACAAGGCACAGGCTTTGACAGGGCCAGATGAGTGTGGAGGCTCGGTGTATACCCTTTTGAGCTCGGCTTAAAGGGAACCAAGCAGGACAACTTAGCTATTTGTTCTGGGTCCCGCGATTTTGACACCTGCCATTCTGCTGGTTCAATGAGCTTTGGTTTGAACTTGTACAGCTTGGATGAAACAATTGAACTATGCATGGAAGCTGGTGTGTTCACTTCGCCGGGAGTTGGGTGAACTCGCCGGTATGTCCAATTGCATCCGCCTGCCGCAAAGGAGGAAGGGCCAAAGGAACTGAGGCAGGCAGAGCGCCTGGGAACAAACCAGACTGGGTGTGTCTTGCTTTAGGGACCCCAAAATGGTCCAAAATTGCGGTTGTCGTCCTTTCGATTTCACAAGAGGGATACCAACTCAAAACAAACACCGGGCCGCACTGCCCAAAAGTCCAGGCGATGTCGGACCCCGACGAAGCCGAGCTGTCAGAGCTGCGAGCCGAGCTTTGAGGGAGCATAGAACCCTCCCAAGAAATCAAGGGCATGAGCCCTTTTCGGTACCTGGACTGTTTGATTGGCATTGGGAATCCTGCTTCCTTGTTGTGTTTCTTTGGGGGGCGTCCCCAAAAAGGTTGCCCAGACTTTGGCCGATACCATCTGCGCCTGGCGGTGTCGACGTTGTGCATCCCAAGCGATAGAATGGTGAGTTCAAGAGGATGTTTCCAAGCTTATTCAAATCAATCCTTGATCTTCATACCAGATGATGGGTTTCCCTTGTGGTGTCCCACCAAGGATTACGGGTATGGGTCAAAACTAAAACCACCGGGGGACAAGCCATTTTTGCGACCTATTTTTGACCCACCCCCATTTGGTTGAACAGAACCGTGTTTTGGGGTCATTTCAAAGATCATTTCAAAGATGATTTGAACATGGATCATGTCAAGCCTCGGAGTTTCCATCCGCGCTGAGGTTAGGTCCCGCCTTCCACTTGCAGCTCCGGCCAGGCAGCTGTCAGTTGGCGAAACACCACGATACTTTAAGCCACACCCACATGGGTTTGTATCAAGAATAGGAAAGCTCAAAACAACCTCAAAAGGGCATATACCCCCCAAAAAACACAACAACCCACATCCAGGGCAGATGAGGTTTCGGAGACAGTCCCAGAAATTGATGCAGCTCTCCGCTCTTTCGATGCTTTAAGGTTGGTCTTGAGGAGGTGATACCAGGGTGTAGTTGTGAACGCAGCTGTCGTGTGAATCGCTACCTGATTGTTTGGAACCTGATCTCCTGCAGGCGGCACCTTGGAACTCGCCTATTTTTCCCAAACGCGAGGAACCGAATGGAACTTTTGCACAGGCTGCTTGACACGGGACAATGCAGCGACCAAGTGTAGAACCCCCGAGAAGAAATCTGTCGCAAGGCAAACCCAGTTGTTTTCTTTGCCAACTTGAGGCCGTTTCTCACGTTCACGTCAGGGGAAGAGCTGAGGCGGGGGACCCACAATTGAGGCGGAGCAAAGGGGAAAGTGCACATCACGAGTTGTGTCATGGCGATTTCCCTTCGGCATACAGCAGGCTTCGGGCCTGTTTGTGGACACCAGGCCCTGGTCGGTGGCTCTTGAGAAGCAAAGTTTGCGGCATCTAGTAATGTTGGCACTTGATTAATAAAGGGCCCCCCCCCCCTGAACAATGGAGGCGCCAAAATAATGGGGGTGCACTTTTGGGACGTCCAAACAATGGAGGGTTTTGGGGCCCAATTCTACTTTAGTATTGCAGCCACTTCCTTTTTGCAGTTCTACTTTAGTATTGCAGCCACTTCCTTTTTGCAATTCTACTTTAGTATTGCAGCCACTTCCTTTTTGCAATTCTACTTTAGTATTGCAGCCACTTCCTTTTTGCAATTCTACTTTAGTATTGCAGCCACTTCCTTTAGTATTGCAGCCACTTCTTTTTTGCAATTCTACTTTAGTATTGCAGCCACTTCCTTTTTGCAATTCTACTTTAGTATTGCAACCACTTCTTGTCAACTGGGGGTTTGGCTTTGGGTTCTGTGGTTGAGCAACCAATTGAAAGGGGAATGCTTTTAAGCAAGTGGGCCACCAATTGAAAGGGGATGCTTTTAAGCAAGTGGGCCACCAATTGAAAGGGGAATGCTTTTGAGCAAAGCAAGTGATAGTTTATTTTCTGGGAGGGGGGGCTGGGGGCTTGCCATTATTGTGGTACCCTAAAACAATCACATTATTGTGGTTCTGTGGGGTCTGTGAGGGGTACCCTTGTCCTGATTGTTTTTTGGCAATTTTTTAGCACGGTTTAATAAAGAGTTTGCAGTTTCAGGGCTGGGGATGGTTTTCAAATTTCAGAGTTTCAGCTAGCTGGATTTTGGGGTCAACATGGATTTTGGGTGATTGTTTGGGTGGGGATGGTTTTTTTTATTCAAAAAAACATATAAATTTGCTTTGTGGATTTTTTTTTTGAATTTTCCCCCTGGCCAAAAAAACTTTCTATTATTCTGGTCCCCTTAAACAATGGGTGTGAACCATAAGGAAAAACACTTTCTATTATTCCGGTACCCTTTACTAATCGAGTGTCAACATTACAACACTCCCTTGCTCCAGAAAACTACCCTGTCCCAGAATTCACTGAGTTTGTGACCAAAATCTGGCGCGGTGTCTTGCTGCCTTTGTATGCCGACGACCTCCAAGGCATGGACAAGAGAATAGAAAACCAGGAGAGTGCTACTCGTCCAGCCTCCTGCCCCTCGCTCGGTTTCAAGGTCGGATCTGCAGGTGCGCTTCGACAATGCAGGGCTCTCGAAGAGACCGAATGCCCAGAACTTTGGGGACTCGAAGGGAAGCCAAGGGGAACCTGACCTGGACGGGTCCCTTTTGAGACACTCCATTTGCACAAACTGCCAATGAAGCCTTGCTTCAAGGAATCTCCGATTGGACTTGTTTTTTGTTCATGTTTTTGTGGAGTGACTGTCAGATTTGTGGAGCTTGCTTGCTAGTTCGCTATCCAAGCTAGTTTCTTGTCAGTCCGTACCGATTCTTTTGTTCCTTGCCAGATTGCTGCAAGGGATCTGGTCCCTTGATCCCATCTCTCTCACCACTTGCAGGTTCCCTCTCTTAGACTCTCTGCAACTGGATTTGCTCAGGCAGGATCTGTAATTCGGGCCTTGGTTTTCGGTGATCGATGCGGGAAGACACATAAAGCACTGGCAGCATGAGACATGCCATTGTGACACGTGAGCGGATGTTTGTTTGCGTAGTTTACCCTTGGGTGGCGGGGTGGAAAGATAAGGACGCAGGTGTCTTTGTGAGAGTCTACTATTTCAACTCGGTGAGTTGCGATCATATCTCACCCAGACTTTTCCAACAGCAAGCCGAGCTGCCTTTTTCCCTCAAGCAGCCGAGGCAGAGAAGACGCTTCCGAGGCTGTGGGGTGTCAGGTCGCATCGGAGTTCATGTATGGCTCCGTGGCAAGCGAGCACAACGACCTTCTGATAGGTCCCACACCACGGACAGGTGCTTCCTGCAAGGGAAACAGGGTGACCGGCCCCAAAGTTGCCATGGACCTGCACGGCTCCGTGCCGTTCCAAGATGACCAAAGCACCAGGGTAGAATATTGGTATCTGCTCCTTTTGCTTTGCTTTTCACTTTTCCTCAAGAGCTTCCAGGGTGCATGTCAAACGGGATGTCAAAACAATTGGCTCCTAGAGACTTGTCAATTTCAAGAGGGCACACAGGTCAATTGGTTCACATCCCCGCAGGGGACCCTGAATGGGCACAAACAAACGGGTTCAGCTTGCACCACAATGACAGTTGTGCGAGAATTCTATAGCCCATTTGTAAGAACCCATGTGGCTTTGAGCTTTGGGGAGGACTCCTTCGAAAATGGGTGGGCAAACTCGCGTGAGTGATGTCCACCAAAGGGCCCCCCTATAAAAATCATACTCTTCGTACTGTCCTCGCTGTATCCCTCGCTGTATCCCTCGCTGTATCCCTCGCTGTATCCCTCGCTGTATGCCCCATAAACCCAGGGTCACACGGGTCGCCTCGTTCCAGGGAATCGGAGGTATCGCACGCGCCCGGGCCCTGGCTTCACTCTGAGCCACAGCCATGGCTTGGATCTCTCAGTGTTTGGCTTAGGTTTCTGGTTTCCCCAGGTCACTGGAACTGAACCTTGTGCTGGTCAGACCTTCATTCTGACGAACATGGCTCTCAGCTGCAGATGCGCCATTCTTTTCAAGGATCCTTTTTGCGGAAAGGAACCACACCCAGAATATTGGGCTGAGGCGTGGGAAGTATCGGGGACTTCAGTTTATTCAGCCTCTTCTGGCGAAGCTTCCGCGTGTTTTCCTATGTTCCCCTCTTGCAAAAAGACTCAGGTAACCCTCAATTGGTGGTTTGGATTGGTTTGGGGATTCGAAGTCCCAGTTCCCGTTGACACATGGGAAAGATGTTCCGAGGCCGAACCACCAAGCCAAACCAAGGGAAGCAACGGCTAAGGCTCACCCTTGTGGACTCCTGGCAGGATGCTCGGCAGGCGCGAGGGCGTGGGAGGGACCCATTTATTCGCTGGTTGGCCCCCTCTGGTTTTGGTTTGGCGTTTGTGGCAAAAAGGATTGTGGCTCATGCATGGCTGTTGGTATCAGCAATCGTGTGCTGATCGTATTTAGAGCGTACTTTCAGTTCCTGCTGTTTCGGTTTAGTTCTGCTTGAGCACTGATGCTGCGTTTGCCTTAGGCATTCTGCTCTACTGTCGCAGTGTTCCGCGTGGGATCATATTGCGTGACCTAGATAGTCAAGGAAGGCTTAGCACAGCGTGGGCTAGTAAAATGGGGGGAACTTCAGGAACTGCACCAGGCTTTCCGCCCTTTGGGTCCTTTATCATAGACTCCGCTAGTCAGGCTGGTTTGATGATGTCTCGTTTGACCACACGCCAGGCCCTTGCTGAGCTGCAAGCCTGCAGCTCAGAGCTCTGATTTTCAGCCTTTTCCTTACCCCAAGCGCTGGTCACAAACATGTTTTGAGCTACCTTTCGGGTTCGCTCAGTTTTTCAGCATTCCTTGGGTGGTTCCAAAATGGGAGACGGGACCCGTGCATCCAGATCCGGCCCAAGCTTCGTGCACGCCCAAAACGAGGCCATGGTGCACGGTGCGCCAAGGTTTGCCTCCAGATGCCTGGCGAGCCAAAGCCTCGAGAACTGAGGTAGGTGGGTCGCCTGGTGTGGGTGTTTTATTTTGGGTTCTCACAGCGCCTCGGGGCTCCCTCAAACAGACTTTGATGTTGGTTCTCAAAGGGAGCAGGGGGCGAACAGCAAGCAACTGGAACATCTTGGTTACAAATGTAGGGCCGGGTTTTTTTGAAGTGGTGGCATGATGACGTCGTTTGAAGCCTTTTTGAGTCGGGTTCGCTTTGAAAGGGTATGCTAACGTCTTCCCAAAGTGGACGGCGAGCAACGGTGGCACCTGGTTTCCCCCGGTCCATGTTTTTGGATTACCCCAAGGCAGGCTTAAACCCAGCGATTGATTTCCCAGCAAGGTACTCACGCACTTGGAACCCTGTGATTGCCCTTACCCTTCGGTTGTGAAAATCAACCAAAGAAAGCACGTCTTTTCCTTGTGGGAACCACTGGACTTGTGTGTTGACAAATGTGGTAATAGGATTCAGAGATTTCCCACGTATGGTTCACTCCCTGTAGCTTTGCAGCCCAGCATGTTTTCTCCCTGATTTTTTTGAAATGCATCCTTCTGGAACTCCCCGTCCTTTCCCTTGCGGGCCTTGCCCCCCTTTTTGTGGTGCGCAGCTGTTCATCGGGGGTTCTGATATAGTTTGTTTTTCCTTGGGGAAGGACCGCGCACTGCGAACCTTTGCAGCTTCACAGCCATTTAGAGTGTTGTTTCCCGTAAATGTGCAATGTTTGGGACATGTACTGACCCGGTTCGCGATGCTTGACTGTTGAAAGAGCAGTTAGGGAGGTCGCATGGTGTCTTATATTACCGTAAACATCAGACTCTTCAGGATGTGACCACAAGACTGATACCACCTTTCTGTTGCTTTTTCTCGTAAACCGAGTGCAAGTAAAGGACATTTAGGAAGCTTGTCAAACAGACCTTATCATCCATTGGGTGATTTGACTTTGGACAGTCCCTTGATATGTGCGTTTCCAAGAATAGGGGGCGCAAGATAGCGTCCATTTAAGCATCACACAATTCCTCCTTTTGAACGCCACCATTTGGCGGCTTTTTCGTTCCCGGTTATTTGCAACTTGAGGGGAATCCATCCTGTCTTGGTGGGACGGCAAAAGGAAGCCAACCATTTTGCGTGTGGTTTTCCCTTTCAAGGGGAGGGGGTGGTGGTGGTGGTGGTGGTGGTAAGGACTGATGTTGATGCAGTTTTTGCAACAGAGCCCGAGGCCCTGGTCAGAGTCCCTGGACTGGCAGCTTGGCGAGTACTTAGCCCATGTGCGGGTAGTTGGTTTGCGACGCATGTCACTCATGGAAATCCGTTTGCTTTGTTTTTTTGAGGTGCGGGGTGGGGGCGGGGCCGTTGTTCTGTTGTTGTTGTTTTTCCCCCAACAGCTGAAAGCTTTGGGGTCTCAGCCCAGATAGGCTCCGGGGTGGTCCGGGGCGGCCCTGAGGTAAGGTTCCACGAGGGTTCTACCAGGGTTCCACCAGGGTTCCACCAGGGTTCCACCAGGGTTCCACCAGGGTTCCACGAGGTTCTGCGAGGTTCTGCGAGGGCTGCGGTGGTGCGAC